>CM076575.1:383387679-383705078 GCA_034641835.2 Pinus albicaulis
GCCCTACTATGAGGACCTAAAAATAGCTCATTTGTTTGATACAATACATGTCAGGAAGAATGTGACAGAAACGTTATGGTGAACCATAGATGGTGCACATGATAGAGATAAAATTGACAAAATTTGTGCTGACATTGAGAGATCGAATCATGCAATGAAAAGTGTGATTGAAAAATCAAATAACAATGGAGGTCGAAATTATAATAATATTCCATGGTTATTAACAGAACAACAAAGAAATGATGTAAAAGAGGTCGTTAGAGGAATTAAATTTCCAACAGGTTTTGCTTCAAACATAAATAATATCTTAACGAAGAAAGGTGACTTCAGTGGGGTGAAAACACATGATTGGCATACCTTTGTTAAGGTAATATTTTTGGTATACGTTTTTGTATGTTATTGCTTGAATAAATATTTTAAATTTTCCTTTTTTCTGTTTAATTTGGAAACCAATAATGATTCATTTTTTTATTGTTATAGTATGTTCTACCTGTATCTCTCCCAAACGACTTCGACAAAAATGCCAAACAAGTTATATATGGTCTTAGTAAATACATGAGCTAAGTAGTTTTGATTTATACGGAAAATCTAATTGCTACAATTTCTTTTAGTACTTAATGAAATGATGTATTAATTTACTTGTAATGAAATATATATTATGTTTCATTAAAATAACCTTGCGTAATGATTTGCATATGGTTGTCATTGAAATAAATCCATCAAGATGAAATAAAGTATTGGAGGAGAGAAATTCCTCGGTTAATGTGTGAAATGAAAAAGTATCTACCTCCAACATTTTTCAATGCACAAGAACACTACTTGATACACCAAGTTGAGGAGATTGAAATGTGTGGACCAGTACACACAAGGTCAATGTGGATGGTCGAGAGGCACCTGAAATCCTTGAAGGCTTTGGTTAGACAAAGAGCACGACCTGAGGGTTCTATGGTGGAGGGATATATGGTATATCAATCCATGGTGTATATTAGTCATTATCTTCCTATATTAGTTGTGCCAGCCATGAAGGCGGTGGATTGCATTTGGGATGTGAACTCCATCAAAAAATTTGAAGTGGAGCACCTGTTGGGAAAAGGTAGAATGAAGAAAGTGAGAGGTAAAATATTTATTATGTATAATACATATAATGTTTCATTTTTTTACATCATGTATATGATCATTATATTCATTCAGGTTTTATTCTTTCATAGTTTATTAATTAATATAATTTACCATGGTTATAATTAATATTTATTAATATTGGTGAATTATTGTTTTTTTATTCAGGTGCTCAAGATTATGAGGCACTACTTTTATACATTGCAAACAATCTTGAGTGGATGAGTGAATGGATTGAAACATGTAAAGAACATAACGACGGTAGGTTATCATGGCAACTATTATCTGAATTTATTAGAGAAGTGTATCGTAGTGGAGATGGAAATGTTACGGACAGGGAAATCGATTTAGCATATGGTTTGAAAGATAGAAAGGTAAGAAATTAATTCACCTATTTTATTCATTACTTATTTTATACTATATTTATAATGTGACAACAAGTTTGATTTTTCAGTTAATTTTCATGTTGTGTAAATTATATGATTAATTATTAATTGAGAATGCATCTTTTTCATGTTTGGCATATTGCAGTTGAAACACCACAAGGCTATGTGGTGCAATGGTCATAAATTTCGCATTAAACAGTTGGATGATAACAGGAAAAATTCTGATAGTGGGATAACTGCAGTATTCCAGGTCACTAATGTTTCCTCCAGGAGTGACAGACATCCTCGAGAATCTAAAAATAGATATTATGGGTTCTTAGATGATATAGTTGAGTGTGACTTTAATTCCTTCAAAATAGTTTTGTTCGACGTCAAATGGTATAGGCTACGAATGAATGTACGTGATGATGATAGAACAATTATTCAACATGACAATGGATTTCCAATGGTTAAAACATCGCAGTTTGAAGCAGGAAAAGATCGCTATGTTTTTCCAAGACAATGCGAACAAGTCTTTTACTCAGAGGTTCCAGGTGAGAACGAATGGTCATTTGCTATTAGATATGATCCAAGAGGAAGGCCAGTAGAGTATACTGTAGAGGAAGAAGATGATATTGATCAAGAAGAAGATGATGCAGTGGTAGATGAGCAAGAAGATGCATTGACAGAAGAAGAAGATATATTAGAAGATGAACCAGGCATAGGAGATGAGGCAAAAATTATTGATGATGATGTCGATGAGGATATTATTGAAAATGACATAATTGATGATGATGATGACATGGTCGATCATTTCAACATCGTTTCTGAATCAGATGTTGGTATAGATGTCGATCAGTTGGATGAAGATCAAGAAGATATAGAAGAAGAATATTGATACAGATGTTATGTTCGAGTATGAGCTGGTATGTTATAACTTTATATTTTAATATGTATGAATTATTGTCTTTAAATAATTTACTAATTATGTGGGTTTTTTGCATGTTGTTTATTATTTCAAACCAATAAATAATGGTCTTACTATTGTACAAGATAAACTAAAATTATATGCCATTTTTAAATCAAACCTCAGTTGGCATTTGAAAGGTTTTAATACCTATTTATATGGTGGAGCATTACTGCCATAAACTATGGTTTTAATAGGAATTTCAAACGAATTACAAAGGTTTCGGATTAATCATGGTGGGCCTTTAAAAATTTTACATTAATCACTATAGCTACCCTGCATGTAATTAGTACTACAGCTCCTTGACTTTTCTAATCGACTCAAACCCTACTGGATATACACCTTTGTAGATCAATACTCCAGCTCCTTTCCTTTTCTAATCGACTCAAACCCGACTAGATATATGACTCTTACTACAAAGAACCACCTATCGTGCAAGAAACTCCAGAAAGAAGGCCCTTTTTGCAAAGAACCCCCCGTCACGCAAAATGAAACTCCAAAAAGCAGGCCCATGCTACAAAGAACTTCCCGTCACGCAAGAAACTCCAGAAAGCAGGCCCTTCCTCCATCAATAGGAAAAATGGTATGGCCAAACATAATTTTTCTAGATTTTGAAAAGTGATTTTACCATTTAGAATGCCTAGGATTTGAAACAAAGCAATAAATTGGGCTACTCGTTTTCCTTGAATAGGGCATGCCTGTAGATTTAGTTTTGTTTTTAATAAAATTCAATGTAAGACATAACGAATTTCCCAAACCTCAGTCTCCATCATGATTTCCATAAAATTTTGCAGTTGATTTCCATCATCACAATTTGGTCTTTACAAGAAGAAAATTTGAGCACCATTTCCTACCATTTTCCTTCAAACAATATTAAGCACATGCAACAAAATTTCTAAGAGGCATGGGTTTTCCAAATTTTTCTACAACAACATATTCTAAGAGGCACGGGTTTTCCAATATCCAAACAACTACATCATTCATCCAAATACAGAGTTAAATATAGAGTTTTAATCACCTATAGTCATATAAGGGACCAGTTGTATCTGAAATGCAGCACATGAGAATGATGGTTGATTAATATAGGGTCATATACAAAGTTTTCTTCATATAAGGTCTTGGTTTTTCCTCCTTTCCAATCTGCATGTGTTTTATGTTGTGGCTCTAATGTATCAAAATTTATATAGAGGTTGACATCCACTAGGTGTTCTAAGAGGATTCTTTACTACATCAAGCTCAAACCTCTATCTCATTTATTTCTTGAACCTCAAATGTTTTGTGAACCTTAGGCATCATTGCACACTAGAGAAGCCCCGAGAAAAGGTAATTAATAGATACCAAATAATTATCTCTACATGGAGTTACAACACAGGAGAACAAAAAACATATTAAGATAGTTCTAATGGGAAAATAATGTTAAAGATGAAGAGAGGCAGGTCTTAGCGAGAATAATGGAGTTATTAGAACCACCAAAGATTTGATATCATGTCATATAAAGGTGTAACTCCAAACTTGGATCATATTCCATTAACATGAATCCATATTTAATATGGTAATATGACTCTTGATTTCATCTTTCAAGATGTTAATTGACCTTTCATGTTGACCTATCTATTCATATTTCTCCTATTATTTAGAAATGATTAAAATGACAAAAAAAATGAAGAATTATATGTCCAATAGCACTAAACCCAAATTGAACTACGATCTGAGCTTGCCAAAACCCGCTGAAACTTCTTTCACGAAGGTCTATTGTTCTACTTGAATTCACTTTACATGAGTTCACACTTGTTATCTTGTACATGTGTTATACCTTACATTTTTGTTATCTTGTACATGTGTTATGCCTTAGATTTTGGTCTTCATCATCCTTGTCACTCATTTTGTCTCTCACAACAAGTATCTTTGTGCAATCATGTCACTCCTTGGTCCATCACATTGTTCCACATAAAATGAGCTTGCCCATTCCCATCATGCACTAGTCCAGATAACTTGCCTTGTCAACCCATGTGTTGATTCATTTCACCCACTTAAATTATCAAGATAACATGCATGCCAACTTGTTTTACCCACTTAACTTATCAAGCTAACCCATGCATCTTCTCAACACACATTGCACCAAACTATGCCATGTCATCTTATGCTATGCTAACTCCTTGGTCACACACTTACCTCTGACACCATTTACCATCATCATGCCATGTTAAGTCACTATCCAAAAATCCACTTAAACTTTCTTGCACCAAAATTTAGCCTTCCAATCATGCATAACATGCTTGATACATTTTGGTGTGAATCCCCTTGGCACTTTTTCATGCCCAAGGAAATCTAGCCCACCCACTATATATCCAACGCACCTCTGGTTCATGCATAACACATTGCATTCATGAAAATAGCTACTTCATGAAATCGTGCAAGAGCAGACACCTAGACCATGACCTTCAAGGTCTGACACATCCTATTGAGATGAAAAAAATGGAAAGTCTACCCATGACATGGTCAACATGTCAAATTTGAAAAGGATTTTGTCAAAATGCTTGTGTTGTGAAAATGGAGAGTATATTTTATGAATTTCAAAGTTTCAATTAATTTAAATTGGTTGGATGTGATAGGCGTATATGTTTTTGAGGAGCTCCCTAAAATATTACAAATTCATACATTTGTTTCTAGTGTAGGTTACTAGAGGAGGTTGGCGGGTGGATGGTTTTGCAGATAACTACACATCTGTGGTTGTATCTTGTGTTCATTTCCACTGTTTGTATGGTACTGATGAAACTAGTAGAAAGTCTACTTTAGAGGTCAGATCACTGCTATAGCAGAATGTGATTATGTTGTTGCTTTTCTAGTGTTTTGTTTCAATTTTTTTGTGATTTATACACAACAGACTCAATAATACTAAAATTATGAAGCTGATTTGTTTCGATAATTAATATACCTTTTGAGATTTTAAAATTTCACTACAAATAACCCAGTTTAGTCTCATTGTCAACTCGTCTCTTGTTTGGGTGCCTTAATGTGCAATGACATGTTTCCAAGACTGAATTCAATGCAAGGCATATTTGAAACTCTAACTCTGTCTTCCAGTGTCTTATTAGAAATTATTTCAGTTTTCATTTTGTGTTTTCAAGTTAGATATTGTTTTCAAGTTTTTACATTTATAATTTTATTTCAATGTGGTAGACTGATCAGAGCAGTGCAGGAACAACCCCGAGACGGGATGATCGCGGAAAGAGGCCAGCAGAAGAACATGTAAAGTGCCAGCATTGCTCTATCTTCATGTATTTTAGTTATTTACATAATTGAAATAATATTAATTTTTTTCAAATATGCAGACACCTAGCCATGGTACGCCTGATGATTCCCTCTATGAGGAAGAGCTTTCTTCATCCCTATCTCTAGTGCTCTTGTTGCGAAAAAAGGCGCAAAAAGCAAGGTCCGAATTTGATACTTTGATAGATGCGCCTCAAACACCTGAAACAGAAGAGAGGATAAAACAACTTATGACCCAGCTAGAAACATATCAGGTAATAATAAAAAGTCAAAAGGATATTTTTTTTGTTCTGCATGAGATGAATTGTGATAGTTTGATTTTTAATTTTTACATTGACTAAACTAAAAAAAAGTTCTTTTGTATGTAGCGTTTTCTGGCATTTGCTGAACCCGGTGTTGGTGGTAGTGGGACAGAAGGGCAAGAGATTGCCCAAAAACCCTCTCATACACCTTCTACTCCTTTAGGTGCTAGCTAAGAAACACACCCTGCCCAAGCAGACACCCAGCCAACCGCTGAATGTGTTGGCAATGATGAGGCTGATATGGCCAGCTACATTATTGCGTTTCCTGGAGCTACACGTGTCAACTCCACAGTGACCATTAATGGCACGTTGTTGGTGAACGATGAGGGTGTCCCTATAAAGCATGTACAACTCCCAGGTAAATTTTAATATTTTAACTATTTCATGTACTTTATCTAAAACATATTTATCATGATTTTTATTTTTAAATTAATGATAATATTTTTTTTTTCTTTTCTGTGTAGGAAACAATGAGTTCTACAGGTTTTTGGAGAGCCATGCGTTGGTAATTTTTGGCTCAACCATACGCACAGGGTGGAATTCCCAGAATTCCAACCTGAAAAAAGAACTTCTAGATTATTTAGAAGCCCTTTTTGGGGTCGGCACATTTGACAGAAAAGCGGTGGCTCAGGTAGCCGGCAAATATTTGAAATATACCAGGGACACCTATAGGACGCAATTGCAATTTAACCCTAGATATGAGCGTCCTCTCGCAGTTTCAGAGAGTGAGTGGAGAGCACTCATCCATGACGGAAAAGAGAAAAGGGCAAAGAAAGAAGGAAAATGCCAACTGGACCCGCAAGGTAAATTACAACTTTAATTCAATAGCTTTAATTTTCTCTATGTCTAAAATAAAAGTGTGCTACGTCATATCTGACTTCAATATTTTGATGATAGGTTGTCTGACACCTCGAAGGCAAACAAAGCTAGGATTGAAAAAAAGGGCCATCACAAGCTAGGCCAGGGCAGCTACTTGAAATTAGCCGCAAGAATTGTAAGTAGCTAGAAATCTTATAATTAATTGTATCACCTTCCAATGTTTTTGTAATCCTATCAGATACCATTAAAAATACACAATCATATGTAATCTAGGGTGATGACTTCGAAACATAAACTATAGAGGAAGATAAAAATATCGCTTTCCATTTTGGCTATCAAGCCGTAGTTGAACGTCACAGAAGCTTGGGACAGGTCCCAAGATCCAGAATGCTTGATAAGGTAAAACATTAACCTTTCAATATGTTTGTTTTCGTCCGTAAATTTAGTGTCTAAAAAATTTGTTTAAATCAAGGGAGCAGCATTTCCGACGAGGGAAATAACCCAGTTGTAGAGCCAAATGTAGATGTTCCTCACGTGCAACTTCATCATTGTAGTGGGGACTAGGCCGACAATGCTACTATTAGTGAGGGTTGTGACGGTAATTAATTTCCACTTATAATTTATTCTAATTATACCTTGATGGTTGTCCTTATAACGTTTTTTGTTTAAATGACAGAGAATTTTTCCCTTGAGGATCTTACCACCAGATAGGAAGACAGGGCAACAGTCCCAACGGCAATAACTGGTGCACCAGGTAAATAATGTCATTGCAATTTTTTTTATTAATATTACTGAACTAGTTCAATGATATTTAAAAAATGACAATTAACATTTAATATTATCTATTTTTGTAGGCGATGCCCCGTCACTGGATGAGACCAGACATCGTGACTACGCAACTAGGTCAGCAGTGCGGGTCAAAAGGCACGAAACAGGTGCAGAGCATGATGATATTGATGATGTAATTAGGAGCTTTAGAAATAGGAATAAGAAAAAGAAAATTTGATAATGTAAAATATTGTATTATTATAAGACAAATGTTACCATAATTGGAACATTTTTTTCGTTATATAAAAAACTCATTTATCATACTATTTTTATGTCAAGCACTACTTTCAATGTTTCCTTGCATACTTTTTGTTGCATTGTTTTTTTATTAGTTATTGAATAATTTTTTTTATTCTCATGAAAGTAAAAAATGAAATATAGATTGGGTATTGGGGAATTGAGAGTGATGTGAAGGGGGGGGAGGGGCCATAAGAGCTTCCACCTTCACGTGGTTGGCCTTGTTTAGTAGAGAATAATTTATTGGAGCAATTTAATCTTGGAGCAAACCTCCCTCGATCCAACGTAGCAACAAAAAAGTCACTATTGACTTAGTTGCTACTCTTTCAGATCATGGGAGGCTTGTTCCAAGTTCATGTGAATCCAATAATTTTTTCTTGAAACGAGGAGGAGCTTATTCAGGTATGTTTTTACATTTTCAACATATGTTCTAACATTATCATAAGAATGCATCTTAGAGTAAAAATACTACATCAATTACTTGAATTTATTGTATAGATAATGATGGATTTTGATTGACTCGGCAGTGGAGGTACAAATCCTCTTGCATCATGAGCAATACAACTTGTCAACCGGGGTCATGTCCAGGATATTTTTGCTTGTGCACTTGACCAGGTTTGTAATGTCACATTTTGTAAGTTCCTTTACAATTCATAATTGAATAATAAGCTTGTTCATGATTATTATCTAGGTTTTTTGTATGTGATTTTTCATCTATTTGATTGTAAGCAACTCTGCATGTTTCCTGTTGTTCACTATGATTTCTCCATTTACCACTCCCAGGATGAATCCGACTTTATTGTTATATAGGTTACTTTATTGTTACTATGATTTCTCCATTTACAATTTCATAGGTGACATCATGTAAATTTGTTAATCTCGGGTTGGTGATGAGATTTAGTTCTATAGATTTGGGGCTTTTCTGATATTTTCTCCCTCATGTCATTCCTACATCACCTCGTTGTTTGAGCATGCCAATTTTCTACCACTTGTACCAATTGGCACATGTCAATCTCTGAGTGGTGCCACATTTCACCTATTTTCGGCCAACTTGACCACCTGAAAAACTCAAATCCACACACCATGTGTCTTTATCATGGAGTGCCACATGTCCTAGATATTTTAGATGCTAACATCATGCTTCTAATGTGTTATTTCAACCAATCACAATGGTCCATGTGGCCTTGTGCCATGTCACCAATCTGGAAGAGAGATTTGAGCCTTTTCTTTTCATGATTTTTCTATTATAATTTTTTTCTTCAGGATGGGAAATCCCTTTTGCAATAGATGGGGATTTTCCCATTTCCCTGGAGTCATCTCCTAGGACACCCTTCAAGCCATCATCCAAGAGGCAATCTGCAACTCTCTTTTGTTGCCCTCTTCCCCCTGAATTATGCACTTCTAGAAGACCAGTTAGGGTACTCTTCTATCCCTTATTCCATTGCTTCATCATTGTATCAACTTCTCCCATAGGTTTCTTCTACTTTTTGTCCACTTAAAGGAAGAAAACACTACCCTAGGGTGAGGTTTCTCCTCAACTATCTCTACCGTACTTATGGACCAACCAAAAATATGAAAATTTCCCTTACTTATGGAGACACCCCTTATGCTACTACACATTCAATTCTAGGAGCTACTTGCTAAGGAACACTCCTACACTATGCCTAACGACCCTCCAAACAATCCCTCTAACTATTGTTGTATAATACCTTGTGTAATCCCCTATCCTTCCTCGACACATCTGGATAGAGGAAAGCTATTATGAGTCAGTTAATTTGATTTGAACCCATGATCAATGCACTATTGTTTGCTGTAAAATTTCATTGTCCTAACATGTCTATGTGAGATGGCCTGTCAATGTGCCTTTATTTCTCATCTTGCGGGTCCAAGCCAGGCATTGAGTCCAGTTTTTCTTCCTTTATTTCTCATCTATTTTTTTTTACTACTGTTTATATGTACCAAAAGTGCCATTGTCGATGAAGGTAGTTGGTACTGTGAATTTTAGGTGCAATTTCTTTAAATTTCTCAAGTTTTTGCCCTGAAAGTTGAACTCTTGAGCATGCATTTCATCCTTTCCTTAGCTTAGTCTGGAAGAGCAAACTAAAAATGTAATGGCAAACATTTTTGTTCAAGTGAAGCCTGGCCATATAGAACTACCACCTTTATGGACTCTGCAAGAGGATTGCCTTTTTTTTTTGTTGTAGTTAAAGTTGCATTTTGTTCATCAGGTAATACAAACTCTTGTAAAATTGCAAGGTGTAATTCCAATCTAACTAAGATGGGGCGGCCAACATGCCATGAACATCCAATTCAAAAGTGCTTGTTAGGGTTTAAGTAGCTTACAGTTCTTGTTCCTGACATTATTTTTTGAAATATCAATTTACTAAACTGTTTTAACCCAATTTTCTCTTGATTTTATGGAAATTGGGTGTTTGGATCTAGAAAATTTAATCTCTATTATTTTGGCTTCTGTTAGTATGAATACAATTTTAATATGTAAAACCCATTATAGTAAGTAATTAAGTGTTCACTGGAGAAGTAATACCCAGTTTCAATACTCATGCTCTCCTCCTTAGTATGGTAGTTCACTCAAGTCCTTCACCTCCTACATACATCATGACCTCTGAATCAATTAATTGTGAGACTATCATGTTGGGATACATCATGTTCAAACTCTTTACCAGAAGAGAAGACAAATTCATCTCCATATGGGTAGAGGGGAAGAAATTGTAGGTTTAAGGTTTAGTCATTACAAATGGAATCACCGCACTTTTCACTATTTTTCAATCCTCCCAAATGCTATTGAGGAAGCAAAATTAAGTATATTTTTGATCCATGGACACCTGTTAAGCCTTTCAGATAGTTGGAAGAAACCTACTATTTGAGAGGCTGAAGGTATACCTCTCCTATGCTTTGCGATCTATATAATTATGACCCTATATGAGATTCAAATGATCATCTCTGGGGCCTATTATATACATTAACATAGTAGTCAAGCAAGGGTGTCGACTACCTCACATACTTTGGACTTCATATTTATGGATGAGAGTTTCTCATTTCAAAATCCATGGGTGGTAAAGGTGGAGGCCCTCTATGGGATCTCCATTTCACTATTTTTTGACAACATTGTCCTTCTATTTCACGAATCCAAAAACAAAAGTACATTTTGAGCTCATTCTAGGATGAACATGGTCTTCAAGTCTACCTTGCAAACACAAAAGCATGTAATTTCACTCTCCTTCTTTTCAAGGATAGTAGGTAGAAATGCTGACATCCTAGTCTTTCCTTTGAATGCTATTATTTGGTTCATCTTTTAACTTGTTTTCGACATTTCTATCAATGTTGAACAAAGGATTGCAACATTAACAACCTTAGAGAGACGATGTTTCCAACTTCAGTTTTAGGATATTCATGCTAAGTTCTCGTTTCTTGAAGTCTTTTCATAATAATTTGTTACACATGAATTTCATTTTCTTCTTGCAAAATTTCTAGAAATGAATGGATATCTGTGGACTGTTGTAAACAAATTTAGCTCTATTACCATGCTCAAGAGAATCTAATGTTTGTCATTATTGGAGGACAGAGATATACCATGAGAGCTCGATTCTATGTTGTAGCTTTTTATTAAGACTTGAATCAGTTAAACCATTGGACCTATTGCAACCCTATATTGAGGCTTGGTTCTATTGAAGCCGCCATACTTTGGACCTCCTCATTGCAGTCTCAGGCTAGGGATATAGCTACAGGATTTTGATATATTTTCTGCGGTGAACATCTATTAAAATCTCATATTATCTCCTATTTACTGATGCTTGGACATAATTTTAAAATTAGCTAAGTCACCTACTTACTTAAAACTAGCACATTTGGTAGAATTTTTTTCTAAAATATTTTTAACCAATATTGAATGTTATGTACTGCATATAGAAATCTGGAGGGGAATGTACCATTTAGGTTGTACAATGTATTACTTCACTCTTATGATTTATCAATTTTCTATTGGAAACTAAGTTGATTGTTGGTAGAGTTCTGTTGCATTATTCTGTTGTAAATTAAGCATGCATTTCATCCCATTTGGTTATTTTGTCATTTCTGAATCCTGAACTCATCAACCCTTTCTGTCAAACTGATAAACCCTACATAAAAAACTGATAACCCTTTCCTCATTGTATTGTTTGTATAATTCTTAATTGTTAAATTTTGTAGAGATTTATGGTTGGTTCCCGACCAGGGTTTAAGTCAATGTAATGGGTTTCTTTACCACAAACTAAATCTGTTGAATTTTTTCATCTCACGGCCATATTTATTAATGGGATTTTATTTTAAATTATGAATATTATTTAGACGGATTGTGCCCTTTCAAATGAATTTTGTGGCCATTAATGGAGTGCCCTTTATTTTTTCTGAGGTGTTCCACAGTCGTTCAAACAGAGAGAATTTTCTATGATAATATATGCTTTTAAAGGGTGCTGTTGCAGGTAACTGAGTATGTTAACCTCAAACTGAAAATTCTTTTATTTTCTGATTATGTGTTTGAAAATTATGTATGTTCACATGCTTCTGACTCCTGAGTGCCTTTCAGTAGGAATATCTAATGGGAACACAAACTGTCAGAGTTTTAGTTAATATTAAATACTAAATACACATTCTTATATTAAAAATCAATTGTAAACACCAGTAAAAAGATGTTGTATAGAGGCAGTAAGTCGGGAACTATGGAGAGGATTGAATTGCTGAAGAAATCATTTATGGAAATCACCTTTCGACATGTTTACAGAGAAAGAAATACCATTGCTGACAGCTTGTCGAAGAGAGGCCTAAATAGTAGTTTCAGTATCATGCACTATCATCTTCACAGGTCGGATGGGCAAGGGGCAGCTGGTGCTGTTCATTTTTCTTGAATAGGATCTTTCTCTTATGGCCATTAACCTCACATACTATTCTCCTATTCTCTTTGGGAAGCACTAGTACAACTCCTTTTTTTTTTTTGGCATTTTGTGACTTTCTGGGTGGTGATGTTGACTACTTATCACGTCCTAGAACTATATATTTTTTCTCTATTTTAATATGGCTATTTCCATATCTTTTTTCACAATTTTCACAGTAATCTAGTCCAGTTTTGTTTGGAACTTCCTAATCCCTCATGATACATCATTTGGCTCTATAGCCTTGGATGTTCTGAAGTTTTTGTAATGATACTATAATGATGCATGTTACTTGTTTGAGCCACAATTTATTTTGGCAGAGCCTGGTTCCTTGGATAACATTATTTCTAACCCTGTGACTAGCGTTGCTACTCCAGATTCATAATGTAAAGAGTAAAAACAAACTCTTGGAGAACTAGAACTAATTCTATTTCTTGGTCTAGAACTAGATTTGAGATGGTGATGAATTGAGTGCAAATTTAGGGTTATAGAACTTGGAGAAAGAGTATACTTCAAACCTCCGCACAATAATTTGTTCTTCATGTATCTTCAAATAATAGGGTTTTACTTGAGAGAGGGCTACTTCTGTGTTATTGAAAAGGTGTCTCTAAAATTTGCATCATTATGTACATTTTGAAATTCATTTTAGCACAATGAATCAGGCCACAAAGAATCATATAAAGAGAGATATATGTCATAGAACTCAACTACCACATAGGCATGCTGCCACAAATATTTCAAAACTTGTATGTCAAAGTGTCACAAAAATTAAGTATACTATAATTCCACAAAATATTCATATGCCACCAAAGAAGTCATAGGTTTAGATCTATCGTGAATGCTTCTTGTGTTTTTATATTGTAAACAATTCTCCCAATATTTTGAGATTAGATGCTTCAACAAATTTATTGTCATATGATCTTTGATACTTCAAATCACATGTCACATATATACGGTACTCTTCCAAAAAAAATTCTGCTTCATTTTCTACCTTCATGATGCAGGGCCATTAGGTTCAAGAATTTATTTATACCTAAGTAGACACAGGGGGTCTCATGATTTTAATATCTCATGTAATTATTAGCATTTTTTAATAAAAAGTGAGGAATTGTAAATGTTCTCTAACTGCAGAGAACATGAGAGAAATGATTAGTTAGAAATGTGAAGAGATAGGCAGTTTCATTTATTTTATAGAATTAGGCTAAATTTAGGATTTTCAAGAATTTCAAGAGTCTCTCGAGCTGTAAAGGAACCTGAATCAATTCAATTCATCACTGTGTATAAATTTAAGCCTGAAAGATAATGTAGGGGTTCAGAGTTCAAGAGTTGTGCAGAGTATTAGGAGGAAAGAGACTCTATCAAGAGTATTGATTTGGCTTCGAATAACATCTTTCAATGATGGCTACTACAGAGAAGATTATCTTCAAGTCTATTTGTTACAATAGCTAGAATTCATACATTAAGAATTACTTACGCAGGTAGTAATTCAAAAGTTGTGCAAAGTAGTAAAAGGAAAGAGAATCTATCAAGAGTATTGATTTGGCTTCCAATAAAATCTTTCAATGATGGCTACTTCAGAGAAGATGATCTTCAAGTCTATTTGTTACAATAGCTATCATTCATACATTAATAATTACCTACACAGGTAAGAATTACTTACCTAGCTAGAATTACTTACACAGGTAAGAATGACATCTAGGAAGGGATATAACTGCAGGGAAGAATCAAGAGGTTCCTTAGATTCTGATATGAAAACAAACCATAAAAATTTTCATCCCAGGACTTAAGAATAAGGTCAATAAAGGAACCTTATTTGGCACAAAACTGACACAGAATCTTGAAAATCTTCTCTATCTCCCCAAATCAATCTTGGTATTGTGGATAAATTATAACCCTATCCTTTTCCCTTGCTCTGTCTTATAGTTCCTGGATCCTTCTTGAAGCTTATCAATGAGTCTTTTACCATGTTCTTGACCTGCAGCTTCTAAAAATTCAACCTGAAGATCAGGCCAGGACTAGGGAAGGTTATGTAATTTTAATTTATTATAAGAATGGATTCAGAATTTTGTATGCTTTGATTGACTTAAATTTGTGTGAATAGAGTCTGTAATTTGGGGATTTTGACAGTAGAAGAGTAAGTCGAGATATTTTTCTCTCTGTTTTCAATAAAACTATAGACTTATTGATATCTGGGTATGTTATTGAAAATCTCCCGAAGGACTCATTCCTTCGATTAGGAAACCTCTATGTATGATTAGGAAGAATAAAATCTATGTATTATTATCTATTTGCATTTTAATTTCATATTATTTACGAGTGAATCGAATGTGATTGTCTTGTATGGAAGTTTGCAGAAAGGAATAGTGGCTCTTTTGGGAGGGCGAAATCACGTCCTCGGTGTGTAAGTTGAATGAATATACCCTGTGTGACAGAGTCAATTCTGTTCCGTGAGCGTAGTAGGATATGCTTAGTCTATTCAAAGAATAGTGATATAACCCTTGTCTATTGAAGCGATCATAGTTAAAGGAAATGGTGTTGTATTGTCGTTGGTGAGGCGATATTACTAAGACTCAACCACAGTGTTAACACGAGAAGTTCAGTCGAAGAATTGTATTAAAAATGTAGTGAGACCCGAGTTAACCACTGTCTAATTACCAGAGTAGGAGAAGTGGTTTCGGGAGGCAATACCGCGGGTTTCGAACGACATCTGGGCCAAAGGAAGTTTTTTCCTTTACCAACGCGATCCAAAAATATTTGGACATGTCACCTCCTAAATACCACCCATATCACGTTTTTCTAGAGCGCTAAAGTCCAGTGAGGAAAAAAACACGATTTTGATGAAGTCTGTCCGATATGCTAGGCAGTAGATCCAATGTTAATCGCATGGCAAGCTGCACGACAGATAAATTAAGGTATGAACCGACAGTTTCAATAATATTAAATAATTATTTAATTCGAAAAAATTGGATAATGGATGCGTGGGCCCCATGGAATATAATATGTAATAGAATTTCGCGTTGTTAGAAATAATGGGTATTAACGTTATAAGTCCGAAGTTTGGTGGTTATTAAAGGATTCAGGCTATTGTGTTATTTTGAAGGCCGAAAGGCACTAATACGATTCAAGGGTAATGTCATAGTCAAGGGAGTAAAAGGAGGTTTGAAATTTGGGTTATTATTATTTGATGCAATATTTTGAAAGGGGGTTTAAAACAATAGTTAAGTGTTTTAAGGAAATATGGAGCTTTAAGGGTTACTTGAATACAATTGTAAACATTCATTGTATGTGTTGTGTAAAGATTGGATATAAAATCCAAGGGGTTCAAACCATAAAGAGAGGTATTATGATGTGTGAGGTTTTAACGGTTTTAACCCAAGGATGAATATTAATTTAAGCATTGACATATATATTATGTTCGCCGAACCTTGTATGGAGCAAAATTTTATGCTGGGCATTATCATGGTTATATGAAAAAGGTGACTTTGAGCATATAATATATTGGGTGCTTATAAAGTTAATGTTGGGTTGAAAGGAAGCTTATAATCGGGTTTATGTGAAATTCAAATAGTTGAATTAAAAAGAAAAAGAGGGTGTATTGTATGGTTTAATAACCGTAGGCTTAAAAGGATATGAGCCTCCACAGTGTTAATGGTTGCCTAGATTTAAAATTATTTTGGCTAAATTTGAAGTGCATTTATTTTATATGCATAGAGACAAGAAATTGTGGGTTAAGCAGGTAGCTCGGGCATCAGTTCATTTGTAGATAAAATATTTATCCTTTTGTAAAGATGGTTATCATAAACTTGACCTTCAACCTTAAGCAAGAGTGAGTTATAATAGATGGTTAAGAGGTTTCAAACTTCATTGGATATTCTTTCATATTCTTCCATAAATCACAAAGAATATTGTATCAAATGTCATGTATAGTCACATGTAACTGTTTGGTGTCATCATAAGTGCTTTTTTCTGTAACTTGGTCGAGAGATTAGCTTCAAAGATATGTAGGATTTATTCTTTCAGTCTTGGTCCTAGATTCCTTTAGGAGTCAACCTACAGAACTTTTGGAAAGATGCTTCATACCATAGTCTCAAATTAGGATATAGACTTTTGGATTGCAGACATAGAGCATAGAGGATAACGTACTTGTAAAAGGAAAGAGAATCTATCAAGAGTATTGATTTGGCTTCCAATAACGTCTTTTAATGATGGCTACTACATAGAAGATGATCTTCAAGTCTATTTGTTACAATATGACAGCAATTTTTTTTTTGAACTCAGGCACTAAGGAGAGGTGGCCTCTCTCTCTGTCGAAATTTTTTCTCAATTTAGGCTTCTATTCAACTAAGGAAGTCTCCTTTGTTTTTTTCCTCAAATTTATTTATCAATTTCATGGAAATTGATAAATAATTACATTAGTGAAACCTTAACGTAACTGAACATGTATTTTCCCTTTGGTGTGTTTATTCCAACGTGCATAAACCATATATACATACCATATATTATAACCCTAGTCCTTTTTATAGAGCGCTCAACTTATAATAGAAATCCTCCCTTATGTATTGTATAAAAGGAAAATATCCCAAGGTTCAAAGCTCAACCACGCACTCATATCATATGTGGAGCCTTCGTTTATTTTATTGTATCAATGGTATTAACTCAATGCACAATACTTTAACCCTCTTTCTAAGGTCTGGACATTATAACATACATTCCTTTGCCCGACCTTATCATTTAACAATATAACAATGATTTGGAGTCTTTAACCCGATACGCCAACCATTATAATATTCCGACTATGGTTTATAATGTTAGCACGACATTTCATAAAAAATTGGGCCCTATCTCGGGACTCATAAATGAGCGGTTTTCAATCATAAATCAATGGTACCTCAAGTTATCACCCATGTAACTAATTGCGCGAATGTCGTTGGATCCCATGGGCTCCAGATCGAACGTCCTCCGTTGATATCATGTTTTTTCCACAGCCTGCCTTTAACACTTCAAAAAAATGCGATGGGGGCGGTATTTCCCCAGTGACGTGGTGACATATTATATGATCGCATTTTTTTTGAAAGGTTTCACTCTGGCCCAAAGGCTACACGATGAGGGTGGTTTTGGTTTCACAAACCCACTCCCGAATTTTTAACAGTGCTCAACCGGACTTTCACCATGGTTAATGCCATTAATCGTAATAACTCTGCCTTGTTAACCTCTCGGGTCAAGCCTCAAATAATATGACTCGACTCACAATAAAACACACTAATTTCTTCAATGGCAGATTTTACCACCTTCGAGAGGGTTTAAAAGCTCTCTAGGCAATCGAAGCATTCCGGGGTTTCACTCCTATGAAGTTTTTTTGAACACACAAAATCAACGCCTTGTACAAAGTCTTAATCCCCTCACTCAGTCTGAGAACCACTATAACCTCAACCTCTTCCTCTTACAAGGGGTTTATATCCATATAACACATTCAGGTAACTCAATGAGAACTTGCGATCAAACATACACAGAGAGGACTATAGGAGATTTCACATGGAATTTTTCTTCTTCATGGTATACACAGAGTTCATAATTCAATAGAGTAATTCTTTGCAGAATTCCAATAGCATATGCACAATTAGACAATAAGGCTTAAAACTTTTTCAACAGAGAATACAGTTTCTTCATTCAACCCTTCGTTGCCAAAATCTCCCTTTCACCATATCAGGGGCTACAATTTATAATCAATTACATGACTCTTTGGTCCCTTCGGGGACCATTTTATTTCTCTAACCTAAAAGACTAATTATATCATATTCTAACAGTGGAAACTGAACATATGGACATAACCAAAACTGTTCGACTTCTACAGTCATTGACTACTCCTAACTTCATAAGACAGTTAAGGTGTTGATACCTTTCTGTTACAAAATTAAGCAATTTCGAACCCTTATAGCCACAACATGTGGAAAATCCTCCACATTGGTGGCTAGTGTCTAATGTCCTTGCATCACAATAGCTAGCATTCATACATTAAGAATTACTTACACAAGTAAGAATTACTTACTTAGCTGGAATTACTTACACAGGTAAGAATGACATCTAGGAAGGGATATAACTGCAAGGAAGAAGCAAGAGGTTCCTTAGCTTCTCATATGAACACCAACCATAAAGATGTTCATCCCAGGACTTAAGAATACGGTCAATAAAGGAACTTTATTCGGCACAAAACTGACACAGAATCTCGAAAATCTTCTCTAGCTCCCCAAATCAATCATGGTATTGTGGATAAACTATAACCCTATCCTTTTCCCTTGCTTTGTCCTATAGTTCTTGGATCCTTCTTGAAGCTTATCAATGAGTGTTTGACCCTGTTCTTGACTTGTAGCTTCTGAAAATTCAACCTGAAAATTAGGCCAAGACTAGGGAAGGTTATGTAATTTTAATTTATTATAAGAATGGATTTAAAATTTTGTATGCTTTGATTGACCGAAATTTGTGTGAATAGACTCTGTAATTTGGGGATTTTGACAGTAGAAGAGTAAGGCGAGAGATTTTTCTCTCTGTGTTTAATAAAACTATGGACTTATTGATATCTGGGTATGTTATTGAAAATCTCTCGAAGGACTCATTCCGTCGATTAGGAAACCTCTATGTATGATTACGAAGAATAAACTCTATGTATTATTCTATGTCTGCCTTTGAATTTCATATTCTCTACGAGTGAATCGAATGTAATTGTCCTGTATGGAAGTTTTCATAAAGGAATAGTGGCTCTGTTGGGAGGGCTAAATCACGTCCTCGGTGTGTAATTTGAACAAATATACCTTGTGTGAAAGAGTCGATTATGTTCCGTGAGCGTAGCAGTATATTCTCTGTCTATTTGAAGAATAGCGATAGAACCCCTGTCTATTGAAGCGATCACAGTTAGAGGAAATGGTGTTGTATTGTCGTTGGTGAGGTGATATTACTGAGACTCAACCATAGTGTTAATGCGAGGAGTTAACTCGAAGAATTGTATTAAAAATGCAGTGAGACCCGAGTTAACCATTGTCTAATTACCAGAGTAGGAGAAGTGGTTTCGGGAGGCAATACCATTGGTTTCACGCGACATCTGGGCCAAAGGAATTTTTTGCCTTTACCAACACGATCCAACAATATTTGGACACGTCACCTCCTAAATACCACCCATATCACGTTTTTCCGGAGCGCTAAAGTCCGGTGAGGGAAAAAATGCGATTTTGATGAAGTCCGTCTGATCTGCCAGGTAGTAGATCCAATGGTAATCACGTGGCAAGCTGCACGGCCCCATGGATAATATTAAATAATAATATTAAGAAAAGTTGGATAATGGATGCGTGGGCCCCATGGAATACAATATGTAATAGAATGTCGCGTTGTTAGAAATAATGGGTATTAACGTAATAAGTCTCAAGTTCGGTGGTGATTAAAGGAGTTGGGCTATTGTGTTATTTTGAAGGCCGAAAGGCACTAATACGATTCAAGGGTAATGTCATAGTCAAGGGAGTAAAAGGAGGTTTGAACTTTGGGTTATTATTCTTTGATGCAATATTCCGAAAGGCGGTTTAAAACAATAGTTAAGTGTTTTAAGGAAAGGTGGAGCTTTAAGGGTTAATTGAATACAATGGAAAAATTTCATTGTATGCGTTGTGTAAAGATTGGACATAAACTCCAAGGGGTTCAAACCATAAAGAGAGGTATAATGATATGTGAGGTTTTAACCCAAGGATGAATATTAATTTAAACATTGATATATATATTATGTATGCTGAACCTTGTATGGAGCGAAATTGTATGTTGGGCATTATCATGGTTATATGAAAAAGGTGACTTTCAACATATAATATATTGGGCGCTTATAAGGTTAATGTTGGGTTGAAAGGAAGCTTATAATCGGGTTTATGTGAAATTCAAATAGTTGAATTAAAAAGCGAAAGAGGGTGTATTGTATGGTTTAATAACCATAGGCTTAAAAGGATATCAGCCTCCACTGTGTTGATGGTTGCCTAGATTTAAAATTATTTGGGCTAAATGTGAAGTGCATTTCTTTTATATGCACAGAGACAAGAAATTTTGGGTTGAGCAGGTAGCCCGGGCATCACTTCATTTTCCCATAAAATATTTATCCTTTGGTAAAGATGATTATCATAAACTTGACCTTTAACCTTAAGCAAGAGCGAGTTATAATAGATGGTTAAGAGTTTTCAAACTTGATTGGATATTCTTTCATCTTCTTCCATAAATCACAAAGAATATTGTATCGAATGTCATATATAGTCTCATGTAACTGTTTGGTGTCATCATAAGTGCTTGTTTCTGTAACTTGGTCGAGAGATTAGCTTCAAAGAGATGTAGGATTTATTCTTTCAGTCTTGGTCCTAGATTCCTTTAGGATTCAACCTACAGAACTTTTGGAAAGATGCTTCATACCATAGTCTCAAATTAGGATATAGACTTTTGGATTGCAGACATAGAGCATAGAGGATAACTTACATGTAAAAGGAAAGAGAATCTATCAAGAGTATTGATTTGGCTTCCAATAATTCCTTGCAATGATGGCTACTACAGAGAAGATGATCTTCAAGTCTATTTGTTACAATATGATAGAAAAAAAAAATTAGAACCCGGGCACTAAGGAGAGCTAGCCTCTCTCTCTGTCGAAAATTTTTCTCAATTCAAGCTTCTATTCAACTAAGGAAGTCTCCTTTGTTTTTTTCCTCAAATTTATTTATCAATTTCATAGAAATTGATAAATAATTACATTAGTGAAACCTTAATGTAACCGAATATGTATTTTCCTTTTGGTGTGTTCATTCCAACGCGCATAAACCATATATACATACCATATATTATAACCTAGTCCTTTTTATAGAGCGCTTGACTTATAATAGAAATCCTCCCTTATGTATTGTATAAAAGGCAAATATCTGAAGGTTCAAAGCTCAAACACGCACTCATATCATATGTGGAGCCTTCATTTATTTTATTGTATCAACGTTTTTAACGCAATGCACAATCCTTTAACCCTCTTTCTAAGGTCTGGACATAATAACATACATTCCTCTACCCGACCTTATCATTTAACAATATAAAAATGATTTGGAGTCTTTAACCCGATACGCCAACCCTTATAATATTCCGACTATGGTTTATAATGTTAGCATGGAATTTCATAAAAAAATGGGCCCTACCTCGAAACTCATAAATGAGTGGTTTTCAATCATAAATCAATAGTTGATACCTCAAGTTATCGCCCATGTAACTAATTGCGTGAATGACATTGGATCGCGTGGACTCCAGATCGAACGTCCTCCGTTGATATCATGTTTTTTCCACAGCCTGCCTTTAACACTTCAAAAAAACGCGATGGGGGCGGTATTGCCCCAGTGACGTGGTGACATATTATATGATCGCATTTTTTTTAAATTGTTTCACTCCAGCCCAAAGGCTGCGCGATGAGGGTGATTTTGGTTTCACAAACCCACTCCTGGGTTTTTAACAGTGCTCAACTGGACTTTCACCATGGTTAATGCCATTAATCGTAATAACTCCGCTTTGTTAACCTCTGGGGTCAAGCCTGAAATAATATCACTCGAATCACAATAAAACACACTAATTTCTTCAATGGTAGAGCTTACCGCCTTCGACAGGGTTTAAAAGCTCTCTAGGCAATCGAAGCATTGGAGGGTTTCACTCTTAAGAAGTTTGTTTGAACACACAAACTCAACACCTTATACAAAGGCTTAATCTCCTCTCTCAGTCTGAGAACCACTATAACCTCAACCTCTGACTCTTACAAGGGTTTTATATCCATATCACACATTCAGGTAACTCAATGAGAACCCGCAATCAAACATAGACATATAGGACTACAGGAGATTTCACACGGAATTTTTCTTCTTCAAGGTATACACGGAGTTCATAATTCAGCAGAGTAATTCTTTGGAGAATGCCAATAGCACATGCACAATTAGACAATAAGGCTTAAAAATTTTTCAATAGAGAATACAATTTCTCCATTCAACCCTTCATTGCCAAAATCCCCCTTTCAACATATCAGGGGCTACAATTTATAATCAATTACATGACTCTTTGGTTCCTTTGGGGACAGTTTTATTTCTTTAACCTAAAAGACTAATTACATCATATTCTAACAGTGGAAACTGAACAGATGGAAATAAACCAAAACTATTCGACTTCTACAGTTATTGACTACTCTTAACTCCATCAGACATCTAAGGTGTTGACACCTTGCTGTTACAAAATTAAGAAATTTCGAACCCTTCTAGCCACAACATGTGGAAAATCCTCCACATTGCTGGCTAGTGTCTAATGCCCCTGCATCACAATAGCTAGCATTCGTACATTAAGAATTACTTACAAAGGTAAGAATTACTTACTTAGCTAGAATTACTTACACAGGTAAGAATGACATCTAGGAAGGGATATAACTGCAGTGAAGAAGCAAGAGGTTCCTTAGCTTCTCATATGAAAACCAACCATAAATATGTTTGTCCTAGGACTTAAAAATAAGGTCAATAAAGGAACCTTATTTGGCACAAAAATGACACAGAATCTCGAAAATCTTCTCTAGCTCCCCAAATAAATCATGGTATTGTAGATAAAATATAACCCTATCCTTTTCCCTTGCCTTGTATTATATTTCCTGGATCCTTCTTGAAGCTTATCAATGAGTCTTTTACCCTGTTCTTGACCTGCAGCTTCTGAAAATTCAAAAAATTATTTGGAATTCAACTCCATGTCCCCTGTTTTGGCCTTCATTTCTTTGAAATCCTTGTATATTCACAGATATTCATAGATTACTTCTTCCATTATTGATCAAATTCATAGATTTATTCACTGGAGAAGTGAAACAAAACTATGCATTTCTTACCATATCTATGTAATTTTCCTGTAGGCATTGTTCTGATGGTGACCCTTTTCGAGTCGAAGTCTTTACAAAGCTGAATGCACTTGAAATGGAAATAGAAAATGTAGTTTGTCATGCCACAGTGTGTCATGGTTATGTGGTAACATTTTCTATGAAAGCTTTATGTACTATGCAAGAGTTGTTTATTCTATTGATGCACCAGAAAATATGTATAATATTATTTGGATCAAAGTGGGTGCACCTCAATGTTTCTATTTTCATGTGTACTGTGTTTATAGAAAACTAGCCTTTTTTGCTCCATTTCATTTCACGCGTTTCCAGAAAAATCAAACAGGTTCTTGAAAATGGTTGCATGATTGGTGTAAACCACTCACTTGAGATTTTTGTTCTTATTTTTCATTCTGGGAAAATTAAAGAGTTTTCATTTATAAAGGGAGTATGTCCATAAGTACAGGTGTGAAGGTGCCAAATACAATTTGCATGTTGGGAAATGTATCACCGAAAGAAAAAAAGATGATGGAAATACCCTTACCATTCAAATCACATGTATTTTTTGGAAAAATTGATGGAGATTGGGAATGTGGATCTTTCCATTGACTTATCTGATATTCATTGATGTTAATTGTTCAAATTCTCATATTTGATTGGTTATTGGATGTTCTATGTAATTAATCATTATGGTCTCTTCTACGTGGAAATAAATCGATATAGAAGCCTGTTATTTATTACTGATGGAGTCAAATTCCCTCTCTAAATTCAGAAATATGTTGGTTCATATGTATTTAACATGGTAGCCAAATCATGATTTCCCCAGGGATTTAGTTTGCTCATGGATGCCAATCGCATTCTAGACCTTCAACACATGTAATCTCTTTTTAAAAGGGTCAGTGCACTTGAGCTGCTTTGGCTGGCTCTCAGTGCATACATTAAAGCTACTGGGCAAGGCGTTGTATTGGATGAAATGAAAGACAAGGACATGGTGTCATCACTCCTAGACTTGAAATCACGACTTGATACAATATGGGTAGAAAGTTTTTTGAAGAATGAGGCATTTTCTAATACTATCAAGGATGCCTTTGAGCATCTGATAAATCTAAGGCATGTTAATTACTATATGTTTATGCTCCTTTTCTTTCTATTTATACAGATTTAATTATACAGGTTAGTTACTATATGTTTATGCTCATTTTCTTTCTATTTATACAGATTTAATTATACAGGTTAGTTACTATATGTTTATGCTCATTTTCTTTCTATTTATACAGATTTTTCATTGAATTTGTGCTCTTGATTATCAAATTAAGTGAGACAGAAAGTTTGAAAGGATTAATGACAAAACAGCTAAAGGTAAGTAATGAAAGAATGTTTTTAGGCAGACAATTGCATTCATAATATTAGATATATTTTTTTTTCATTTATCTGAATTATGGCCTTTGTCTGCAGAACCAACCAACAAAACTTATTGCCAAATCTCTTGATAAGAAACTTCAATCTCGTAACAAAGGTACTTTAGAGGAGGAGTTGGAGAATACACTGGATAGAGTTCTCATTTTGTTTAGGTTTATTCAAGTAAGGGACCAATTGATATTCATTTATAAAAGTCTTATATACTAATTAACCCCAACAAATGAGATGTACTAATGGCTTAACATTGCCTCATGTATGCACTATGGTAGAATTTAAAAGTGGTATGTGACCCAAATGTACATCTTCAACCATTAGAATTGGAGCTTAACAAATCTTGTGTATCAATTCAAGCAGTATATGCACAAGAGGAGGCACCAATAACAAGGTTTCCCAAAAAGCTTCAATTATCTTTGCAAAACAAAGAGTTGTTGGAAGTTTCATTTTAGATATCTTGTGTATGTTATGGATAGATAAAATTGTTATGAACTGGCTATTGAACTACACTTAGATTGCTCCATAAATATAAGGGTTTTGTGTAACCATATGAAAGCCCTTCTATTGTTTTTTTTTCATCTTATCCATTATATCTTGGAAAGTTTTTAAGGTATCCTTGGGGAATTTCATGTGGATTTGCAATAAATATTAGGGGTGCATATCATGAAACAACTAGATGATGCAGGAGCATTAGACTCGAGAAAATGCTTTGTATTTTTATTAAACCTAGGGGTCTCATGTTTTTGAGAAAATATTAATTTTATGTAAATATTAGTGAGATTTTTGAGTGATTAAATTATATTTTTAATTAATTATATGTGAGGATTTGTAATGTTTCCAAACAACTGGAAAACATGAGATAAATTAGACTTGAGATATCTAAGAATTAATGATGAAGCCTAAGTTAGATTTTAGTTTCAAGATTTTAGGGATAAATCTAGATTGTCGGATTTGTTGAGATATTTGAGGGCTTGTTGAGTTATTATAGGGATGTGAACCTAAATTGGTTCAATTAAATTTTTATAAATTAATATGCCTCAAAAGCAAAATAGAGGAGAGGAAAAATATAGTGATTTAGAGGTGAGGTTTGGACAACAAAGTTTGCAAGCCTACAGGATTTTGTAAAAGGCCCATTGATTTGAAAATCTGGCCATGGAAGAAGAGAATTTTTGTAATTAATTACATTTGATTATAAGATATTTGTTTTGGAATTTCTGTGTGAATTATATATATATTCTTGGTTAAATTCTATTTAAAGAATGCTTGGATTTCTGTGAAATAAGCATAGGAGGAGAAAATCGATTTCAGTTAAAATTGATTTATGCATTGAACGAATAGAATTTCATAAAGTATTGGGGGATCGATCTGAATAATCGATTTTTGATATTATTAAAACCATAATGCAACTGGTGGAACGTAGAAAGCATGGAATTGGGTGCAAAGCTCTGTTCTTTCTGGAATCCATTCGTTACTGATATAATTCATTCGATGGGCCAGTCTTAACGCAGAGAAATCATTGTTTCCATCATGTGGAGGAGTGTTAGTTTGTTGGTATTCGGCTTTTAAATACAACGTAAGTTATGTGAATTACCAATAGCAAAAGGCTGGGCACAGAGGCATTGTCGTTAAGTCAACAGTCTTAAATGCGAATCTAGACAACCTTCTATTGTTTCGATTGGGTCAGAACCAAAATATTAAACACGCACAAAGGAGTTGGTGAACGGTAAATGCGTTGAATTAAGGACGCAGAGGGAGTGGTGTTGCATGGATGAATTTGATTTGAAAATCAAACGCAGAGGAGGAATGTTAAATTGCAGCGTTGAGAAATTTGTGTGAATAAAAATCGAACTTGGTTGTTCGAAACTATGTATGGAGCGCTGTTGAATTGAGAGTTGTTTCCACTGATATGAAAATCATTTTCAAGAACGCAGGAGACATAGTGAACATGTGGAAATAATGTATCCACAACATTGATGAATTAAAACTGGAAGCAGAACTTTGAGCAAGCACAGAGGAACTGTAATTATTTGCAGAATGCCGAAGCAAGGATTATGGAAGAGCGCGCGCAGGGAGTTAAATCTGTGTTGAAATGCAGATATTAAAGATGAATCGGATCTTCAATAAAGAAGCGTTGGCCCAATTGGGAAATATTAGAATCACAGAAAAGGCAATGAACACATATGGTGTGATAAAATGATAGAGCTGGTGGTGCGGATGCTGTCAATTCGATGATGGAGAAGGTAAGTTAATTGCATGTCCAAGTTTTAATATCTGGTTTGATCTATTGATAATTGCCCAAATTGAATGTTTGTGAGAAATAAAATGTTATTGGCATTCAGTTCGGTCAACATAAGGCGTTGACTATATTTAAATCAAAGTCGATTTTGGAGGTAATTGGAATTTGAATAAATCGTGAAGGTTGGTTGACGTTGGAATGTATAATTCCATATGGTTGGTTTGATTAAACAATGTCCAGCTTGTTTAAAAAGGTAAGGGCACACATAAACAATGAACCCAAAGTTGATTTTTAAGTGTTTGGCATTTGGGCTATTTGCAAAGTTTGAATTTATGAATAAAACAAATGGTTGGATAACTAAAGTCTCTTATAAGACTTTTGAAAAAGCGTTCATAAAGGTTGAAGGTTTTATGAAACCTGG
Organism: Pinus albicaulis; assembly: GCA_034641835.2. NCBI lineage: Eukaryota > Viridiplantae > Streptophyta > Pinopsida > Pinales > Pinaceae > Pinus > Pinus albicaulis. The sequence continues at coordinate 383,415,458 of CM076575.1, forward strand.
TTACTAGCCATAAGTTGTAAATGGAGTAGAGCTTCCGCATATGAGAATTGATTGTATGATTTTATAATCATATGGAAATGATTGTTAAGATTAAGCTTCCGCGAATGATGATGTGTGAATTTTCCCAGACATTGAAGTTTTATTTGGGCAATTGTTTGTGATGCATTTTTATATGCATAGTATTGGAGAGATTTTGGGTTTGCAGGGTTTTCCTGCATCACTAGATCATTTGAATTTTGAGCGGCCATTATATTATGTGGAATAATTGGTTTTTTATTTACTATTGGGCCTATTACGTCCAATGGATTTTTTATATCTTTAATATCTCCTTATTTAGATGATTTGGAATAAAAAAAAGAAGAATATTTTTTAAATTCAATTTGAGTCTTTGAATAAAAAACAAAAATAAATAATCTTTCATAACTTCAAAATTTTCAAGTAAATTCGTTGTTTTAGAGTAGTACATTTTTTCAAGAAATATAAATGTCTTTGAAGATTATTCTTGGGTTTCCTCAACAATATTAGGACTTTCACAAACCCAACTTGGAGTACCTTCACATGATGAGCTTATAATTGAAACTTGCTTATCTCTCCAAACCTTCTTACAAATCAACTTTTCAAGATCTAAAATTTCTAGAGTGCATTATCAATAAAGATTTATAAGTGTATTCTTCCTTCCCAAAGCCATCTTCCTAGTGGATATCACCTAGCGAATGATTTTAACCTTATTCCTTCTCTTGTTTACTAGTAAGAAGGAAATAATCATCTCCCCGAAATTAAAATTTGGAAGAATAAGTGTCAATGTTTGAGACTTTAAAAAATGGTGAATATTTTCATCTGATACTTGAATATATACTATTTGCAAAGAAACTAAATTGTCACATAAATTTTCTCAGAAAGAAACTGAAGCAATCAAAATTGATTTTGATGACAAACATGAACCTTTCTTTGAGATAACAAAGATTCCATATTCATAGACATTTTTTTTTTCTAAGTTAGTTTAAATCTATTAACAAGAAAAATATATTACATCGTGGCCGAAGCCAAGTCTATGCCCAGACGAGTGGCAAAATTGACAAGATAACTAGAAAAAAGACTGCCCGCAAGGGGAAACTAGTCTCAAACAGTCCTCAATCTTTTGTGTTTCCCACGTAGGCGTAAGAGCCATGGATTCCTCTAAAGGTTACATCTAGTATGGACTGTGAAACAAAAATTATAGACTGATAGATCTAAAGAGACAAAAACAATCCCAGTGGGATGGGACCCGAAACACAGAAACCAGACAAATATAGAGTGATTAAACATCAAGAGGGAGAGGTTCCTCAATTATGCGGCACTTGTACGCCGCCATGTCATCATCCTCCTTTGACTGGTCTGCAGTGGAAGCAACTCCTTGCATAGATGGCCATGGACCACATTGAGATAGCTCCTCATCATGACCACGACTAACCCGAACATCCTCACCTGGAGCCTTAGCCTGTTTCTTGTCCAAGTCCTGAGAAATCTTTGAGATTGGCCTTTCCTGACGCATACTGGGCTCGCCCTCCTGGTCCTCTTCCTTGAAAAAAATGGAAATGGAGGAAATTATGTGGGGTCTATTCAAGGATAAATTGAAGAAGAAATGGGAAGTTTGGGGTGAGATAGTGGCTTGAGCGATGGGGTTGGCAGGTGTGGAAGAACCCAAATGGTGGCCAGTTCCCTGGATTATTCCCCTCCCACTTCCAGTATTCGGGTAATGACAAGAGAAATAATCAGTGGAATGAGAATATGACTCAGAGGTGTAGGTTGAGGGGGGCGCAGGGGATGGATTCTTGTGCTTCCCCTGCGGCAACGCATACGCTGACGCTGCCGAGGCATGGTTTCTGAATCTGCAGAGGGTGAGAGAGGTGATAGAGAACCAAGGATGGAAGGGAGCAGGGTAGTGAAGAGTTCCAGAATGAAAGAAGTTAACAAACAAAGTCCAGAGCTAGAGAGGTGTAGACTTTCTCCAAAATTTATGCAACAATTCAAATGGCTTCTCCTCCATGTGGCAGTGTGATAAATCGAAAGCCCAACATTCGGAGAGAACTGATTGTGCAGCGAAGGAGGAGAACCCAAGTAGCCAGAGCCACTATCCATATTTAAAACCAGAATAGAGACACCTCGAGGCTCACCCTGCATTAAAAACACATAAATGAGAGTCGAAGGCTAATGCAATAAGGTCCATACAGAGGTGCGATCGGGAATTAAGGTTGGATCTCAACCCTCGCAGAGATTAAATGCACTTGAAATGAATGCAAATCGATTCGAGTGATCTTCTCCTCCACTCGCCCAACCGGTCCCATCACAATGTTAACCATCGAGTACACCCACATCCGGGACCATATTCATAGACATCACCAGCCTGGTATATTTTATTTTTCCTTTCTTTTTTTTTTAATTTAACCCGCCGTTGGTATACCAATGCTTTATAAGCATCGGTCTTGCGACGCCTTATAAGCATCGGTCTTGCGACACATTATATGTGTCGGTCTTGTGATGTTCAATTGTACGTAGGTATTGCGACACTTCTTCCTGGCATTGGTCTTGCAATGCCTTATACGCGTCGGTCTTGCGACGTCCAATTGTTTCTCAGTTTTGTGACACTCTGACATAGAATTCCTCTTGCGACACTTTTGCATAGCGTCGGTATTATGACACCTTAAATAGTGTCAGAAGACCGACGTTCAAAACATCGGACACATGTCATCGGAATTACGACAGTTTATACACATCGGAAGAGCGACAGTTTACGAACGTCAGAAGAGCGAAGTTAAAAATGTCGGACCACATATTGTCGAAATTGTGATCATTTTCGCATGTCAGAAGAGCGAAGGTTTTGAAAACGTTATAAGAGCGACGATTTTTGGAAACGTCAGAAAATGTGTTGGTATTGCGACAGTTTGGAAAAGCATTGGAATTGCGACGTAATGGCTAACCACATTTTGTCCAGCCTTGAACTATCGCTCTTGCAATGACTATGTTTTGGAATAGCGACAAAGTGGCCATTGGAAATTCAGCCAAATTTTCTAGTGCAATCCCTATGTTTAGTGCTTCTTCTTCAGCATGCGGGTAAGGACCAATAGCACTATATTTCTCTCCGACTTGGTCAGTAACCCAACTATTGGGGCATATTTTTGGCATATTTTCTTTTAAATGGTCGAGATAAGGCACACTTCTACCATTCAAATATCTAAATTATTTCCTATCACTATCCCATTTCATCCTCTTTTGTTCATACAATGCGACCCACGGTTGTGATGCTTCAGAATTGTAAAGAATAAATTTATTGATTACTTCAATTTCTAAATTTGCTGATGAAATCAAACCAACATTATATAGTACTTAGAGACAAAAATATACATTATATCGAATTTCGACATCAATATTAAATACTTTTTGTAAATTTTTAAAATTATAAGTCGCTTACTCTTTATCAAGCGCTTTTTTCCACTCGTTTGGAGAAACTCTCCTTCTCTTTTTTCTTCATCCCTTTCATCATCCTAAATCAGTGCACCTGGTATGTTTTTCATCTGCTTGATGTACTCACTGGCATAATAGAAAGAATCATATGATATGTACCCCTCTGCCATAGACCCCTCAGGTTTTTCCCTTTATCGAACAAAACCTTTCAATTTCTTCATGTACCTCTCTAAGAAGAAGATCCAATGACAAGAAACCACTCCAGCTAATTCAACCTCATATACTAGGTAGATTAGACGATGAGCTTGCAAGTCCATGAAACTCAATGGTAGTTCCTTCTCAAACATACAAACAATCTCAACTATCTCTTGACACCACCGTGGAATGCTAGCCACATGAATCTCCTTTGACGTCATCCAACGTACAAATGCAGCTAATTTAGATATGGCACATCCTAGGTCTTGAGGGAATTCATGTTTCACAAACCCACACATGAACAAAGGATAATGACACTGCAAAGTTATAAACACGTGCAACAATATAAAAATATAGTTATGTTTTATGATCCCCGCATGGGATAAAATTTATTAATATAACAAATAATAAAATCATGCTTTTGAAATTATACGTACTCTTAGAAGATTCAAATGGTTATGTGATTTCAACCACAGAAAATGGTCATTCATGATGAAGCAGTGCCGTAGTTAAGACCCGTATGAATTTTTCACCCTCACACCCATTATAACTTCCTTTTCCAAAGAAATATCATCTTTTTTTAAAATCCATGGGACATCACCTTCTTTGAAAAGCTATGAATTAGAGGGACCAGTGCCTGCCTTTGATCCCATACTTTCTAATCGTCTTGGCCAATGTTTCTTTTTAGTTTTTGAATTAATAATATCTTTCCTAACAACCAATGTGTCACTTTGTTTCAATGATATGTGCCTCCATAAATAAAATGAAACATTTTTAAATATATGCATGGGATCTAATAAGTGGGTGATATTAAGATGCTCCCAATATGGGAGGTCATAAAAGATAGATTTAATTTTCATCCCAATGGGAAATTTCTTAACATAGCTATCGAAGAAATCTGGATCATCGAACATAGGCTCCCCATTTAAATCGATTTAAATCGAACAGTTCTATGAACCCCTTCTCCTTCTCTCTCTCATATGCTCTAAGCCATTCAACTTGTGTCATTATTGGAGGCCTTTGGGTTCTCTCTCATTTACCATTGAAAGCAGATGTTGCTCTTCTATAAGGGTGTTCTGCTGGTAGAAATACCTTGGAGCATCATACACTGCATTTCGTAGGTCTTTGGACCATCTAGCTTTCAGATAAGATCCACGACATTTACATCCAAAATACCCTTTTGTTACAAGACCTGTGAGATTATATTTGTATACATTAATTAATATGCATGGAATGTTAAAGAATATTATGAAGATCAGAAAAAATATAAAAACGAATTAAACAACTAATATGTGAAAGAATATTGTTACGTATATAAACAAATAAATAAATTAAACATGTAATTTACCAGAGCAAACTCCTAAGCCTAGATAATGATGTATTGTGTAAGAACATATGCCATACAATGAAAAACTCCTCTCTCCTGCGACAGGTCTTCATACATCATATACATTTATCCCATCCCGTAATTCCTTCAATTCATCTTCCAATGGTTGCAAGTAGACATCCATATTATTCACTTGTCTTCTACCAAGCACTATGAGTGCCAATATAAGATGTTCATTCTTCATAGACAACCATGAGGGGATATTTTTATTGATCACTACTACAGGCCAAAAAAAATATTTGGTGTTCTCGAGGGGATATGGGTTGAGGCCATCCATGGCTATGCTAAGTCGTAGAATTCATACTTCATCCTTTAATTTTTCGAGCCATGTATCCTCTATATGCTTCATGGCTATTGAATCAGTTAGGATTACCATAACTCCAAACTCACTTCTATGTGAGGCATGCCATCCCTGCAACATAGCTAACTCTTTGCAACGAAAGAGCCTTTGAATCCTTGGGATTATAGGCATGTGCCTCATATCTTAAAAGGAGGACCAATACGTGATTTACCCTTCTTTTTTGATTTATCATACCTATCATGCGCACATTTTGGACACATCTCTTTGTCTGGATATTATTCTCTATATATAATACAATAATTTGTACTCGCACGAGATGATATGTACTCAAAGCCCAACATTTTCAACAATATCTTTGCCTATTTGCAACTACCGGGGAAGACATTATCACTTGGAAGAACCTTATCTTTCAATAACTTGTAGTCAGTGATCATGGAAAAATATATTAATAAATGTACATTATTGTCGATATAACTATTAACGTTCATAAAATTTACCATTTGTAATGTTCATTGCAGTGTACTGATTATATTTCAAATTTATATAAGGGATTACCTTATGGTAACTTACCTCAAAATTTCTGAGAAACATGCATTCGACAAGCCAAACTTTGCTTTCAAGCTGTATAGTAACATCATTGTCCTCAACTGGGTAGACTTTGACAGACCACCAGGTCCAAAGAGACGGGTGATGGAAGAAAATTTAAGGCTTTCGAAAAAGGTGTCAGTGATATCAGCATCATCCCCTAGTTGATCATCATTTTGGAATGCATCTAACAACATTCTCTCCATGGCAGTCGTATCCCTTAAGTAATCATCCATACCAACCTCTATTTGATTTCCTCCATTGCCATCTTGTGAAGAATTACTATTGTTGTAGTCATTTCTAGTTGGTGAATCTGGACGTAACGAGAATTGAATTGGTGGTTGATTCAACCATTCTTGGTATCGTTCCTCTCTGATTTTTTCTCTTAATTCAGTCTTCTCTTGATTTGACATTGTCGTGGGGTGCAATGGAAGATGGTAGGTAGGTCAATTAGTAACCACGTTGACAATATTGCATGATTATAAATTTGTTTGAAATTGAAATAATTACATATTAATCAATATATATACCCAAAAAATTATAATTATTACCATCATTGTCCTGGGATCGTGGCTAGAAGATGAAATACTCTTACAATTGGTAGGGTGAAGCAGATGTCCATTTTCATCTACCAAATGCGCCTTGCAGTATGCAGCTCCTGATAAGAACTTCTGATGTTTTCGAGTAGTTTGAATATTTTATGCATCTGAACTCGATGTTGAATCTGCATGAACCTGCAAATTTGTATACATTATAAATTTAATTATGCTGTGCATGATTGACTACATGGATAAAAAACATAAATTCAATTAGATAGTGAAAATATAAATAAAATATGAAGTAAATATTACGTATCGAGATGGATAGGGAGAAATCCATGATGGCCTTTGAGAAATATTATGGAACGAGCTGGATTTTGAAGAATTGTCCATTCGATATAATTATAATGTTTTCTCCCTACCTTTGAGAATTACAAATATATATTTTGGTGCGCACACCTAAATGTAATTTTGGTGCCTAATGTATATATCACAGTACCGGTGCATTTTTTATAATGCGTACTGGTGCCATTTTATACCCAGACGCAACGGTGCATTTCAATTAAGGGATGCACTGGTGAAAAATAACCACAAATAAAAAAAGCGCAACTTTATTTTCTTTAAGTGAAAAAAAGAAGTAATATGAAAAATGGACAGCAACATATTTACGAAAATCTAATTTCCTAAAACATTTCTTTAAATTCTAAACACTTTTTATTACTTCACTATTTTTACAAAACTTTTCAGCCAGAGATTTGCAGGAGACAAACCTGGAGAAAATAGAGCACGAAAGCACCATGGAGCAGGGAAATAAGTTAGAACAGAAGTATTCAGACAATCATAATTCCAAACCTCTAGTGATTCAAACCCTACAACATAGAATTTAAAAAAATCTCGTGAATAAAGTTTATTTTTTTTTCTCCCTCTGAGGGGTCCAAAGGAACAATGACCCTTGAATCTCCCTTTTCAAACAAAAAATTCCTGTTCTTCAGGTTGATTATTACATCAATATAAAAATCCCAATCCAACTCAAACAACATCGAATATGGGTTGTTGTCATCCATGATCTCAATTACTTCAAAATCTACAACAATGCGCACTCCTTCAATTTATACTATAATACTAGGTAATCTTCCCATAGGGATTATCTTCTATTGATCAGCCATTCTTAATTGAATCAGAAACCATTACAGCTTTCGTCTTCCCATTCATTCCCAAGTTTTCTTTGGAAATACATTAGCATCTAGTCCAAACTCTAGAATTTCTTGATCCATCTCGTATTCTCCAATTTGCGTAGTTAGTCTCATTTCCTTGCTTGTTATATTCATATGAAAATATAAGTTTTCTAGTATGTGGTGCTTACTTCACAGTTCTTCCTTACTAGCGTAGGAATCAATAATTTCCTGGAGCCCCTGAACAACCTTATGATCTCTCAACAACTTCATGTAGGCCGGCAAGAATGATCTTAATATAGTTTGATCAAATTATTTTGTCGTAGTAATGACCTTGGTGCTATTATTTTGTGGGATCAACTTTTTTTGTGGTTATATCTTCAATGTTGAAGCTCCAAGATCCATGAAACTTCTCTTTGCCTATACAAATGTTTCCTTTTCTGTTTGCATATTGAAATGAAGGGCCTTTGTGTAGTGTTCCTTACCCATGTGTCTTCCATTGGATTTTTACTAGCTTATTTATCATAGTTTGTCATAGTTCCACTCATTACTATATTGACACGCGATTCCTCTTCCCAAGGTTCAACTATCATCATCTCTAAATTCTATGTGGGTTGCTGATTTCCTTTCTCCTGCATATTTGCTATAAGAACAAGAGAATATTCTATCACATGATCAAAATCTCTACAATACCTGAAGAAAGGTGGTAGTGGGGTTCTGACAATCCCTTGCGAAGTGTCCTTCTTCACCGCAGTTGTAACATATGATTTGAGCACATCCGCGCCCAACGTCTCCTCCTTGACTCCATCCTCGAACATTGAACCCTCTGCAACTTGCAGGCCGACCATTCTCTTCATGTGTGTGTCATTCAACTTACATTCTATAAGCCCCTACAGTTTTATCCATCATTAAATCATAACTAGGATAATTATTATCATCATGCCCCACTAACCGAGAGAAGTTACAAAGCAATTGTTTTAGGGTATACACATACTTTTGCAGCGAATAAAATTGTTCAGTACAATGTTGGCATGTAACCTTGCATATGCCACACCATACACTTGATCTTTAGTTCAATGTATGAGGCGAACCACTACCCAAATAATCTCTAAATACCTAACATTGATCTTTGTAATGGCCCTCTCCTTTTCATGTTATACACCAAACGTCTAAGCGATGTTCGGGTCTGACTTCCTTTCCCTTCTTTAGATCTTGCAGCTCCAAATGCAAGCTAGCTAACTGGCTCTTGATCCGTTGCATCCCCATATGGTATATCGGCGAAGCCTCCATCTTCATCATGATCTCCAAGGCTTCGACTTGTGTTGATATCTTCTGCTCTAACAATGGTATCCTGATATTTGGTAGTAACACAGTTATAAACCTCTCCTTATGTTGTTCCTATGAAACATTGAAGTCCACTTGTCCCATTAGCATCTTGAACCTTTGATATAATTCCCAAAGAGATTAATTTGTCGCTTGTTTAAACTCCTTTAGCTCCTTAATACACTGTGATTTCAACTTTGGCTTCTCAAATTATGCATTGAGTTCTTTCTTAGTTTCATCCAATCTAGCCACATGATTTTTGGTAGAATATTTTATATACCATGTCAATGCGCTTTTCTGCAGGGTTGTGACAAGTTACGAATTCTTAATATCTTCTCCGGTAATCTGTCACGCTTTCCATACTAGTTCAACAACAAGACGAAATTTATTAGGATCCTCTGATCGTTGACCTCTAAAATTAGGCATCTTGACCTCATTAGCCATGTCTCTTCAGCTGTAAGTGGCGAGGGGGAGGGGGAGGGGGAAGGGTGGGGGCAATATATGGAGGCGAATGAGGGGTGAGGGAAGCATAGGGATGGGGAATCCCATAGGTTCCACTATTATTCTCAGATCCTAACTACGACACACTTCTAGGTGTTGTGGGGTTACTTCTCTCTTATTCTCTTTTAGAATCACCCAACAATGGACTGTAAGTAGTCTTAATGAAGTTGTCACTATCTACCCTAAATCCTTTTCCACTTTTCATTGACCCAAACTCACTTCTCCCAAACATCAATATGATTACATCTGCAACACACCTTTTTCACATAAAATCATCTTAATCCAAAGTTTTAAGGTATTCATGTACTTACCTCGCAAACCCTTGAAAATTATTTGTTCAAATTCACTTTAGGATACAGAAGTGTCTGTAGAGAACTCAATAATAAAGCCTCCCAAAACACTATCAATAGATAAATCAATAGCTCTTGTTATCTTGTCATCAGTCTCGTTAATCCAATGTATCAGTTCAGGGATCCATGTAGTAGGCTCGTCATTCTTGAAATGGGTCTTGTTATCAACCAACCTCCAAAACCATTCATGCAGATCATTAGCCAATGTTGTAAAGAAAATCTGGTGATGATATGTAAAGAGATATCTATGTAACCAAGCTTCAGCTAAAAGTTATGGATTTTTAATCTCTTGTGCTTCGAACTCTTGCTCCTTCTTATCTACCCAATCTTGGATTCCCTTCCTTATCAGAGGCCACATCTGCACGTCCTCCACCCAGATCCCGGTCTTGACAACAGAACCATTTTTTGGTTTGTAAGGGTTCGACCTAGGTTCAGAGTTAGCTGCACACCAACAAAACCCTCTATTACCGACCCTTTCGGCAATGACCTGTAGCACAGATTGCGGTCTCACCCAAGGAAATATTGGGGGATGTCAGAACTAGGTTTCTACATCCAAAGGGACAATAAGACATGGATCTATTGCTAAACTTCTATCTTAAGATTATTCGGAACTGTGTTGGTGAGTTTATATACTTTAATAGTCTATGCTTCATTCATCAATTAATACTAGTTCACATTGTGCCTTTATCATTAAAACACAACATAAATCATATAAATAACTTCAAAATATAGGTAATAAAAAAATGTACACATCTGAGCACCGAGATGCTCAAATCTTATTATTCTTTTATTATAATAAGTCTTCTTCACTACAATGTTTCTCTGACCTACGCACATAGTTGCAGGTGTTATATGCCTAAATATAGAGACACTTCAAGTCCTCTCCACACATAGCTATAGATCCTTCCCCTAACAATGAAAATAGACTGAGAAACATATATTTAATAGTTTATTCTCATCAACAATTACATGATTGTCTCTTCGATAAAGCATTACATTGCTTTATATAGAATTTACATACATACAATACCATGGTCCACATATCATGGGTGGAAAAAAACTAAAAAATAAACCCAACCCCTTTACAAAAAGAGGGGATTTGATCTACTCTGAAGCCCCTAAAATCCACGTGGTAGATTCATCATCGCTGGACCATGCACTCTGCTTCGTCAAAATGCAGAGCCTTTCACTAAAAATTGGACCAATTTGGGCCATGCCCAACATTCCAATGACACAAACAACACTCAAATCTGAGTTTGGATGCTCAAGATATTCACAATCAAATTTTTGGTCAACCATGCCCACTAGCTAAATTTGGCAGAGCACCAACTAAAACTCGAGGACTTGCTACATTTGGCAAAACATGCCAAATTTGTAGGCAGGTAAACAAGTGAAAAAATGGTACTTAACGATGAAACTTTCTGGTGTTTGGGAAGTGTGAAAGTTTTGACTCTTTAAAATTTTCGGTGACCCAAAAATTTCGGCCGACAAATTTTGACCAGTTTATTTCAGATAAAAAAGGATTAAAAAAATGGGTGGTGGGATGCCACCCAAACAACCCCCAAAAGGTTTATTGTTATTATATATATTTTGGGGTTCAGGGCCTGTGACTTTAAACCAAGAGCCCGCCCACCACATAATGACACCACTTAAATTTTGGGGGATGGTAGTGATCGAACGTGGCCAGCCAGTTCAGTTAGGCCGCTTGTTGCATAGCCTCATATCACAAAAAAACTTCCATAAAAAACATACCATCAATAATAATAAAAAAGAATGGATCAATGTAATGTTAGATGAGGAATTCCCACATGCTTGACTCTGGGACCTCCACTAACCAAGTTAGGAAATCAACCAACAACCCAACAAGCCATGTTGTAAAGTCCACCTAGAGAAGTAATGGAACTTTGATGGGGCAAAACCTAGAAGCAGTTCTAGAGGCAAAACCATGACACAAATAAATATTGAGGAATTTAATTTATTCCCTTGGGGAGGATTATTGATAGTGTCAAAAACATGTCTATTTTATGCTTATTTGAACCGCAACTTTTTGAGGAGTCTCACTGTGCAGTCCATTTTCTAATATGAGATACAAATTTGTCTCTCATGTCCAGAAGAGACTCTTTGAGGAATCTGTGAGATTCTGAGGAAACCCATATTTGACCGAGTCTAAAAGGGGTTGAGTTTATAGTGATATTTCACTATTTCTCACAAGGGAAGTCATGGTGGAGACGATTCCTTCATCTGAGTATCCAATTTCCAGGTTGTCCCCACTATGAGGGTATAAGGTGCATTGTTGCCATGTCTTTATTTGAATCTGTTGAGATGATTTGTTGATTATGAGATCCATGTATGACACATTGTGAGAGGATATTTGTATGCCACTTTATGTGAGATATTGTTATTTTTTCATGCTGAAAGGGATCTTTTATGAGTCAGAGTTCTTATAGAAGAACATTTTATGAAGAGACATGCCACTCTAGGTATTTCTTCCTTTTTTTGAGAAATACTGCATCATGTACTCATCATCTTCTTGCAACACCTAATGAAGAAGCCTTTCCACTCTTAAGACTGGGCCCAAATACTCCATTATCACATCATTGAGTTATGGATTCTTATTTGTTTTCCTATTTATTTTTATTGTTGCTAAAATGTTGTTAGACTATCCATTCCTCATGATTTCAAAAAGAAAATGTAAGAGTCAATAAAAGCTATGAATGATGGGGATTTTTGTTTGAAAAAAACCACTAAAACTTCCTAGATCAAGTAGTATCAGAGTGATCTAGCCATTTTACCAGGGATTGTGAATTTTGCATGCAACAAAAAGGAAAATGGAGGATCATAAGAAACATGAGAATTTCCACGCGACAACCATGAGAGAACGAAGGATGTTGAGAGTACATCAAGATTCGTCAATGATTGTGATTCTAGGTCATTTACAAATGGAAGTGAGCATTATAGAGAGATGGAAAATAAAGGTACAAAAATTATTTGTATTCTGAAGTTGATTTTGATTACAAGAAAATTGGTAATAGTGAAAAAAAAATGTAGCATAGAAAACCATGTTGTTTTTGTGGCTTATATAACCATGTCGTTGTTAAGAAGTGGAAAATAATGGTAGCCAAGAAGAGGAAAATAATGGTTGGCCCTTATCAACGTCATGGATGGAAGAAGTTCATGAAATTATGGATGAAGATGATTTTTTTCATTCATTACAACAAGAGTGGCCATCAAAGAGCCACGTGTTGGGAGTTACATCTAGACCAATGACTAAAGAACCAAAAATAACCTGAAAAATAACTTGTGAGTGAAGCAAATCAATGGGAAAGGAAGCTACAAGAAGAAATACCATCAACCTGGTTGGGTAAGAGATGGGTAGATTTTTTTAGCAGAACATGGCTACATTTTTCAAATCATGTGTTGTGATATGATTGTAAAATTCATGAAGTGTTTTCTATCACTTATGAATGCAACATGATGATTTTTTTGAATTTTTTTTTATAGTTGGGGTATTGGTTTTGGTTATGATTTTGATGTAAAATTTGACGAAGCATGTGTTATAAAATCTTGGAAATTATGGGGTTTTCTCTGTTCATGTTTGGTCTTGTAAGAGCATGTATTTTGCAAGTTATACTATAGCTTTCTATAGAGATCAAGTGTTGATTCATAACTTATGGCTTAGATGAACAAAGCTGAAGGAGAAGAAACAGTGGCTTGTTAGGGAACTTGTTGTCCAAACGAGGGAGTATAACAAATTTCAGATAGCCTTTATGCTTTTGGGGGACCAAAATCTCCTTAGTAGGGAGGAATTATCTAGGTGTCTCTAGGAAGGTTCAAAAATCAAGGGTGGCTTTTAAGACACTAAAAAATGAAATTTATTCAGATTTCATTGAAATTTGGACCAAAACTAAAAGCTCGTCATCCTGATTCGAATGACACAAATGAAACTGAAATTGGAGTTGCTATTCTTAAGATATTCACAATCAATGTTTTGGTCAACTAGGTCCACTCGCAAAATTTGGCAGAGCGCAAACCAAATTTGGACCCCAGCTAAAACTGGTGGACATGGTAAATTTGGAAAAAAATTCCAAATTTAGTGGAAGTTAAATAGGCAAAAAAATAGAAATTAATAGTGATGGTTTCTAATGGTCAAGAAGAACGAAATTTTTGACTCTTCAAACTTTCTGTTGACCCCAAAATTTTGATTGACATTTTTTGATCAATTTGTTTTGCAAATAACAAAAAATTAAAAAAATTCAGTGGCAAGTTGCCAACCGTGCCACCCCCCAATGGTTTATTATTATTACATATATTTTGGGGGTTAAGGTCCTAAAATTTGACTTATGAGCCCTCCCGCTTCATTTTGGGAGGTAATGAGGATCGAACCTGCCTAGACGGTTTGGTTGTCTCGCCTATTTGGTGGACCCATATTACCAAAAAACCACCAAAACAAACATATCATAACTAAAAATAAAAAATTCACCAATATAATGTTAAATAGGGGAGGCCTGCAGGCTTGGCCCTCAGATCTCCACCCACCAAGTTAGGTAATCAACAAATGTCCCAACAGGCCATGTTGTAAAGTTTGCCTACCTTGGCCTATATAACACAATTTCTTTTTGTTTGCCTAGACCCATGGAGGAGTGAAAAGAACCCAAAGAAATAGAAGAACTTTGACTAGGAGAAATCATGATGCACTTCAACGAGGCATAACCATGAAACAAAGGAATTTTGAGGAATAAAACAATTCCCTGGGGGCGTATTTTTTACAGTTTCAAAAACATGTCGATTTTATACTTATATGAAGGAAAATTTCACCATGAATCTAATGGTGCAATCCAATTGATTATCTCAGATGCAAATTTTTCTCATGTGTCCATAAGATAATCTTTGAGGGATATTTGAGATTCTCGAGGAGCCCATATTTGACCGAGTCATAAAGGGGTCAAGTTTACTGTGAAATTTCAGAGTCTTTTGCAAAGTAACGTGATATAGCATGTGGTTCCTTCATCCAAGTAGCTAATTTTTAGGCCATCCCCAGAAACGAAGGTATAAGGTGCATTGTTGCCATGCATTTATTTGAATTTGTTGAGATTATTTTTTGATTATGAGAACCATGTATGCCATGTTATGAGAGGATCTTTGTATTCCACTTTATGTGAGACAATTTTATTTTGTTATGATGAAGGATAGATTTTATGAGTGAGAGTTATTATAGAATAAATTCTTGTTAAGAGATATGCCACCCTAGTTAAGGGACTTATTCCATATTTTGACAAAGATTTCACCATGTACTCATCATCTTCATGAAACACCCAATGAAGCATCCTCCCCACTCTTAACAATGGGTCCATAGATGTAGTCCACACTAGAAAATCTTTCTTATCATACTGTTGAGTTATGGTTGCTCATGATTATGGCTTCTTATTGGTTTCCCTATTTCCTATTGATGGTTTTATAAAATGTTGTTAGAATATGAATTATTCATTATTTAACAAAGGACATGTTAGTGTGAGTAAAAGGTCTCATATAATGGGCATATTTTTAGAAAGAACTCACTAAAATTTCCCGTATCACCATCCACCATAGATGCCAAGATGACAGGTTCAATATTATACTTTAAATAATACTTTAAAACAATATTATTATTAATTGAACTCGTGTCGTGAACATTCTTTATTATAATATAATTTTTTTATATTTTTGAAATTAAAAGTGTTATTTTAGTTTTATATAAAGTTTAGTTAGAAAATAATTTATTTATTTATTAAAATTATTATATTTAAAAATTAATTTATCAAGACAATCACTAGTTGTATTTCTCTAATATTTTTGTATTATAATTCTATTTTTACGTTAATTTGAAACTAAAACAATTATTTTATTTTTATATAAATTAAAAAAAAAACAAAATTATTTATTTATATATTAAAAAAAATAATTAAAAAAAATCATTTTATTTTAAATTAAAAATATATATTTTCTATACCAAACACATATAATTATGTTTACATATTAAAATAATAAGTCAAAATATTTATCCAACCAGAATAAATGGCATGATAAATTCATATTATATAATGTCATTTCATCCACTTTATTATACCATTTTGTTTGGTATTTAGGCCGAGCCTAAGCAAGGGTTTTCCATTATATTGCATGGAAGAACCACCATGATACATTGTTATTATATCCTGCCATTTCATACTTTTTTTATATATTTTGTTTTGAATTTAGGCTAAGAAGTACCTATTACAAAGAGTGAGGTGCTTATCACCATGATTTGCCCTCATAGATTGGATGACAGAAGTATTGATCACCCAAACTATTAAGTTCCCCCAAAGTGGTTTCCATTGTCAAACACTCCCTTTGAAATTTCAACCTAGAATATAAAATAGACTAAAATTGAAGTAAACAAACTATTCTACACCTTATAATTTATTCAAGTAAGAAAACTAGTCTACACCTCATAAATTCACTTTATTGTATCATTGAAATCCATAATGCACCTTCTCTATAAAAAATACATACAATATTAGTAGCATAATATCATTCCATTTTGGTCCAATTTTTTATACCATCCTAGATCCATCTTAACTATCAATCTATCAACCACCAAGAGGGATCAAAACTATTTTCTTTAGAAAAGAGATTTACACTACAAAAGAAAATTAATTTTCTTTTAAGTTAATTTTTTTATTTATTTTTTATTTATTTTAATCTCTCATACGAAATACATATAATTCTATCTTATTTTTCATTGACGACTTATCTTCTTAGGATGTAAGGAAACGGGTTAAACCCAAGACCGAGGGGCATCTAGAAGTACTGAAATATTTATGTCATATGGGCCACTAGAAGCTAATTACAAGTGGCATGGTTTTCCTTCAATAACAATGATGAGTCAACCTCCATTGATTAATAACATATAGTGATGGATGTTCCCATTGTTGGTCTGAAAACTAAGTTATGATAAGTTTTCCTCCTGCAAAAGAGATACATACCATTATGATGATAAATTAAAATAATAATTCAAAATCTTCATCAATTGAGAATATGTCCTTATTGTACAATTTCATTTCATCACATTTATTATACTGTTTATATTTTTTGTGTCTAGGTTGACCCTAGGTCAAGGCCAATGTCTATACCATGATACACCCTACTATATCATGCACTTTCATCCACTTTATTATACCCTTTTTTTGGTATCTAGGTTGAGCCTAGGCTGAGGTCAGCCCATATATTTGATGGTAGAAATACCAATCACTCATAGTGGGATACATATCACCAAGATCGACCTCATATATTATATGGAAGAATTATCGATCACATAGTGGGATGCTTAATACTAGGATTGTATAACGCTCAAGGCTTGGTCGAGCATGTTCAAGCTACTTATCCTTGTCCTATGAATGTGAAGTGGTCCATGGTTTGATGAGTTGTCATTTTTGTGAATACATACTACTATAGGAAAGGTAATCACTGTAATACGTGTAAAATTGTTGAATCAACTTTAAAAAAATTTATTTTCTTATATGAGGATATTAGGAACCATCAATGTTTACTAATTGGTGATGTTTTCAAACTTTCGAAAATAAACTTCAACATGTCATTATTAAGTGTTTTTCACACTGTCTAGTGCAATTGAGTGTATAATTATTCAATGATAACATTGGCCTACCCCTTTATCTCTTCAGTTCCCATCTAGTGACCTTATTCCCGTATTCACACCTCTCCTTCACTCTGCTTATTCTCTCCAACCTTCGAAGGAAATTCCCATGAGTCTCCTACAGAGCTATCTACTGTAGGAACATTGGTAGTCCAAATGCACAATAGAGATCCAAAATCCAGAGAGCTTGATAATAGGAATTCACAATGTGGGATATTGAAGGTTAAAATGTGCAAGCGAAGAGGAACATTGTCAATGAACAATAGTGTATCATTAATTGTGAGGTCTTAGCTGATGGGGGATGTTGGGTGCTAGACAATGGGAAATCTAGGGCTGACGTCAACAACTAAATGCACATAGTTGGCCTTTACTTTCACTTAAATATGCTATTGGGACATGTTTGAGTGGACAAAAACATTGCTACAGAGGAGTTGCTTCACCAACTAGAAGAACTACAAATATTGGTTCTTTCTATGGACATTAGATTGGAAGCAATTGAGAACCATTTTGGTTTAAAGTTGTAACCATCATACACTACAAAAGGTAATTAATACCATATCCTTGTAGCCTTGAACTATAGGAAAATATGATATTATCTATGTTTCATAATTTCATGCACTTAGTGTTTGGTATTTCCTTTATTTTTTCCATGGTGTATCTCAAGAGGAAATGTCTCTCAAATAAGCTTTTTCTCGCTTTGGTTTTGAATTAGTAAAAAATTTGTATGCTTCTATGCCTAACCTAGTTTCCCATAAAGCAAATGAGAAAAGTATGAAAACTATTTGTTGTAAAGAAATATTTCGATGAAATGAAATAATTTTACTCAAAAGTAGTTATTCCCTTTATACTCTTTTAATTTAGGCATTAATTGAAAAAAAATAAATTCATATAAAATTATTTATAATTTTTTGGGCATGTAGTATTTTTAAACCATATTATTATCCCATCATATTATCAGAATGTATGTTCACATAAAAATAATATCCACAGTTAAATGGGGGTGAATCTGTATGGTTATGACACTTATTATATGTTTTCCTGAATGTATATATGTTTAACTCGTACCTTAATTCTTTTAATAATAATAATAATAATACGGTTACAATTTAGTTAATTTTTTATGATTTTTTATATCTTTCTGAACGTACAATGTACTATGAATTTTTTAATACTTATCAAAAATTGACACCTATTTATATTTATCCACCATTAAATTTATATAGATATGCTAATATAAGTATTTTTTTTTTGAATAATTACTAAATTATTCTTCCTTGAAATAAAGTTTTCGATCAATTTATTATAACAGATTAATTTATGATTTAAGCACATATATTCATTCAAAATGATTGTTAAGTGCGTTGCAAATTAAATCTTAAAAACTTTGGACAAATTGCCTCATCAATTCTATAAATATATTTCATATTATTTATTAAATGAAGATTTAAAATATTCATAAAATTATTTGAATAATCATATGAATTTTCATTATAAATTGACATCGAATATATATAATATTTGCATTAAATAAAAAAATTAAATATTGATAAATTATATAGAAAATAATATTAAAATATATATAAATTAATATAGTTGTTATTTTATTGCAAAGTAAACTTTAAAATATGTATTGAGAATATTGACTTATCAATTTATATAATAATGTAAGATGATTTCTATTTTTCTTAATTTATTTTTAGTTTTCTATTAATATCAAAAGGTTTATCTCTGGATGCGGATGTATGCGTGGATTGATGGGACATGGGTCCCTACGCGTCTCCCAAAGGAGCTTACGTGGGGTGGCCATATGGCCCTCTGTATAGGCATTTATGGAAACTTAAATCCACCAGCTCGCGTAGAAGTTAATTCACCTGCTCGGACGCTCATCCAATTTCATATGGAGGTTCATTCGGCTATGGAGCTCGTTCTAGATGGTTCGGATGGTTGTGATTGTAGTAGTGGCTCCCCGCTTCCTCTTAGCGGTGTTTTCCCTCCAAGCTTTGCTGAGTCCAGCGCGCGTACGCACACTGGCCGTCGTTGCACCTTGCTTGCTTGTTTTGAGCCACTTCCTGTGCATCATTTCTCCCAAAATCTCTTCTGTGGTGCCAATCCTCCTCATTGTGCTTGGGCAGCTAATCTTGCTGGTGTTGTTTCTCCTCTCTGTGCTCAATCGAAAAACTTTGCCAGTGTCAATTCCCCTCTCTGGGCTCCTGAGTTCTCTGTCCGCCCCTTCTACTGTAGATTTCACCACCCCGCCTCTGCCTCCATGCTGCGCCTCTGCCATAGAATGTGGTGTCAGCGAGGCACTAGTCGGGGCCGTGTTGCTCACTACCACCCTTCCACCAGCTCCTCCTTAGGGTCTTCCTCAACTGATGAGGTGCATGTCCAGCCTCAGGCCATGTGAAGCTACAAAGGATGAGGCCACCATAGTGAATCTGTTCGTTTTGCACAGAGTATCCCTCCCCCTGCAATTGACCCTCCCAGTAGTGCAATTCCTCCTATCTCTCATGAGCCTGCAAGTCTCCCCATTCGAAAAATTCCCAGCGTGCAGAATTTCGCTTTGAATGCTCCTTAGAAAGACCCATTGTTACAGCCTTGATCACTGTAACTCTCTGAGAAGATTCTCCCCTCCCTGCTCCAGCTCGTATAGCCTCTCCCCTGCCCCCTCCTGTCTCAATCTTCCCTAGAAGCTCGGATTTGCCTGCAGATTCCACTCATCCTTCCAAGGACGCGCCGCACAAGGAGGATGTAGTCACTGACAAAGAAGGTGCTCTCAAAGGAGGAATGGACGACAGCAGTGATGAATATGGGTGCAGGATTGTGGAAGAACCTCCGTCTTCGGCTCATGAACAGTGATTCTCACAGCTCTCAAACTCTTCTGGTATTTTTTCTCAATTACTATTGGAATTTTCTATTCCTTTGCCTCAAGGCTCAGCTGGAAAAGCTTATTGTTATTCTCAGTATATATCTCTCTGTTAACTTTCTATGTATAAACTATAGGTTGTTTTCCCTTCCTAGGGCGGCCAAACTGTTTTTGTTAAAAGGACTGGTTTCCCTACTAGGGCAGTCCAGACTCTCTTTGTCAAGCATGTTCTTCAAGCCCAGTGTTCAGGCTCTCACAGATGACACTGTGGCATTTTTGTACAAGTGACTTTTATACATAATAGAATTATTTTTACGTAGAAAAAAGAATATCAAAAGGTTTATATATATTCCAAAATTTACATATCCCAATTTACCGCATACTTGCTAAATCCTCACTATAATTGGACTTCACATAACTATGGAGAGTTGTGAGGATAGAGAAAGTAAACTTTGGCTTTTGAGAACTAGCTAATCTACTCTCAAAACTTAGTTGAAATATGCGAAACCAAATATCCAAAAATTGAGACTATCCAAGGATAAATAACTAAACCATGGAAAATAAACTATGAATAAGCGAACCTATGTAGTGAAGGGAAATTGAAACTAGCGAAAACCAAAGATTTAGTCCTTGCAAAGGCAACATGGTGAATCATGATTTGATTTTATAATCCAAAATTATAACCAGAGATGAGGTTCTAGAGTTGCTTGAGGATAATATGGAGCTGGTACATTGACCACCACTGGTTCTTCTTGGTGTTCGTCGGACTGGGTGTCTAAGTTTGAATATATATAGTGTTTGATGTTGAAAAAATGAACTAATATATCTTCCATATTATACCTGATGTCCCTTAGGATGTGCTTGATTTCTTATTGACCTAAAATCAACTTATAATTCTTAACTCTCTTGTCCCTTATGACCATACTGAGCATGGTTTCCATTTGATGATGATGAGTAATCGAACATAGGAAATTGAACCTCCACATGTGAAACTTCCCCGGATCTAGAATCCATTTGAGGCTACTGCCTCCAATGTCTATGTCTAAGAAGTAAGCTATGTCACCAAAGTCTTTGTCCTCCAACAGAAGGATTTCTTTGTGTACCTCAAAAGGTGTTGCACTGAATAAGTTAGCAATAGATTCCCAACGAAATAATCTCATGTGTTGTAAGGAAGAGTACCTCGAGTTTCCACCCCTATGGAATGCAACATCTAACCTTAGTTCCATAATAATAAAGATCCTAGAAATAAATATGCGCGGGTAGTGGATGAACAATTCGTTAACAAACTCCTAGAGGAAAAAATTATTTCTTGAAACATAATTGGGATATGAGGCATGAGTGAAATTGAAAGATTGTATACAGAGAGTTTGTAAAGTGATTAAATAACCCCTTAGAACCATTTGGAGAATGTATCTAAGTACCAACCCCACAAACCACAACTAGACAGGGAAAACAGATACCGGTTGGGTCTAAATTTTCTTGAGCTTTGAAAGGGAGGACTACCACAAGTTCAAAAGAGGGGTCAGACCTGAAATTATGGAGAAATACTAGAAAATACATTAATTTGTTACAAGGATGAAAACTCTAATATGAGACCATATATTTCCAAAATATGTGCCAAGTAGTAGGAACAATAACTGCATTCACATCCACAACATATATAATGGCGTAAAATGACTCTATCAGTGATGATTGAGGACTTATATCATAGGAGCCTTTAGAAAAAGACATGACACATAGGAATCTATGAAAGGAATGTGAATAATATTCAAACTTAAGATTTGTGCAAATAACCAAAATCTCCCAAGAAGAAAATATTAAATGAAGGACTCAATTTGAAAAATTTGAAAATAAATACTCTGAGATACCTCAACCGTAGCAGTCCCAAGCATAAAATGATATGTCGTTGGGTGCAAGTCACCAAAAAACAAGTCTAATTTAGAATTGAAGAAAGGTGCCTGAGAGCACCTTTGGTAACCACATTCTTCACCACCCTTAGACCCTTGACGTGCAAATATATCGAAACCCATTCGTGAGGTAGAGAGAAATAATGTCCTTTTGATTCCATAAGTAGAAAATACATCCCCATTGTACCCCTGTTCGATGAGGTGCCATAATTTTCTCATTAATGGGTATTTTATGGATGTGAGAGAAAATTATATAGTTCTCCAATATTCCCTGTACTTAATTTCCCATATTCAAACCAATAAGGAGAGTTTAGCAACCCAAAATAATGCCACATGCAGATACTATAGCACCATGTTGAACGAATTTAAGGTGTGTTAAACTAGAAATAACAAAAATATGAATTATAATACCTACCTACGAGGATTCTATCATGTTCCACTAGGCGTAACCTGCTTCACCTCCTTCAAGGCCCACCACCTTATTAGCCACTTAGTGAATGTGCATGTTCACTATGATCACACCTACTGAAAATATTCTGTCATGTTTTTTTGTTAGAACTTTATGCTGATTGGAAAGAATTCAGAATAAAGTAGGATGCTTATTCGATACATATTTTAAACATTCATATAAACATAGTTAGAAAGTGAATGCCATACTTTGTGTAACATCCATCGAAATTAAAAAAAACATGATTGGATAAATATTTTTTTTATATTCATATATTTCCTAAGAAACACAATGAGGTTGTATGTAATGGGATTAATATCAATACACAATCATTACCATAAATACTTATTTCAATTTTGATTACTTCTTATAATTGTTACGAATAAACCCATGTGTTTTTTTAAATTATTTTATGGTATGGACTCATATACTCAAGAAACTAAATGCTATTCCCTGAAATTTTACACCTTAGGTATAATACAAAAGAATTATAAGGTTTCCTAAGGCATAATATATTATACCTATTGTTCATGTAGCACACACATAACATTTGGGATTATTAAATTCACCCTGTATAATGGAATGCTCTGTATGGAACTTGTAGCACATGATGGGTGTGTTTTGGTGGGTAGGATAACTACTTATTGAATCCTCCACGATTTATTCTTCAGGAAAGGATCTGATTGCTTATATTCATCATGCAATAGTTAGGGTAACAAACTATCCAGTACCCTACTGGTTCCAAAAAATTTGCTCACTTGCCAGCTCTAAAGAAGGCTCTACATCTGGTGGGATTTGTAATAAATCCTCGGCGGCCAAATGATAATTTCTTACTAGTTATCACCACCAAGTATAAAATGATATTTTCCATTTCCTTTTTGCACCATTGCAGCTAGGGTTATTTTTTTTCTTTTTTTTTCTACATTATTTATTATCTCATACATTTTTGTTTATGTTGTAACCAAGTTGAAACTAGATCATGTTATAGTTCTTTCAGCCCATAACAACCTCTAGGTTAGAGGTGCTTCACTTAGTTAGTTTTCCAGCCATTATCGGGTCACGAGCCTCCTGTATAATAGTTCAATCATTACTCTTACCACTAGGCAGGCCCAACCATGTCATTTACCAGGGAATACATTTGATTTATTGTGGTCTCATTTCCTTGATTATTCAACAAGTATTAAGATTTTATAGATGGGTAGTTGTACTTATCTTCATAGTAACAATATAATGCCTTTCTAATTTTATTTTAATTATTACATGGCCTTATGTTTAGGTGGGTTCTAACTGATCCAACATTATCCTACAGTTGAAATGTGAATGTTTATTACAATTCATTTTTTCGTAAAAAGTATTTTTCATCTTTTTTCACGTTAAGTCAGTGAACTACCAGGTCATTTCACTGCAAAATGGTCAGGGCATGTCCCTCTGACATAATGTACTAGGTGTCAATCAATTTTTGGTGTTAAATTTTCCCTAAGAACCACTCTAGGTTAGGGTTTAGATTATGATAATCCATGCCTTAATGGATCTTTCTATTTTAGTAAGGGTCGGCTTCTGGCTATAATTATAGAGTCCAATGGACTAAGATAATTGCTCATTAGTAGAGGGGTACTCTTATAATTTTCTGATTATGGATAAAAAAATTTATTTATAATTTTCTCTATTAGCTTCCAAGTTAGACTGTGTGACACTATATTTATAAACAAAAGTTTGTATAATCTCCTACCTAATGGAACTATTCAATTTTGATGGTAATGTTATTTTTCATGAAGTTTATATTGTTAATATTCTTTGTATGATAATATTTCTACATAAATAATGACTTGTCTCTACCTATTATGGTTCAGTGGAATAGTTTGCTAAGGAAAATACTTGTTTGTTTGGTAATATTATGCCCCACAAGCTTGCTCTATTGGGTCTTTCTTTCACTTCCATAAATTTATAGTACTATATTCATACCTATCATTAGAGGAATTTTGAAGTCTAAAATGGACCTCCTAAGGAAATTATAAAATAATAGTGGAAATAATAAAATAATATTTGATTACATCATCAAATTTTAGAGGGAAAAAAGAAAAAACTAATTTTTCAACTCGTATTTTCAACTTATCTCCTTATGTTTCACTCAAATTTCGAGAGAGAACACTCATTGGATGTAGAATTTGATTCCTCATCCAAGGGCTACCCATGTTGCATACTTTTGATGGACCCTGGTACATGAAAATTGAGAAATACATGAAAAACGTCATTCCAATCACACATTTTCATGTATTTCTCAATTTCGTGTAGTGAGGTCCATCAAAAGTATACAACATAGGTACTCCTTGAATGAGAAATTAAATTTTTCATCCAATGAGTACTCCCACTGAAAATTTTAGTAAAACCTTAGAGAGATAGATTGAAAATACAAGTTGAAAAAGCAACTTTATTATTTTATCAATTTTTAATATTTTTACTTTTTTACCCCAAAAATGGTGAATTATCCCCCATGGTTGACATCATCATCTTCAATCTTATTGGTTCTTATAAATTTTATTTTGGTTTTATATTTTTCTTAGGAGGCCCATTTTAAACCTCAAAAGTTCTCTAATGTTTAGTTCACCCCAAGAATTCTGTATTCCATTGTTACCCTTTTCATTTGGTTCTATGACTATAATATCAGATGAGGAGGATTTGGGCTCCTCTAATCTCGTCTATCCCATGAGATGTTAGTTATTTGCATTCATTCAGGCTCATGCATGCAGTCAGGTATTTTTCTAGTCACTTATCTTTAATCTGTAAGCCATATCTAACCCGACCACTCCTTTAAACTCTACAATATTTCTATCTAATCTATCCTCTGAGCACACCAAAAAAATAATAATGTAGGTTCCATATCTAGACGACCTCGATAATATACTCATTTCATTAGTTACTCTTGAGTTAAAATAAATCTTCTGCATATATATATATATATATATATATATATATATATATATATCTATATATATATATATATATATATATATATATATACAATAATCACTTATCTTACAACAACCCTCCCCTTCTAGTTACTCTTAATAGATAGGTTAACTCTAACTCAAACTTTTATCTTTCATTACATCAACTTCATAGCATAAAAAACAAAATTTTCACTTTGATAATTATACACACGTAATATTTTATATTTTATATGTTGTAGGCACTACTTTTATAATGTCTTAATGATATCCAATATCGTGTAGGAAATGTTCCCTTAATTGTAGATATGTTTTTTCTATAACTATATATAGCCATGGATTACACTAGAAAAAACCATTTTTATATTATTATTTGTTATAATGACCGGTATAGTTATATTCTAATAATAGTATTATTATTTTATTTATGTTACATACACTTCTTAATAAGTCTCTAATTTCTTTAAGTGGGGCATGTTCCTCAGTACTTGCTGAGTTGTTCTAGTCCTTTGTCAGTTCAGAAGTTAGGATTGTTCTAGGCTAATGTTATTCAATTTGCCTAAAATTAACCTAATTCTCCAATTTATTTAATAAATTATAATTAATCATCTATATTTAGAACCCACATATTTTCATGGGAGGAAACTAAATTAATCACAAACACTTGGTTATATACTTATTACATCAAACAATATGATTAACCCACAAAACACAAGGGATAAGGAGTACTTCACCAAACCAGTGAGTGCTCTGTTTACACAACAAGACTCCCTAGAGGCTAGTTTCTTCATAGATCAGCTATGTGACAATAACCTAACAAGGTCTATCTGAAGGCATCAAGACCTTGCCATTCCAACATTCGAACTCATGCTCACAAGTCTGTCATAAGGATCTCACTCGTGATCAACCAACTCAACGATACCCCAACCAAGAACATCCTTCCAACCTTTAACAATGTCTTGTTCTAGTTTCCAAAGACTCAGGTTTTCTTCTCTCTCCCCCCTTTGCTCCCTTACCCCCAACTGAGATTATTTATCTCTATGGAGAGGAATAATTGTATTCTAACTAACTAGGAAGAAGCTCTCATTTAGCACTCTTTCCAATAATTTGTTGGCTTACAATAGATAATATTATTTATAAAAATAAAAAATCATTTATCATCCATGTCTAGCCATTGACATGGCCCATATTTTTACTAAATCCTTTGTGGTAAACCAAAATATTTATAGCTTTTATCAGGGGTTTACATGTTTCCCCCCTCGAGCGAAATGTTTCCCTCAATGGTTTCTTATCCCTCCAAATAGTCTATAATATTCCTTGGGCATAGATTCATCATCTTCCGACGTAGCCTTGTCTAGCTGAAGTTCTTTCAATGCATTCAACCTTGGTTATTACTTGCTTCTATTTAGAAATTCCTCTTTGATGGAAAATGCACAAAGGTCCCACCTACATCCAAAATCGTTATGATAATTAGTTTCCATCAGTTATCATGTAAAAATGTTTATATATATATATATATATATATACACACACACACATTGTTTCAATCTACATTACAAGCACATCAATCGTTACTTATATATATCCAACAAGGGTAATCAACATACAACACAATAGAACATGGATTGATAACCTACACTTTATAAGGGTTATCATTAGCTTTACAGACTCGCCATTGTAACCTCCTTCACTTACCCAAAAACTATGTCAATCAACAAGGACCCCACCATGTAGTTCTGCTATAAGTTCATACCACAAAGGTATCAGTTTCGACTGGCTAATTTGTTAGGGATAATAATATGTTTAGAAACCATTCATAATATTTTCTTTCATGAGAAATTGCATTTAGTGCATTCTCGTACTAGATAGCACTATTATACTCTTATATAAATTTCAAATATTATATGCATATTAGTTATTCACGAGTAGAGTTTAAGATAACTACCTTTCCTTTTCATATTCAAGATAGGCATTTTGTTGTCTAATTTGTCCCAGTAAACTTAGTTCTATCCATGTTGGGAATGCCTTGAAATTTTCATTAGTGCTATCCATGGTCCATTTTGCAGTATTTTCAATTTTGGCCGCTGTTCTTCCTGTACTTCAAGTTACCACTGTAAGTTACATGCAAATTTTCTTTTTTATATGATATTAGGGTTTCTCCCTCATTAGTTGTCTTATACTTTCCATGTTACTGTAATATAGTTCCCTCCTTATAAATCGAAACAGTTCAAATTCATTCAAAAAATAATTATTTTAATACATTTCATATGTAAGGTCGATGGCATATTAATAGACAACACCCTTGTTCCAATCTGAGAACAATTTTTTATCTTATTATACTGTCATACAATAACCATACCTGTTATCATCACAATCAAGGGTTCTTTACCTTTTTCCCACTGTGGTTTGCATCCAATGATCTATTTGTTTGTCAGAATCATAATTTCATGATATTAAGCATACCACCACACAATAGGAAAGTGACATTAGAATCCCCATGCGACAAGCATGAGAGAATGAAAGATGTTGAGAGTACGTCAAAATCCTTCAAAGATCTTGATTGTAGGTCATTTACAAATGGAAGTGAGAATTACAGAGAGAGGGGAAAATAAAGGTACAAAAATTATTTGTATTCTAAATTTCATTTTGATTACAAGCAAATTGGTAATAGTGAAAAATATTGAAGCATAGGAAACCATGTAGTTTTTTTGGCTTATATAAAGATGTGTTTGTTGAGTGCTGGAAAATAATGGTAGTGAGGAAGAGGAAAATACATGTTGGACCTTATCGACGTGATCGAAGGAAGAAGGTCAGAAAATTATGGATGAAGACAAACGTTTGTAGTCATTACAAAAAGAGTGGCCATCAAAGATCCATGTGTTGGGAGCTCCATCTAGACTACCGATTGAAGAACCAAAAAGAACCTAAAAAAGAACTTGTGAGTGAATAAAATCAATGAGAGAGCAAGATACAAGAACAAAGACCATCAACCTGGTTGGGTAAAAGATGGGTAGAATTTTTAAGTAGTTGAAAATGACTACATTTTTAAAATCATGTGTTGCGATATGATTGTAAAAGTCATGAAGTGTTTTTTATCAGTTATGAATGCAACATGATGATTTTTTTGAATTTCTTTTTGATATCTAGGGTATTGTTTTTTTTCATGATTATGATGTAAACTTGGACAAATAATTTGTTATAAACTCTTGGAAAGTATGGTGTTTTCTCTGTTCATCTTTGGTCTGGTAAGAGCATGCATTTTTCAAGTTGTACTATGGCTTTATATAGACAGAAACTGTTGATTCATAACTTGTGGCTTTGAAGAAAAAAAGTGAAGGAGAAGAAAGAGTGGCTTGTTAGGGCACCTGTTGTGCAAATGAGGGAGTATAAAAAATTTCAGATAGTCTTCAAGATTCTGGGGGAGCAAAAGCTCCTCAATATGGAGGAACGATCTAGGTGGCTCTAGGAAGGTTCAAAAATCAAGGGTGGCTTTTAAGATGCTCAAAAAAAAATTTATTCATATTTTGTTCAAACTAATACCAAAACCAAGAGCTCATCATCCTGATTCGAATGACAAAAATGAAACTCAAATCGTAGTTTGAATTATTAAGATATTCATAGTCAAATTTTTGGTCAACTTGGTCGACTCGCAAAATTTGGTAGAGTGCCAACTAAATTTGGACCCCAACTAAAATTGGTGGACATGTGAAATTTGGAAAAAAATTCCATAGCAGCAGTTAAATAGGCGAAAAAATGGAATTGAACCGTGATAGTTTCCAATGGTCAAGAAGAACAAAATGCTTTCCTCTTCAAAATTTCTAGTTACCCTGAAATTTCAACCAACATTTTTTGATCAAATGTTTTTGCAAATAACAAAAAAATAAAATAAAAATTAGTGGTGAGATGCCAGCCATGCCACCCGCCAATGGTATATTATTATTAGAAATATTTTGGGGGTTAGGGCCCGAAAATTTCACTTATGACCCCTCCCACCGCATAGGTTTCACCCCTTAAATTTGGGGGGCCAATGGAGATCGAACATGCCTAGATGGTTTGGTTGTCATGCCTATTTGACGGACCCATATTACCATAAAACCACCAAAACAAAAATATCATAACTAAAAATAAAAAAATCACCAACAGAATGTTAAAAGAGGGAGACCCGTGGGCTTGGCCCCTAGACCTCCACCCACTAAGTTAGGTAATCAACCAATGTCCCAAAGTGCCATGTTGTAAAGAAAGTCCGCCCGCCTTGGCCTATATAACATAATTTCTTTCCCTTCACACAAACCCATGGATGAGTGCGAAGAACCTAGAGAAATAGAAGAACTTTTACTGGGAGAAACCATGATGCACTTCTAGAAGGTAGAACAATGAAACAAAGGAATCTCGAGGAGTCAAACAATACCCTGGGGGCTTATTTTTTTATAGTTTTAGAAACATGTCGATTTTATACTGATTTGAAAGAAAATTTCACCATGAGTCTGTTGGTGAAATCCACTTTATGATCTCAGTTGCAAATGTTTCTCCTCTCCCCATAAGATAAAATTTGAGGGATCTTTGAGATTCTTGAGGAGCCCAGATTTGACCGAGATATAAAGGGGTCAAGTTTATAATGAAATTTCACAGTCTTTTATGAGAAACGTGATCGCGCATGTGGTTCCTTCATCCATGCATTTATTTGACTTCGTTGAGATGATTTTTTGATTATGAGATCCATGTGTGCCACGTTATGAGAGGATATTTGTATTGCACTATATGTGAGAGACTGTTATATTGTCATGATGAAGGATAGATTTTATGAGTGAGATTTATTATAAAATAAATTCTTGTGGAGAGATATGCCATTCTAGTTAATGGACCTCTTCCCTATTTTTCTAAATATTGCATCATGTACTCATCATCTTCTTGCAACACCTAATGAAACATCCTCCCCACTCTTAAGAATGGGTCCATAAATGTAGTCCACACAAGACAAACTTTGTAATGATATTGTTGAGTTATGTTTCTTCATGACTATGACTTCTTATTGGTTTCCCTATTTCCTATTGATGGTTTGCTAAAATGTTGTTAAAATATGCATTATTCATTATTTCACAAAGGAAATGTTTGCATTAGTAAAAGGTTTCGTATGATGGGCATTTTTTTGAAAGCACTGACTAAAATTTCTGGATCACCATCCACCATAGATGCCAAGATTGGAGGTTCAATATTATAGTTTAAATAATACTTTATAACAATATTATTCATAATTAAATTCTTGTCATGAACATTATTTATTATAATATTATTTTTTGATATATTTGAAATGAAAAGTGTTATTTTATTTTTATATAAAGTTTAAATATAAAATTATTTATTTATTTATTAAAATCGTTATATTTAAAAATTATTATTTTAAGACAATTACTTATTGTATTTTTCTAATATTTTTGTATTATAATTTTATATTTATATTAATTTTAAACATAGCAATTATTTTATTTTTATATGAATTTTCAAAAAATGTTTATTTATTTATTTATTAAAAATAAAAAATTAAAAGACAAATAATTTTATTTTAAATAAAAAAAAAGTTTATACCAAATACATATAATTATGTTTATATATTAAAATAATAAGTCAAAATGTTTATCCAACTAGAATAAATGGCATGGTACATGCATATTATATAATGTCAGCTCATCCACTTTATTATACCATTTTCATTTGGTATTTAGGTTGAGCCTATGTAAGGGTTTTGTATTCTATTGCATGGAAAAGCCACCAAGTTACATTGTTATTATATCCTTCCATTTCATACACTTTTTTATATATTTTGTTTTGAATTTAGGCTAAGAAGTACCTATTACCGAGAGCAAGGTTCTTATCACCATGATTGGCCCTGATATATTGGATGGTAGAAAAACCTATTGTAGGTTATAGGTTGAAATTTCAAAGGGATATATTATAACCTAAAATAGACTAAAATTAAAGTAAAAAAATCTAGTCTACACCTCATAATTTATTCAAGTAATAAAACTAGTCTACAGCTCATAATTTCACTTTACTATATCATTGTGTAATATCCCAAATGAGGGAAAATCTACACTATTGGGAATATCTTAAGATATTCCAATGTGGAGCTACAACAATATACAAATACACCAATGGAAACAACAGTGATACATTAACACATGAAATGTCGAGAGAATAAAACAACCATATTTTTATGTCATAGAAGCATCATATATACAAATCCATGAGGAAATGGTCACTCAAGCAAGGCACTACAGGCCTCAAGAGACATGTACATGAAAAAATCAAGAACACTGCTACATGGATAAAGCCCTAGGATATAACTACGCAGTTTTATATGGAACAACTGCTGAAACACATGTCAATACATAGATATTTAAATATTTGGTTCATACAATCATTGGGAGAGAATATATAAGCTCCCAATCACTACCTCAAGTCAATCCTAGAAGGATTGGCTAAAATAAGAAAAACTGCAAAATGCCAGAGTTGTTGGGTAGCAGCAACGACTTAAGAACTGGAAATAAGTGGAGAATACTGAAGAGGCTGCAACTAATGACAAGATATTCTCCAATGGATCTATAGAATGAAAGGTTGATCCTCTCACCCAATATCTCACCCTCCAAACTATCAGCTAATCCCTCACTACAAATGCTCTCCAAGAATAATGCTATATAAGGAATGGACTGCACTGCTAGTGATGGTAAGTGGTTGGACTGGTGCCAAAGATGGTGGAATATACTCAGAAACCTCCCTTACTGATCTTCTTAGGGAATGGAATCTCCCTCCTCTAGAAAACTAGCCAAGGATGGTGTTGTAGAGAACCTCCCCTGCAACACCCAGCAACACTGCACAAGCTCTAGTTGAAACTACGCTAATGAAGAAGGATGATGCTTGACCTCAATGCCTGAATATGGGGAATGGAGTGAAATACTTCAATAAGGAGAGTAAATCCTAAACAAGACTCCCTTATGCTAAGTAACACTGCAACTCTGCTGAACAGGAAGAGACTGCAACAGGTCTAAAAGACCGAAGTTGAATAATACTCGATATCAATCAGAATGGCTACCTTTCCCTCCTTTTAAACAATGTGAGACCCCTCTCCATGGGTCCCACCCATGATGGCTTCCCCTTCAAGGAAACTTCCCTCCTTTCTGACTGTGCTGTCCCATAAGATGCCTTCCACCTCTTACCACTGCGTTGTATGACTTGGTCAAACTTGACCTAGTCCTCCTGCAAAAAGTCTCTTTTCACACATGGGGGTGTGAAATCCAGCTCCATAAGTGATCCTCTTTCACACTAAGAGGATTTTTATTCCCTACTCATGAATTGAATGGGTCTCCTACCCATCTTATTCATCTCCTATGTGAAAATGGAAAAAATTAATATTCCATAAAAATTTGGAATATTACACATTGAAATCCATAAAGCACCTTCTCTATAAAAAATACATACAATATTAGTAGCATAATATCATTAAAGTTGGTCCAATTTTTTGTACCAACCTACATCCATATAAACTTGGAATCTATCAACCACCAAGAGGGATCAAATCTCTTTTCACTAGAAACGAGATTTTCCCTACAAAAGAAAATTAATTTTATTTTAGATTAAAAATAAACAAATTATCTCTCATACCAAATACATATCATTCTATCCTATTTTTCCATGAAAAATTTTATGCTTAGGATGTAAGTAAACAAGTTAAACCAAGATCGAGGGGTATCTAGAAGTAGTGAAATCTTTCCCTCATATGGGCCACTAGCAGGTAATTACAAGTGGAATGGTTTTCCTTCAACAACAATGGTGAGTCAACCTACATTGATTAAGAACATCTAGTGATGGATGTCCCCATTTTTGGTCTAACATCTAAGTTATGATAAGTTTTCCACCTGCAAAGACGATACATATTGTTGGCTTAGGGGGTCCTAACCCAAGTTCGAAGGTTAAGGTTTGCCAACAAGCCCCTATATTACTGGCCCTTGTGCAGGCCAAAGTCTCACCCAAAGAAATATGGGTGGGTGTTGGAACCAGGTTTGTGCACCCTGAGAGAGATATTAGGTAAGTCAAACCGTTCAGAAACTATCATATCTATTCAGTCAGAGGTCATTCGCTGGACTTTCAATGATTAACCAGAGTACAGTTTTACCATATTAAACAACAAGCTCGCATCCATGTGCGGACAACCAAGTATAAGCATAAAACAATATATTCGCAACAAACTTAATCAGATTGCAGATACAGTTATCATAACACAGATAATTTGCAACTCATAAACACATATCATTCACAACTCATAATAGAATCACATGTAATTCAAGTCCACAATAACCATAAACAGATAGATCAAACAACATCAGATATTCACAATACTTCACATATATTACTTATCTAAAAGTCTCTGACATACCCGAAAATGAACCTGCACACACAACAGCAGGGTCTGCACACAGCAGGACTAAGGGTCTTCGCGCACACAGCTAGCAAGAGTCCTTACCCAATTACCCAATCCCAGATCTAATAGTCTGCACTTGGCATCAATCTCTATGCATTCCTTCCTTACCACGCAAAATTTCCTTCTATTTATAACGATCTAGCCTAATCTTTCTCTAGGTCTACCCTTTGACCCATTACAATGCTTTCGGGGCTTTGACCCACCCCAAGACCCCTATGCTCGACTAAAATGTGCCAGAAATATACAAAAATACTCAAAATTGTCCCAATTTGCAGTGGTTGGAGGACCATCCTCCAACAGTCCCCCAACGCAATCTTGTGACTCATCCTGAGTCACCATGGTGGTGCGGTCTCCACCTGCGCGCGTAGTGCATTGATGGCTGCTATCAACGGAGGCAGCACTTCTTCAATCTGAGTAGCAGCGCTCTACGAATTTCCACAAGCTTCTAGGATGTCGATCCTTTTGTTTCCATGGTGACACTCTCCAGCGACTGGTTTAGTCACTTGACTGTACCATTGGCATCCTGTGAAAGCTGGAAGGCTGCGTCAGCCCAAGGCTTCAATCGTTCCCTGATGATGTGCTTCTTGCATCAGAGTTCCTAAATCTCGTCCTGGAGAGCGTTGCTGGTCCTCAAACATGCTAAGCGTTGTGTAGGCACAAAGGTGGGCAGTAGCCTCGACCTACTCGAAAGCTTCCTCCTTCTGCCACAAGTCCTAATTGACCTCTCAGAGGACCGGATTGCGTTGGACCTTGGTCCAGAGCTGCATGGCTAACTCTAGCAACTAGGCACCTTGAGAAATCTACCATGTAATAGTTTCTTTAGCTTTGGTTACCAGAGCGGTGCACTGGGCTCGTATCTCGAGAGGCATTTCAGGCTGCAATTTGGCCTGTAAGTCGGTGATTTTGTGGTCCAGTTGTGTCTTAATGACCTGCATTTTGGTCCTAGAGGCCTTCAATGCTGCAACCAATCCTTCAGCTTTAGCTCGGGGCATGGCAGCAGCCAGGATCTCTTCTGTAACCTCCATGCAGAGCTAGTGGATCATTGTTTCAAGCTTCGCCTGCTGCGAGATAACGAGGAGCACTTATGTGTTTTGCTGCGCGATGGTCTGCTTGGCCACACCAAGCGGTTGGTGTACTTGGTAGTCTCTATGGTGGATCTCCTGGAACACAACAGTGTGGAGGCCCTATAATGCGTCGTCGGGTAGCTCGTCTAGATCCAACTGTATCCCTATACCTTCTTGGAGTTGGATTCCTACAAGGGCAGCTCTAGGAAAAGAGGAGAGACAAATTTCCTCCGTAGCTAGCACTTCAATGCTGGTTTCCAAGGGATTTCGTACCTGAATTATGTTGTTCTATAGCGTATCTGTCTTCAAATGGAAGGCGCTAAGCTCAACCTGGATGGTGGTGATTGTAGCCTTCACTTGTTCCTCTAGGGCTGCCCACTTATCCTTTGTAGCCAGTGTAGCTGCATCCATGATTTTCTCGAGGTCACCGTCAGTTAGTGTGATCGTCTCATCATATTCCTTGTGTTGGGTGTGCTGCTTCTTTCAGGGCCCTTTGGAAGGCTATCCTGGTTGCTTCGTACCCTGGGGGAGGTGGTATCTTTGTCATTCAACCCTTTATTTCTCAGGTCTAGCTACGAACTGACCTAAGTCTCCTCCTTGGCATTCTTTTCAGCGATCTGCAGTAGTTGTGTATCCATTTCCGTAGCTGTGTATGAGCCCTTCTTTCTTGGTCCTGTGGTCTCCTTGGGGTTGACAGGGGGGTCACTTTTTTGGTGCTGGTCCCTTCGGTGCTCGTCCACGCAGGGAGCCAAAGCACACTTATCCTATCAATTTCTTCGTCCTCAGGCCGAATCTCCATGATTTCCGCAATTTATCACTCTGTAGGTGCCAAAGCTTTCACGGGGTTAGTAGCCATCATTCTAACATGAAAAAATAATCCCGATTATGGGGGACTATTGGCAGCAGGAGCGGGTTGATCAGTCCTGAACAGAAAACTACAGACCCAGAGAACTGTGTAGCATAAAGAAGATACATAAGGGTTATGGAAGCGATATAGAACCCTTATCTGAGCTATCCTTCCTACTTTATAGTACTTGTGGTAATCCAACGGTAGGGTAAACTTCAACTGGAACTTACCATCAAGTAAACGATAAAAAATCTCAAGGAATTTCCTCATTAATTTCCATTCGCTCACTCCATTCAATGGTAACTTTTCCTTTTTACTAGATTTTAATGTTTCAGATGTTATTTTCCACTCCCTATGTGTGCTCAGTGTACCTGCTGCGCTTGGACTAAACGCTTGTGCCTCCTGTGCATCCTTCCTCTGCACAGGCTTGATCCCTAGGTACTTCAAAACCAAAGACATGTTCTTCCGTGAGGCATCATCCCAACAGACCCGAACCTCCCTTGCAAGCAAGTTTCTCAGAGGTGCTGTGATTAGTGTGTATTGTCGAATGAACTTCCTGTAATAACTTGTGTGGCTAAGGATTGAACGTAGCTGTTTCTTTGTTGTAGGAGTATTCGTTTCCTCAATCTGAGTCAACGTAGGGTGTGTCTCAATGCTACCCATTTGCAGCCTAATGGGCCTGGTAACCATGCACATCCCTTCCCATTCTGAGTCAGAGGCAGCTTGTGGATCGTCCTTACCCTCTTTTAGGGCTAGGCTTAGTACGTACGTTTCCCATGTGGGTACTTCAGGTGCGACATACAGGTGCGATTCACCCCATACCATAGTGTGAGTTTCTTGCAGAGCCGCATTTAGTGTCTCTGGCCATCCTATTAACCCAAATGTTCCCAAAAATTCATCCTTTGAGGTCTCCCAGTGGTGGGTGTGCTGATGAAGCTCTAAATCTAAGTACCAAGATGCGGGAATTGGTCCGACGGCATGAATAAATAGATGAACCCACTCTTTGGTAGTTTTGTCACACCACTATCTGATCCAAGTGAATAGATATTCGCTTGGGTTTTTTGGCCCAAGGAACATCTAGATTCGTACATCAACGGGGGCCTTGAATCTTAGGATCATAATATCTTGACACTCCTCCCAATCCTGGAATGTCTCATCATGCGTTTTCCACCATCGCGCAGGTGTTCCACGCAGGGCTAGCCTAAGGGCCCATAGCCTTCGTTCCCTTGGAACCTCAACTTCGAATGCTCATAAAAATTCCTTAATATTACCAGAATCATCAGAGTAAGGTAGGTCTCTTACCTCTGAGGACACACAACGGAAGTCCGTTGTGATCCAGAGATATCATAGTACAGAGATGTCATGCAATCGGTTCTGCCAATTCTCTATCTCCTCGTCTAAGTTGGAGAAGAATTCATTGTACTTTTCCCAGTAGAGTACTCCATCCTATGTGGGGTTGATCCAATATTCATTCTACTCACTTAATTTGTATATGTAGCCCACCTCTTCTTCGTCGCGCACAGGCTCTGTGTATTCTCAAACACCATTCTTCTCTTCTTCAAATTAATGATACCTCCCATGTCTATGGCCCAATCGAACCCTAGAAGCGCAGGGTAAGGGTCTACATCCTGTAAGATTTTAATGACTTCAAAATTAGCCTGGACCTTAACCCCTGCGATATCTACCACAATCTTTGATAGTCTCCCCAAGGGTATGGTATTTTGTTGATTGGCCATGCTCAGCTAGATAGTGGGCCATTCCAACTTATTTTCCCCCATTCATTGCCACGTCTATTTAGGTAATACATTCGCATCTGACTGTAGGTCCAAAATTACCTCAACCGCATCTCCCTACTAGTGCATTTCTTATATCTATATATTTTATGTACGTCCCTGATTTCCAGGAGGAAGCTAGTTCGTGCTGCACAACTATCTATTAATGCCTGAAGATTCTCTACAGCCTTCGGGTTGCAGAGAAACTTCATACATGCCTGTAAAAAGGGCTTGAATTCCTCACCTGCCTTGAGGCCTCCTCCGAGCTGTGAACTAGATGCCTCTACCCCCATAGAGTCTATGAAAGCAACGAACAACGTTTCTCTTTCCATTCTTAGATCCACTCCTCCCTTTGGTGGCCCTTCCACTGCATGTTACCACATTCACGCTTGGATCCTTATCTCGTAGTTGAACCTTAACCCATTGTACATTTTTCGTAGGTGTCGGTTGCATCTCCAATATCTTCGCTATCAAGATCGGAAAATCTTTGATCGCATGGTCCAACTATCTGCAATACCGGCAGGACCTCCTTGTAGGATTCAGACAGTCCCTGGAAAAGTGTCCTACTTCCCCACAATTATAACATATTAGTTTCCCTCGTCCCCGACCTGCTATTCCACCTCTTAAGCCTCCCCTGCCCCTAGCTGGGGAGCTACCTGCACTCGAGAGGGATATTGGTGAGGATGGATCCGAATGTACCCTATATAGGTTGCCTCAATCGATCATCAAATCATACGTTCGACAATTATATTCATCATGTCCTACTGACCTGCAGAACCTACACCATTGCTGCTTCACTTCTAGGACATGTGCAGCAAGGTGAGGATAGTGATTTGTATCATGTAGTCTTGCAATGCAGCAATATTTGCACCATAATTCCTGCCCTCTTGATCCTATAAATTTCATAGGGCGCAACAGACTAGGTCACCCGACCTGCATATAGTCTATTAATGGAGGGTAGTTATCCTTGGTGTGACCATTCATCCTGCATTTTATGCACCATTTTTCAGGGCTAGCTTCGGCTCCTTGTTCCTTTTGTAGGTTCTGGATCTCCACATGCATTGCCTCTAATTGTCCTTGGATCTATTGGACTCCCAATTGGGCATCATCTCTAGGCGCCGCTTCTAATTTCATAGCAACCTCCAAATATTTTTCATGCGATTCAAAAGTTTGATGACCCATAGGTATGCGCAGGTGAGGCAATAACATAGCAATGAATCACTCTGTGTGTTGTTTGTCATCATACTAGAACCCTCCTTCCCTAATCACCTTCTTTATTCATTGATCGGCCTCCCACATAGACTTAAAGGCCCCATGCTTGAAATATTTTAGATCAACCACTATTTGAGAGTAGGATTTAGGATTCTTGAATTGTTGCTTCAAGGCATTCTTGATCTCTTCAATGGTAGCGTTTTCATGCTAGTTGATATACCCCATGTACCAGTCCAAAGCTCTTCCTTCGAAGGCGAAGGAATATTGTGCCCTTTTCATCATATCACTAGATACATTCTGTGTAGTCGAGACCGATCCTACGACAAACCAGAACTGATCCATGTCTTCATCCCCCACACCCTTAAAGGTAGGCAACTTCATGTGCACAACCATTTCACCTTCTAGTGGCAGAGGTGTAGGTGAGTTCCTACCCATATGCTGATTGGACAGTGGTGTGGCTAGAGGGCTCTACGCAACTGCTTCTCTTACCGGACTATAGGAAGATCTGTCTCCTTCTTCATTGGTCTGATAGTACTTTCCACTTCATGTCGTACTTCCGGTTAGATCAAAGGTCATTCATTCGGCGTGCTGCACATAATACTCTTTTCGCACAGTAATATCTTAATCAGCATCGGTAAGGTCATTAGAAACATACCCCGAAAACCCTTGAAGAATTTCCACTCTACTTCAGAATAGGAGACGAACTGATCGATGGAAAATTTTGTCACGAACCCTTCCAGTACACTGTCCACCCAGTGATCCAGCATGGGAGTGATGGTGTTATTATGTTTTTAGAGCTGCTGGATCAATTCAGTGGTCCACTGCATAACTCGCTCGTCCTTCCAACACTTCTAAAATTCGACCAACCTTGCGACCCACTCCTGGAGCTCGATCACAATTATTACAAAGAGACCTTGTAGATCTCTGTGAAAATATACTTATTCTTCCACTCCTCAGTGGTCAACTTTGTGTTGCGGTTTTCTTTTACTGTGAATTCCTAAACTTGCTATTCAAACCATTCATCAGTTTATTTTAGCTCAGGTTTCCAATACGGCCTTGGCATTACCAGATCCCTCTCTCAAAATGCTCCCGGTCCGGAAAATGGAACCATTTGCTGACTCAGGGGGTCCTCACCCAGGTTCAAAGGTTAGGGTTTGCCAACAAACCCCTATACTACTAGCCCTTTCTGCAGTTACCTGCTTTCCCAGGCCAAAGTCTCACCCGAAGCAGTATGGGTGGGTGCTAGAACTAGGTTTCCGCACCCCGAGAGAGAGAGCAAGTAAATCGAACCGTTCAACAACTATCAGCTCTATGTAGTCAGAGGTCATTTGTAGGAATTTCAATGATTAACCAAAGTATAGTTTTACTAGATTAAACAACAGGCTCGCATCCACGTGTGGACAACCAAGTATAAGCATAAAACAATATATTCGCAACAGACTTAATCAAATTGCAGATACAGTTATCATAACATAGACAATTTGCAGCTCATAAACACATATCATTCGCAGCTCATAACAGAATAACATGTAATTCAAGTCCACAATAACCATGACCAGATAGATCAAACAACATCAGATATCCACAATAATTCACATATATTACTTATCTAAAAGTCTCTGACATACCCCAAAACCAACCTGTGCACACAGCAGCAGGTTCCGCACACAGCAGGACTAAGGATATCCGCGCACATAGCCAGCAGGAGTCCTTCCCAAATAACCCAATCACAGATCTAACAGTCTGCACTTAGCATAAATCTCTATTCATTCCTTCCTTACCACTCAAAATATCCTTCTATTTATAACGATCTAGCCTAGTCTTTCCTGTGGTCGACAAATTGTGGTTTCCAGACTCTAGGTCTAACCTTCAACCCATTACAATGCTTTTGGGGCTTTGACCCATCCCAAAACCCCTACGCTCGACTAAAATGTGCCAAAAATATACAAAAATACTCAAAATTGTCCCAATTCACAGCCATTGGAGGACCCTACTCCAACACATACCATTATGATGATAAATTAAAATAATAATTCAAAATATTCATCAACTGAAAATACATCCTTATTATACCATTTCATTTCATCGAATTTATTATACCATTTGTATTTTTGTGTGTAGGTTGAGCCTTGGTTGAGGCCAATATCTATACCATGATACACCCTACTATATCATGCACTTTCATCTACTTTATTATACCTTTTTTTTTGTATCTAGGTTGAGCCTAAGCTGAGGTCTACCCATTTATTCGATGGAATAAGTACCAATCACTCGCAATGGGATATGTATCACCAATATTGACCTCATATATTATATGGAAGAAGTATTGATCATATAGTGGGATTCTTAATACTAGGATTGTGTAAGGCTCAAGGTTTGGTTGAGCCTTTTCAAGCTAATTATCCTTTTCCTCTCAATGTGAAGTGGTCTATGGTTTGATGAGTTGTCCTTTTTGTCAATATATACTACTATAAGAAAGGTAATCACTATAATATGTGTAAAATTGTTGAATTAAATTTGAAAATTTTTATTTTCTTAAATGAGAACCTTAAGAACCATCAATTTTTACTAATTGGTGATTTTTTCCAGCATTCAAAAATAAAATTCAACATGCCATTCTTAAGTATTTTTCACATTGTCTAGTGCAATTGAGTGAATAATTATTCAATGATAACATTGGCCTACCCATCTATATCTTCATTTCCCATCTAGTGGCCTTATTCTCATATTCACACCTCCCCTTCACTCTGCTTTTTCTCTGCAATCTTCGAAGGAAATTCTCATTAGTTTGCTACCGGGCTACCTACTATAGGAACATTGGTAATCTCAAAGCACAATAGAGATCCAAAATCTATATAGCTTGATAATAGGAATTCACAATGTGAGATATTGAAGTTTAAATGGTGCAAACGAAGAGGAACATTGTCAATGAATGATAGTGTATAACTAACTGAGAGGTCTTAGTTGATGGGGGATGTTGGGTGCTAGACATTGGGAAATTTAGGGGTCACGTCAGCAACTACATGCACATAGTTGGCCTTTACTAGCACCTATAGATGCTATTAGGATGTGTTTTAGTGGAGAAAAATATTGCTACAGAGTAGTTGCTTCACCAACTAGCAGAATTACAAATCTTGGTTTGTTCTATGGACATTAGAGTGAAAGAAATTGACAACCATTTTGGTTTAAAATTATAACTATCATTAACTACAAAAGGTAATGAATACCATATCCTTGTAGCCTCGAACTATAGGAAAATATGATATTATCTATGTTTCAAAATTTTGTCCACTTAGTGTTTGGTATTTCCGTTGTTTTTTCATGGTGTATCTCAAGAGGAAATTACTCTCAAATAAACTTTTTTTCGCTTTGGTTTTGAATTAGTAAATTTTTTGTAAGCTTCTATGCCTACTCTAGTTTCTTTAGTAGAAAATGAGAAAATTACAGAAACTCTTCATTGTAAAGCAATATTTTGAGTGAAATGAAATACTTTTACTCAAATGTTGTTATTCCCTTTCTACTCTTTTAATATAGGAAATAATTAAAAAGAATTCAAGTCATATAAAATTATTTATGATTTTTTGGGGATCTTTAGTATTTTTAAACTATATTATTAGCCCATCATACTATCAAAATCTATATTCAAATAAAAATAATCTCCACACTTAAATGGGGGTGAATGTGTATGGCTAAGACACTTATTATATTTTTTCCTGAATGTATATATTTTTAACTCATATCTTAATTATTTTAATCATAATCATAACAATAATAATAATAGCGTTATAATTTAGTTAATTTTTTACAATTTTTTAAATCTTTCTAAATGTAAAATGTACTATGAAGTTTTTGAATACTTATCACAAATTGATGCCTATTTATATTTATCCACCATTAAATTTATATAGATATGATAATATAAGTTTTTTTTTTTTTGAATAATTATTAAATTATTCTCTCTTGAAATAAAGTTTTTGGATCAATTTATTATAACACATTACTTTATGTATTAAAAAAAATATTCTTTAAAAAATCATTGTTAGGTGTGTTGCAAATCCAATCCTAAAAGATTTAGACAAATTGCCTCATAAATTCTATAAAAATATGTCATATATATTAAATGAAGATTTAAAATATTCGTATAAATTATTTCAATAATCATATCAATTTTTGTTATAAATTGACATCAAATATATATAATATTTTCATTAAATATAAAAATTAAATATTGATATAAATTATATATAAAATCATATCAAACTATATATATATATATTAATATAGTTGTTATTTTATTTCAAAGTAAACTTTAAAATATTTATTTAGAAAATTGATCGATCAATTTATATAATAATATATGATGCTTTCTATTTTTGTAAATTCATTCATAGTATTTTATTAATATAAAAAGGTTTATATCTGTTCCAAAATTTACATATCCAAATTTACTGCATACTTGCTAAATCCTCACTATAATTGGACTTGATTGAACTATGGAGAGTTGCAAGGATAGAGAAACTAAAATTGTCTTTTGAGAACTATCCAATCTACTCTCAAAATAGAGTTGAAATATTCCAAACCAAATATCCAAAAAATTGAGACTATCCAAGGACAAACAACTAAACCATGGACAATAAATTATGAATAAGAAAACCTATGTAGTGAAGGGAAACTAAAACTAGCGAAAACCAAAGAGTTACTTCTTGCAAAGACAACATGGTGAATCATGATTGGATTTTATAATCCAAAATTATAACTAAAGATGACGTTCTGGAGTTGCTTGAGTAGAATATGGAGCTGGTACATTGACCACCGTTGGTTCTTCCTGGTGTTTGTCGGACTAGGTGTCTAAATTTGAATCTATATATTGTTTGATGTTGGAAAATTGAACTAATATATCATCCATCCTATACCTCATTTCCCTTAGGATTTTCTTGATATCTTCTTGACGTACAAGAAACTTATAATTGTTAACTTGCTTGTCCCTTATGACCATACTGAGTATGGTTTTGATTTGATGGTGATGAGTAATGGAATGTAGGAAATGTAACCTCCACCTATGAATCTTCCCTCGATCTAGAATCCATTTGAGAGTACTGCCTCCAATGTCTGTGTCTAAGAAGTAGTCTATGTCATGAAATTATTTATCCTCGAACATAAGGATTTCTTTGTGTACCTCCAAAGGTGTTGCACTGAATAAGTTAGTAACATATTCTGAACCAAATAATTTCATGTGCTACGAGGAAGAGTACCTCAAGGTTCCACCCCTATGGAATGAAGCATTTAACATTAGTTCCATA
Organism: Pinus albicaulis; assembly: GCA_034641835.2. Lineage (NCBI taxonomy): Eukaryota > Viridiplantae > Streptophyta > Pinopsida > Pinales > Pinaceae > Pinus > Pinus albicaulis. Next base: position 383,459,752 of record CM076575.1, read on the forward strand.
ATGATAATGATCCTAGAAATAAATATGCACAAGTAGTGGTTGAACGATTCATTAAGAAACTCCTAGAGGAAAAACTATATTGCTTGAAACATAATTGGAAGATGAGCAATGAGTGCAACTAAAATATTGTATATATGGATTTTTTATAGTGATGAAATAATCCTTTAGAATAATGTAGAGAAGCTACCTAAGTACCAACCTCATAAACCAGAACTAGATAGGGAAAAGAGATACCCATTGGGTCTAAATTTTCTGGAGCTATGAAACGAAGGATTACCACAAGTTCAAAAGAGGGGTCAAACCCATAATTATGAAGAAATACTACAAAATACATTGATCTATTACAAGGATTGTAATTGTAATATGAGACCATATATTGCCCAAATATGTGACAAGTAGTAGGAACAAGAAGTTTGTTCACATCCACAACGTAAGTAATGGCGGACAATTACTCTATTTGTGATGATTGAGGACTTATATTGTAGGGGCCTTTCGACCAAGACATGACACATAAGAAACTATGAAAGGACTATGAATAAGATTAAAAATTAAGATTTTTGCAATTAACCAGCAATATCCCAACAAGAAATGAGTAAATGAAGGACTCAATTTGAACAATTTAAAAACAAATACTCTGAGGTATACCTCAACCTTGGTAGTCCAAAGCATAAAACAATATGCCATCGGGTGCAAGTCACCAAAATATAAGTCTTCTTTAGAACTGAAGAAAGGTTCCTGAGAGTGCCTTTGGTAACCACCTTCTTGGCCACCTTGAGACACTCGACATGAAAATATAGGGAAAACCATATGAGAGGTAGAAACAAATCATGCCCTTTCGATGCCATATATAGCAAGTATACCCCCCTTGTACCCTTGTTCAATTAGGTGCCATAATTTTCTCATTAATGGGAATTTTGTGGATGTTAGAGAAAATTAGATAGGTCTCCAATATTCCGTATGCTAAAATTCCCAACCCAAAATAATGCCACATGCAGAGACTATAGCATCATGTCGAGCAAATTTAAAGCATGTTACACTTGAAATAAGTAGAACATGAAATATAATACCTGTACCTATGAGGATTATATCATGTGCCACTATCTATAACCCGCTTCACCTCCTTTGAGACCCACCATCATATTAGCCACCTACTGAATGTGCATGTTCACTATGATCACACCTACTGAAAATATTACTTGTCATGTGTTGTTTTCGGGCCTTTATAGTGATCGGAAAGAATTCTGAATAATGTAGGATGCTTATTCGATAAAGATTTTAAAGATTGATATAGAAATAGGTAGAAAGTGGATGCCATACTTTGTGTAACATCCATCGAGATAAAAAAAAAGCATGATTGGGTAAATGTTTTTTTTATATTCATATATTTTCTAAGGAACAAAAAGAGGTTATATGTAATGGGATTAATATCAATACATAATCATTACCATAAATGATTTCTTCATTTTTTATTAATTCTTATAATGGTTACAAATAACCTCATGTGCTTTTTTAAATTATTATATGGTATGGACTCATATACTCAAGAAACTAAACGTTATTTCATGAAATTTTACACCTCAGACATAACACAAAAGAATTATAAGGTTTCTTCAGGCATAATATATTATATCTCTCGTGTATGTAGCACACACATAACATTTGGGATTATTAAATTCAACCTAAAGCATGGAACACTCTGTATGGAACTTATAGCACATGGCGGGTGTTCGTAAGTGGTTAGGATAACTAACCAATGAATCCTCCATGGTTGATTCTTTGGGAAAGGATCTGATAAATCAGATTCATCAAGCAAGATTTAGGGTAACGAGATATTCACTACCTTACTGGTTCTTGGAAATTCTCTCACCCGACAAATCTAAAGAAGGTTTTACATCTGGTGTGTTTTTTACTCAATCCTCGACAGACAAAGGATAATTTCTTACTAGTTATCACTACTAAGTATATAATAAAATATTCTATTTCTTTTCTGCATCATTGCAGCTAGGGTTAGTTTGTTCGTTTTTTTCTACATTATTTGTTATCTCGTACATTTGTATCTATCCTATAACCAAGTTGGAACTAGATTTTGTTATAGTTCTTTCAGCTCGTAATGACCTCCAGGTTAGAGGTGCTTCACTTAGTTAGTTTTCCAACCAGTATCTGGCTACGAGCTTCCTAGATAATGGTCTCGCTTGTTAGTCTTACCATTACAATAGGCATAACCATGCCATTTACCAGGGAACCCATTTTTTTATTGTGGTCTCCTTCCTTGATTATTCACCAAGTATTAAGATTTTACAAATGGTGAGTTGTACTTATATTCATAGTAACCATATAACCCCTTGCTAATTCTATTTTAATTCTTACATGGCCTTTCACTCAGGTGGGTTCTAACTGATTCAAAATTATTCTACAATTGAAATGTGAATTTTTATTGAAATTCCTTTTTCATAACAAGTCATTTTCATGTTTTTTCATGTTAAGTTGGTCGACTACTAGGCCATTTCGCTTCAAAATGGTTAGGGCATGTCCCTGTGACACAATCTTCTAGGTTTCAATCAATTTTTGGTGTTAAATTTTCGCTAAGAACCACTCTAGTTTAGGGATTAGATTCTGAGAAGCCATACCTTAATGGATATTTCTCGTTTTTTAAGGGCTGGCTTCTAGTTGTAAGTTTAAATTCAAATGGACTTAGATGATTCCTCATTACTAGAGGGGTACTATAATAATTTTCTCATTATGGATAACTTTTATTTATTTATAGGTTTCTCTATCAACTTCCATGTTAGACTGTTTGACACTATATTTATCAACGAAAGTTTGTATACTCTCCTACCTAATGGAACTGTTCAATTTTGATGGTAATTTTATTTTTCATGAAGGTTATCTTGTTAATATTCTTTGCATGATAATATTTCTATAGAAGTAATCACTTGTCTTGACTAATTATGGTTCAGTGGAATTGTTTGCTAAGGAAAATACTTGTTTGTTTGGTAATATTATGCCCTCTGGGATTGTCCTATTGGGTCTTTCTTTTGCTTCCATAAATTTATAACATTATATTCATTTTTCCTTCAGTTCTCCCAAGAATTTTTTATTCCATTGTTACCCTTTTCATTTGGATCTATGGCTATAATATCAGATGAGGAGGATTTGGGCTCCTCTAATATCGATTATCCCATGAGATGTTAGTTATGTGCATTCATTTAGGCTCATGCATGTAGTCTTGTACTTCTATAGTCATTTTTCATTTATCTGTTATCCATATCTAACCCTACCACTCCTTTAAACTCTACAATATTTCTATTTAACATGTCTTCCAAGCACTAAAAAAAAAATACTCTAGGTTCCAGATCTAAACGACCTAGATACTTATTTAATTAGTTTCCTTTGACTTAAAATAAATCTTGCGCCTATATATATATCTACAATAATCACTTATGTTACAACAACCCTCCCGTTCTAGTTACTCTTAATAGGAAGGTTAGGTCTAACTCAAACTTTTATCTTTCATTACATCAACTTCATAGCATAACATACAAAATTTTCACTCAAATAATTATACACATGTAATATTTCATATTTTATAGGTTGTATGAACTACTTTTATAATGTCTTAATGATATCCAGTATCCTCTAGACAATGTTCCCTTAATTTTAGATATGTTTTTTCTATAACTATTTCTAGCCATGGATTACCGTAGAAAAAACCCTTTTTTATCATTATCTCTTATGATGACCTATACAATCCTATTCTAATAATAGTATTATTATTTTAGTAATTTTACATAAACTTTTTAATAGGTCTCCAATTTCTTTAAGTGGGGAATTCTCCTCGATACTTGCCGAGTTTTTCTAGTCCTCTGTCAGTTTAGAAGTTAGGATTGTTCTAGGCTAATGTTCTTCAATTTGCCTAAATTTAAACTATTTCTAAAATTTATTTAATAAATCATAATTAATCATCTATATTAAAAACCCACATATAATTAATTAGATACACTTGGTTATACACTTATCACATCAAAAAATATGATTCAACCACAAAACACAAGGGATAAGGAGTGCTTTGCCCAACCAATGAGTGCTATGTTTACACAACAAGACTCCCCACATGCCAGTTTCTTCCTAGATCAGCTATTTCACAATGAGCTAACAAGGTCTATTCCAAGGTATCAAGATCATACCATTACAACCTTGAAACTCCGACTCATAAATTTATCTTAAGGATCTCACTCGCCATCAACCAACACAAATATACCCCAACCAATAATATCCTTCCAACCTTTAACAATGTCTTGTTCCAGTTTCCAAAGCGTCAAGTTTTCTTCTCTCTCCCATCTTTTTTCCCTTACGCCCAATTGAGATTATTTATTTCTATGGAGAGGAATAATTGTCTTGTAACTAGCTGGAAAGAAGCTCTCATTTAACACTCTTTACCATATTTTTTTTTCTCGCGATAGATAAAATTATTTTAAAAAATAAAACAACATTTATCATTCTTATCTAACCATTCACATGGCCTAGATTTTTACTAAATCCTTTGTGGTAAACCAAAATATTTACCTCTTTTACCATGGGGGTTACATGTTCCCCCCCCCCCCCTCGAGTGAAACACCATCCTCAATGTTTTCTTAGCCCTCCAAATACGCTATAATATTCATTTCACATAGATTCATCATCTTTCGAGGTAGCCTTACCTGCATGAAGTGCTTTCACTGAATTCAACCTTGGTTAGTACTTGTTTCTCTAAAATAGTTTCTCTTTGATGGAAAATGCATAGAAATTCGACCTACATCCAAAATCGTTATGATAATGAGTTTCCATCAATCATCATGTATATATATATATATATATTTATATATATTTATATTTATATATATTTATTTATTTATTTATTTATTTATTTCCAATGTGCATTACAACCACATCAATTGTTACTTATATATATCCAACAAGGGTCATGAACATACAACAAAAAAAAACATGGATTGATAACCCACACTTAATAAGGGTTATCATCATCTTTATACACTCACCATTGTAACCTCTTTCACTTACCCACAAACTATGTCAATCGACAAGGAGCCCAACACATAGTACTGCTATAAGTTCATACTAGATAGGTATGTGTTTCAATTGTCTAATTTATTAGGGATAATAATATGTTTAGAAACCATTCATAATATTTTCTTTCATGAGAAATTACAGTTACTGCATTCTCATGCTACATAGCACTATTATACTCTGATCTAAATTTCAAATGTTATATACATATTAATTATTCATGAGTAGGGTTTAAGATAACTTCCTTCCCTTGTCATAGTCAAGATAGCCATTTTGTTGTCTACTTTTTCATATTAAACTTAGTTGTGTCCATCTTGGGAATGCCTTGTAATTTTATTTAGTGTTATCCAAGGTCCATTTTGTAGTATTTTCAATTTTGGCCCCTAGTCATCCTATACTGCAGGTTATTGATGTAAGTTACATGCAAATTTTCTTTTGTATATGATATTTTGGTTTCTCCCTCTTTGGTTGTCTTATACTTGCCATGTTACTATAATATAGTTCCCTCCTTATAAATCCAAACATTTCCACTTCATTCAAAAATTAGTTATTTTAATAAATTTAACATGTAAGGTCGATGGCATATTAATATACAACACTCTTATTCCAATCTAAGAACAATTTGTTATCTTATTATACTGTCAAAAAATAACCATACCTTTTATCTTCACAACAAAGGGTTGTTTACCTTGTTCCCATGGTGGTTTGCATCTAATGATCTATTTCTTAGGCACAATCATACTTTCATGATACCAAAAATGCCACCACACAATAGGAAAGAGACATGAGAATCTCCATGCGACAAGCATGAGAGAATGAAGGATGTTGAGAGTACATCAAAATCCTTCAATGATCGTGAGAATACATAGAGAGGAAAAATAAAGTTACAAAAATTATTTGTATTCTAAAATTCATTTTTATAACAAGAAAATTGGTAGTAGTGAAAAAAACTTGTAGCATACAAAACCATGTAGTTTTTATGGCTAATATAATCATGTGGTTGCTGAGCACTAGAAAATAATGGTAGCAAGGAAGAGGAAAATACATGTTGGCCCTTATCGACGTCATGGAAGGAAGAAGGTCCAGAAATTATGGATGAAAACAAATTTTTTCAGTCATTACAACAAGAGTGACCATCAAAGAGCCATGTGTTGGGAGCTCCATCTAGATCAGTGACTGAAGAACCAGAAAGAGCCTGAAACAAAAATTGTGAGTGAAGAAAATCAATGAGAAAGAAAACTACAAGAACAGAGACCTTCAACCTGGTTGGGTAAGAGATGGGTATAATTTTTAAGTTGTTAGACATGACTACATTTTGAAAATCATGTGTTGTGATATCATTGTAAAAGTCATGAAGTGTTTTTCATCACTTATGAATGTAGCATGATGATGTTATTAATTTTTTTTTCATAGCTAGGGTATTGATTTTTGTTATGATTATGAAGTAAACTTGGACAAAGCATGCATTATAAACTCTTCGAAAGTATGGGGTTTTCTCTATTCATGTTTGGTCTTGTAAGAGCATGTATTTTGCAAGTTGTACTATTGCTTTATATAGAGAGAAAGTGTTGATTCATCACTTATTGCTTCGAAAAAAAAAGGTGATGGAGAAGAAAGAGTGGCTTGTTAGGGCACATTTTTTGAAAATGAGGGAGTATAATAGATTTTAGATAGTTTCAAAAATGTTTCTCCTGACTCCATAAGGTAATTTTTAAGGGATATTTGACATTCTGGAGGAGTCCAGATTTGACAGAGTTAGAAAGGGGTCAATTTTATAGGGAAATTTCATGGTATTTTACAAGGAACGTGATCGAGCATGTGGTTCCTTCATCCAAGTAGCTAATTTTTAGGCCATCCCCATAAAAGAAGGTATAATGTGAATTGTTGCAATGTATTTATTTCACTTTGTTGAGATGATTTTTTTATTATGAGATACATTTATGCTACGTCATGAGAGGATCTTTGTATTCCATTTTATGTGAGATATTGTTATTTTTTCATGATGAACGATATATTTTATGAGTGAGAGTTATTATAGAATAAATTCTTGTGGAGAGATATGTCACTCTCGTTAAGTGACTTCTTCCCAATTTTCACAAAGATTGCATCATTTACCCATCATATTCTTGCAACACCTAATGAAAAATAATCCCCACTCTTAACAATGGGTCCATAAATGTAGTCCACACTAGATAAAATCTGTTATCATACAGTTGAGTTATGGTTGTTCATAATTATGGCTACTTATTGGTTTCCATATTTCCTATTGATGGTTTGATAAAATGTTGTTAGAATATGAATTATTCATTATTGCACAAAGGAAATGTTAGCGTGAGACAAAGGTCTTATATGATGGGATTTTTTTTTTAAAGAACTCACTAAAATTTCTCGGATCACCATCCACCATAGATGCCAAGATTGCAGGTTCAATATTATAATTTAAATAATACTTTATGAGAATATTATTCTTAATTAAAATATTTTCGTGAGCATTTTTTATTATAATATTATTTTTTAATATATTTGAAATTAAAAGTGTTATTTTATTTTTATATAAATTTTAAATAGAAAATAATTTAATTATTAAAATTTTTATATTTAAAAATCAATTTATCAAGACAATTACTAATTGTATTGTTCTAATATTTTTGTATTATATTTCTATTTTTATATTAATTTGAAACTAAAACAATTATTTTATTTGTATATAATTTTTTAAAACATATTTATTTATTAAAAATTAAAAATTGAAAGACAAATAATTTTATTTTAAATTACAAAATATATTTTTTATACCATAAACATATAATTATGTTTATATATTAAATTAATAAGTCAAAATATTTATCCAACCAAAATAAATGGCATGATACATGCATATTATATAATGCCATTTTATCCACTTTATTATATCATTTTTGTTTGGTATTTAGGCTGAGCCTATGCGAGGGGTTTCTATTATATTACATGGAAGAACCACCATGATACATTGTTGTTATATCCTACCATTTCATACCATTTTTAATATATTTTGTTTTGAATTTAGGCTAAGAAGTACCTATTACTGAGAGCGAGGTGTTTATCACCATGACTAGCCCTGCTATATTGGATGACAGAAGTATCGATCACCCAAAGTGTTATGTTCCCCCAAAGTGGTTTCCATTGTAAACCGCTCCCTTTCAAATTTCAACCTATAACCTAAAATATACTAAAATTCAAGTAAACCAACTACTCTACACCTCATAATTTATTCAAGTAAGAAAACTAGTTTGTACCTCATAAATTCACTTTATTATATCATTGAAATCCATAAAGCACCTTCTCTATAAAAAAATAAATACAATATCAATATTATAATATCATTCCATCTGGTCTATTTTTTTATGCCAACCCATATCCATCTTAACTTTGAATCTATCAACTAGCAAGAGGGATCAAATCTCTTTTCACTATAGAAGAGATTTGCACTACAAAAGAAAATTAAATTTATTTAAATTAAAAATTAATAAATTATCTCTCATACGAAATACATATCATTGTATCTTATTTTTCCCTAATGGATTGTCTTCTTAGGATCTAAGGAAATAGGTTAAACCCAAGACTCAGGGGCATCTACAAGTATTGAAATATTTGCCTCATATGCGCCACTAGCACGTAATTACATGTGGTGTGCTTTTCCTTCACTAACAATGATGATTCAACCTCCATTGATTAATAACATCTAGTGATGGATGTTCCCATTGTTGGTATCACAACTAAGTTATGATTAAGTTTTCCGCCTATAAAAGAGATACATACCATTGTGATGAAAAATTAAAATAATAATTCAAAATATTCATCAACTAAGAATACATCCTTATTATACCATTTCATTTCATCGAATTTATTATATAATTTATATTTTTTGTGTCTAGGTTGAGCATAGGCCGAGGCCAATAGCTATACCATGATACACCCTACTATATAATGCAGTTTCATCCACTTTTTTATATATGTTTTTTGTATCTAGGTTGAGCTTAGGCTGAGGCCAGCCTCTATATTTGATGGAAGAAGTACCAATCACTCACAGTGGGATTCTATCAGCAATATTGACCTCATATACTATATGGAAGAAGTATCAATCACATAGTGGGATGCTTAATACTATTATTGTGTAAGCCTCAAGTCTTGGTCGAGCCTTTTCAAGCTACTTATCCTTGTCCTCTCAATGTGAAGTGGTCCATGGTTTGTTGAGTAGTCATTTTTGTGAATACATACTACTATAAGAAAGGTAACCATTTTAATATGTGTAGAAATTGTTGAGTTAACTTTTAAAAATTTTATTTCCTTAAATGAGGACCTTAGGAACCATCAATTTTTACTAATTCATGATGTTTTCCAAATTTCAAAATTAAACTTCAACATGCCATTATTAAGTGTTTGTCCCACTCTCTAGTGCAATCGAGTGTATAATTATTCAATGATAACTTTGGCCTGCCCCTCCATCTCTTGAGTTCCCATCTAGTGGGCTTATTCTCATAGTCACACCTCTCCTTCAATTTGTTTTTTCTATTCAATATTCGAAGGAAATGCCCATGAGTTTGTTTTCGAGATACCTACTCTAGGAACATTTGTAATACCAAAACACAATAGAGATCCAAAATATATAGAGCTTGCTAATAGGAATTCACAATGTGAGATATTGAAGTTTAGATTTTGCAAGCAAAGAGGAACATTGTCAATGAATGATAGTGTATCACTAACTGAGAGGTCATAGCTGATGGGGGATGTTGGGTGCTAGACAATGGGAAATCTAGGGGTCATGTCAACAACTACATGCATATATTTGGGCTTTAATAGCACCTAAATATGTTATTGGGACGTGTTTGAGTGGACAAAAACATTACTACAAAGGAGTTTCTTCACCAACTAGAAGCATTAAAAATATTGGTTTGTTCTATGGACATTAGAGTGGAAGCAATTGAGGACCATTTTGGTTTACAATTATAACCATCATGCACTACAAAAGGTACTGAAGACCATATCCTTGTAGCCTTGATCTATGGGAAAATATGATGTTATCCATGTTTCAGAATTGCATGCACTTAGTGTTTGGTATTTCCGTTGTTTTTCCATGATGTATCTCAAGAGGAAATGACTCTAAAATAAACATTTTTCTCGCTTTTGTTTTGAATTAGTAAAATTTCTGTAAGCTTCTATGCCTACTCTAGTTTCCTTAGGAGCAAATGAGAAAAGTACACAAACTCTTTCCTATAAAGCAATATTTCAAATGAAATGAAATCATTGTACTCAAAAGTAGTTATTCCCTTTATAATCTTTTAATTTAGGGATTAATTGAAAAAAATGCAAGTCATATAAAATTGTTTATGATTTTTTGGAAATGTAGTATTTATAAACCATATTATTATCCCATCATACTATCACAATGTATATTCACATAAAAAAAATCCCCAGACTTAAATGGGGGTGAATGTTTATGGATAAGACACTTATTATATGTTTTTTTTTTTTTAACTATATATATGTTTAACTCATATATTAATTCTCTTAATAATAATAATAATAATGGTAATAGGGTTACAATTTAGTTAATTTCTTAGGCTTTTTAAAATATTTCTCAATGTAGAATGTACTATGAAGTTTTTTAATACTTATCACAAATTGATTCCTATTTATATTTATCCACCATTATATTTATGTACATATGCTAATATAAGTATTTTTTTTTTTTTGAATAATTATTAAATTATTCTATCTTGGAATAAAGTATTTTGATCAATTTATTATAACACATGACTTTATTTATTAGACATATATATTCTTTCAAAAATCATTGTTAAGTGTGTTGCAAATTCAATATTAAAAACTTTCGACAAATTGGCTCATCAATTCTATAATAATATTTCATATTTATTAAATGAAGATTTAAAATATTCATATAAATTATTTGAATAATCATATCAATTTTTGATATAAATTGATATCGAATATATATAATATTTTGATGAAATAATTTTTTTTTAGATATTGACCTAAATTATATATAAAATCATATCAAGCTATATATAATTTAATATAGTTGTTATTTTATTGCAAAGAAACTTTAAAATGTGTATTGAGGAAATTGACTCATCAATTTATATAATAATTTATGATGTTTTCTATTTTTGTAAATTAATTCGTAGGTTTCTATTAATATCAAAATGTTTATATCTAGTCCAAACTTTACATATCCAAATTTATTGCATATTTTCTAAATCCTCACTATAATTGGACTTGACTGAACTATCGACAGTTGTGAGGGTAAAAAAACTAAAAATTGCCTTTTCAAAACTAGCCAATCTACTCTCAAAATAGAGTTAAAATATGCCAAACCAAATTTCCAAAAAATGAGACTATCCAAGGACAAAAGACTAAACCATGAATAGTAAACTATGAATTAGCAAACCTATGTAGTAAAGGGAAAATAAAACTAGCGAAAACCAAAGAGTTACTCCTTCGAAAGACATCATGGTGAATCATGATTGGATTTTATAATCCAAAATTATAACCAGAGATGATGTTTTGGAGTTTCTTGAAGAGAGTTTGGAGCTGGTACATTGACCACCGTCAGTTCTTCCTGGTGTTCGTCAAACTGGGTGTCTGAATCTGAATCTATATTATGTTTGATGTTGGAAAAAAAAACTAATATATCATTCATATTATACATGATGTCCCTTAGGATGTGATTTTTGTCTTCTTAACCTACAAGAAACTTATAATTATTAACTCGCTTGTCCCTTGTGACCATACTGAGTATGGTTTCCATTTTATTGTGATTAGTAATCGAATGCAGAAATGTAACCTCCACCTATAAAAATTCCCTGGATCCGGAATCCATTTGAGGCTACAACCTCCAATGTCTGTGCCTAAGAAGTAGTTTATGTCACAAAATTATTTATCCTCCAATACAAGGATTTATTTGTGTACCTCCAAAGGTATTGCACTGAATAAGCTAGAAATATATTCCAAACCAAATAATGTCATGTGTTGCGAGGAAGAGTACCTTGAGGTTCCACCCCTATTGAATGAAGCATGTAACCTTAGTTCCATAAGGATAATGATCCTATAAATAAATATGCCATGGGTAGTGGATGAAAAATTCGTTTACAAAATCCTAGAGCCAAAACTATACTGCTTGAAACATAATTGGGAGATGAGGCATGAGTGCAACTGAAAGACTGTATAGAGAGAGTTTGTACAAAGATTAAACAACCCTTTAGAACAATGTGGAAAAGGTACCTAAGTAACAACCCCATAAAACAGAACTAGACAGGGAAAAGTGATACCCACAGGATCTAAATTTTCTGGAGCTATGAAAGGGAGAACTACCACAAGTTCAAAAGAGGGGTCAGACCTAGAATTATGGAAAAATACTACAAAATAAATTGATCTGTTACAAGGATAAAAACTATTATATGAGACCATAGATTGCTGAAATAGGTGCCACATAGTAGGAACAAGAACTATGTTCACATCCACCAAACAGGTAATGGCGGAAAATGACACTATCAGTGATGATTGAGGACTTATATTGTAGGGACGTTTCGACCAAGACATTACACATAGGAAAATATGAAAGGAATGTAAATAAGATGCAAACTTAATATTTATGCAATTAACCTACAATCTCCCAACAAGAAAAGAGTAAATGAAGGACTCCATTTGAACAATTTAAAAACAAATACTCTAAGCAATACCTTAAACATGGCAGTCCCAAGTAAAAAATGATATGTCATTGGGTGCAAGTCACCAAAAAATAAGTTTGGTTTACAACTAAAGAAAGGTGCCTAAGAGCACCTTTGGTAACCACCTTCTTTGCCACCCTGAGACCCTCTACATGAAAATATATGGAAACCCATACATGAGGTAGAGAGAAATCATTCCCTTTCGATGCTAGATGAAGAAAATACATCCCCCTTGTAAGGTTGTTTGATCATGTTCCATGATATTCTTATTGATGGCCATTTTGTTGCTATCGTAGAAAATAATATAGGTCTCCAATATTACCTATGTTGTATTTCCTATATTCAAACCAATAAGGAGAATGTAGCAACCCAAAATGATGCCATATGGAGAGACTCTAACAGCATGTTGAGTGAATTTAAGGCGTGTTACACTCGAAATAAGGAAAAAATGAAATATAATACCTACCTACGAGGATTCTATCATGTGCCACCAGGTGTAACCCACTTCACCTCCTTGTTGGCCCGCCACCTTATTAGTTGCCTAATGAATTCACACGTTCACTATGATGACACCTATTGAAAATATTCTTTGTCATGTTTTTTTTGCCGAACCTTGCCAGTGATTAGAAAGATTTCCAAATAATGTAGGATGCTTGTTTGATAAATATTTTAAACATTCATGTAAAAATATGTAGAAAGTGCATGTCATCCTTTGCGTAACATCCATCCAGATAAAAAAAAACCATTATTGGGTAAAAAAAATTAATTTAATTGTTTTATATTCATATATTTCCTAAGGAACACATAGGGGTTATATGTATTGGGATTAATGTCAATACACAATCATTACCCTAAATAATTAATTCATTTTTTGTTACTTCTTATAATGGCTACAAGTAACCTCGTGTGTTTTTTTAAATTATTATATGGTATGGAGTCATATACTTAGGAAACTAAATGTCATTCCCTGAAATTTTACACCTCAGACATAGTAAAAATGAATTATAACATTTATTAAGGCATAATATATTGTACCTCTCATGCATGTAGCACACACATAACAATTGGGATTATTGAATTGACCTTGTTACATGGAACACTTTGTATGGAACTTGTAGCACATGATGGGTGTGTGTTAATGGGTAGGGTAACTACCAAGTGAATCCTCCACGGTTGATTCTTCAGGAAAGGAACTGATGGCCGAGATTCATCAGGCAGGAGTTAGAGTAACAAACTATCTAGTGCCCTATTGGTTCCTTGAAATTCACTCACCCGCAAACTCTAAAGAAGGCTCTACATCTGGTGGGTTTTGTTTTCAATCCTCAACAGCCAAAGGATTATTTCTTACCAGTTATCACCACCAAGTACTTAGTATACAATGAATTTTTCTATTTCTTTTCTGTATCATTGTAGCTAGGGTTATTTTGTTCTTTTATATATATATACATTATTTATTATCTTGTACATTTGTGTTTATCCTGTAACCAAGTTGCAACTAGATCTTGTTATATTTCTTTCAGCTCGTAATGACCTCCAGGTTAGAGGTGCTTCACTTACTTAGTCGTCTAGCCAATATATGGCCAGGAGCCTCCTGGTTAACGGTTCACTTGTTACTCTTACCACTGTGTTAGGCCCAACCATGCAATTTAACAGGGAACCCATTTTCTTTATTGTGGTCTCCTTTCCCTTATTATTCACCAAGTATTAATATTTTACAAATGGTTAGTTGTATTTATCTTCATAGTGACAATATAATCCCTTGCTGATTTTATTTTAATTCTTACATGGCCTTGCACTTAGGTGGGTTCTAACTGATTCAACATTATTCTACAGTTGAAATGTGAATGTTTTTTATAATTATTTTTTTCATAAGAAGTACTTTTCATCTTCTTTCACGTTAAGTCAGTTGAATACTAGGCCATTTCTCCACAAAATGGTCAGGGCATGTCCCTAAGACAGAGTGTGCTAGGTTTCAATAATTTTTTGGTGTTAAATTTTCCTAAGAACCACTCCATGTTAGGGTTTAGATTCTGAGAAGCCATACCTTAATGGATCTTTCTCTTTTCGTAAGGGTCATCTTTTGGTTTCAAGTTTAGATTCCAATGGAATGAGATGATTCCTCATTACCATAGGGGTACGAATATAATTTTCTTATTATAGATAAAAAAATTATTTACAAGTTTCTTTATCAACTTCCAAGTTAGATTGTGCGACACTATATTTATAAACGAAAGTCTGTATACTCTCCTACCCAATGGAACTATTCACTTTTGATGGTAATGTTATTTTTAGTGGAGGTTATCTTGCTAATATTATTTTCATGATAATATTTCTATAGAAAGAATGACTTGTCTGGACCTGTTATGGTTCAGCACAATACTTTTCTAAGGAAAATACTTGTTTTTTTTTTAATATTATACCCTTCGGGCTTGTTCTATTGGGTGTTTATTTCACTTTCGTCAATTTATATTGTTATATTAATTATTATTTTAGTTCTCCCCAAGATTTTTGTATTCCATTGTTACCCTTTTCATTTCGATTTATGGCCATAATATCAGATGAGGAGGATTTGGACTTCTCTAATCTCATTTATCCCATGAGATGTTAGTTATTTGCATTCATTCAGGCTCATGCATGTGGTCATGGACTTCTCTTTCCACATGTATTTAATCTGTTAGCCATATCTAACACTACCATTCCTTTAAACTCTACAATATTTTTATTTAATCTCTCCTCTCAGCACTAAAAAGAAAAATACTCTAACTTCCATATCTAGATGGCTTGGATACTTACTCATTTCATTAGTTACCCTTGACTTTAAATAACTCTTCTATATATATATATATATATATATATATATTAATATTACAATAATAACTTATGTTACAACAACCCTCCACTTCTAGTTACTCTTAACAGGTAAGTTAACTCTAACTCAAACTTTTATCTTTCATTACATCAACTTCATAGCATCAAAAAAAAAAAAATTCACTCAGATAATGATAAACATGTAATATTTTATATTTTATATGTTGTCGGCACTACTTTATAATGTCTTAATTATATTCATTATCATCTAGACAATGTTCCCTTAATTGTAGATATGGTTTTTCTATAACTATTTATAGCGATGGGTTACACTAGAAAAAAAACTTTTTTATTATTATTTCTTACGATGAATTGTAAAATTCTATTCTAATAAGAGTATTATTATTTTAGTTATGTTACAAACACTCCTCAATAGGTCTCCAATTTCTTTAAGTGGGGCATGTTCCTCGGTACTTGCCAAGTTGTTCTAGTCCTTTGTCAATTCCAAAGTTAGGATTTTTCTGGGCTAATGTTCTTCAGTTTGCCTAGAATTAACCTATTTCTCCAATTTATTTAATAAAGTATAATCAATCATCTATATTCATAAACCACATATTTGCATGAGAGGAAACTAAATTAATGACAGACACTTGGTTATATACTTATCACATCAAACAATATGATTCAGCCATAAAACACGAGGGATAAGCAGTGTTTCACACAACCAATGAGTGCTCTGTTTACACAACAAGACTCCCCACAATCCAGTTTCTCCCTAGATCAGCTATATGACAGTAAGCTAACAAGGTTTATCCCAAGGAATCAAGACCTTACCATTCGAGCCTTGGAAATCTGAATCACAAGTCTGTCTGAACGATCTCAATTGCCATCAACCAATTGAAGGATACCCCAATCAAGAATGTGGTTCAAAAATTTAACAAAATATTGTTCCAGTTTACAAAGCTTTAGGTTTTCTTCTCTCTCCCCTCTTCTCTCCCTTAACCCCAACTGACATTATTTATCTCTAGGGAGAGGAATAATTATCTTCTAACTAGTTAGGAAGAAGCTTTCATTTAGCACTCTTTCCCATAGTTTTTTGGTTGGCAATAGATAATATTATTTATAAAAATAAAACAATATTTATCATCTATGTATATCCATTCACATGGCTGATTGTTTTACTAAATCCTTTGTGGTAAACCAAAATATTTACAACTTTTACCAGGGGGTTACATGTTCCCCCCCTCGAGCGAAACACCATCCTTAATATTTTCTTAGCCCTCCAAACAGGCTAGAATATTCCTTGCACATATATTCACCATATTCCGAGGTAGGTTGGCCTAGCTGGAGTGCTTTCACTGCATTCAACCTTGGTGAATGCTTCCTTCTGTAAAATAATTTCTCTTTGATGCAAAATGCATAGAGGTTCAACCTACATCCAAAAGAGTTATGATAATTAGTTTCTATCAATCACAATGTGAAAATGTATATATATATATATATATATATATATATATATATATATATATATATATATATATATATATATATATATATATATATATATATATATATATATATATATATATATATATATATATATATATATATATATATATATATATATATATATATATATATATATATATATATATATATATATATATATATATATATATCATATATATATATATATCTATATATATATATATATATATATATATATATATATATATATATATATATATATATATATATATATATATATATATATATACACATTTTTTCAATCTTCATTACAAGCACATCAATAGTTACTTATATATATCCAGCAAGGGTCATAAATGTACAACAAAACAAAAAATGCATTGATAACCTACACTTAATAAGGGTTAGAATAATATTTATACACTTACCATTTTAACCTCCTTCACTTACCCAAAAACTATGGAAGTCGACAAGGACGCCACCACATGGTTCTACTATAAGTTCATACCACAAAGGTATCAGTTTTTACTGGCTAATTTCTTAGTGATAATAATTTGTTTAGAAACCATTCATGATATTGTCTTTCACGAGAAATTGTAGTTAGTGCATTCTCGTACTAGATAGCACTACTATATTGTTATCTAAATTTCAAATGTTATATACATATTAGTTATTCATCAGTAGAGTTTAAGTTAGCTTCCTTTCCTTCTCATATTCAAGATAGCCATTTTGTTGTCTAATTTCTCCCCATAAACTTAGTTGTGTCCATCTTGGGAATGCCTTGCAATTTTATTTAGTGTTTATCCAAGGTCCATTTTGCATTATTTTCAATTTTGGCCCCTCGTTATTCTGTATTGCAGGTTACCAATGTAAGTTACATGAAAATTTTCTTTTGAATATGTTATTACAGTTTCTCCTTCTTTGGTTGTATTATACTTGTGATGTTACTATAATATAGTTCCCTCCTTATAAATCGAAACACTTCCACTTAATTCAAAAATTGATTATTTTAATACATTTAATATGTAAGGTCGATGGCATATTAATAGAAAACACTCTCTCTTTTTTCCATAGAAAAAAAAAAAATCGAACTTTCTATTATATATAGATAGTCTCAGAACATATGGAGAGCATTTCAAAGCAGAGCCATTCCCTTTTTTCAAAGGGGGATGGTGACATAGTTGCTTTACAAGACCTGTGGTGATGCAAAGCAGCCAGTAAAAACAAAAAAAAAAAACCTCTCAAGGCACCAATGCATCTCCTTTAGCTCATCATCTCCCGGATAACCGAAACAGAGATGAGATCAGAAGGATAAGAATGCACTGACAAAGCCCAAGGCTTCTATATATTAGCAAGAGGAACTAGCAATAAAAACTATCCTAGTCCCTAGAAGAACATCAGATTATAAGAAAAATGGAGCCCAGAACCTCCTTACATAAGGAAAATAGTTATGGACTCAAATAAAGTAGCAGATTTTGAGTTTTTTGAGAGAAAATATGTACATAACACAATTGAAATAGCATAGTTTAAACAAAAGCCGATTGTTCCCTAACATTAACAACCCCATTCACCATCTCAGTTACTGTCCAAGACCCCAAATATTTTTGAGCACCTTCTTTAGATAATCGATATTCTTCCTGGTTCCTTTCCCAGTAAATGTGACAAACAGATATCTCAGAGAAGAAACATTTAAGATGACGGATCTCCTTAAGCAAAGGTAAAAAAATATAATTCCTGCCCTCCTGTGTCCCATTAAACCAATTCACAACATTCCTAGAATCACCAAAAATCTGTATCTGTCTCAAATGTTTTGAATTCAACCAGCAAAGAAGAAAATGGAGGGCTTTAAGTTCAGCAAAATTATTAGACCCTTGCCCAAGGCCCACCGAAGCACGAAGAGAGTTATCATGTGAAAGATGAATAATTAAGCCATCACCACAAGAACCATTTAAACCAGAGGCCCCATCGAAAAAATCCCACGGAATTGAGTCATTTATTACTTCAGGCTGAATGTTTCGAGGAGGGCCTGGACCAGAAGGAGAAGGAATGTTGTCATAGATGGTAGCTCCCTCTGCTACCAATATGGCAATAGGAAAGGAATTCTCATTGAAGATAGCCTTGTTACGGGTGATCCATGTTCCCCATGCTATAAGAAGACGGATAGATCTGACTTTATCATTTGGAGCCTTCTACCACCATTGGTTCCAAGCCTGAAGAAATTCTTCACCACGCCAACTGAAAGGAATATTAACCAATCTTAAGGCTTCTACCCATAGGATGGAGTTAAAGGGGAAAATATGGAAGAGGTGGTGAGTATTTTCTTCGGCTAACTTGCAGAGGGAACACCAGCTCAGCCCCAATTTCCCCCTCTTTTGGAGAAAGTCCCAGGTTGGCACTTTTTTTTGGAGGATGCACCAGAAAAAGAGTCTTGTCTTGGCTGGGCATTTCAGCTTCCAGATTGGTTTATACCACCATCTTGGGGCTCCCCTCCCTACTTGAGCCATCAACCACTTATATCCCAACTTAGGAGAGTAGAGACCTGACTGCGCATACACCCAGCGCAATTCATCATTTGTATATGAGATTCGAAAAGAAGAAAATATTAAGGCTGAAACATAATGGTTCCATTCTTCCAACCACCTGTCCTCTAAATGCAACTCCACACCTGTGAGCCAGCCTTGTTTCACAAGGGAGGTTATTCTAGGGTTTGCTACCTGGTTCAAAGTATAAAAGCCTCTTTCATTGAGAAGATCTACCAGAGGCGGGGAGAGGGAGAAATTTTCAGAGAAACCAACCCATGGATCACATCCTATATGGACTTGAGTACCATCTCCAACATTCTAGGCCAAACCATGTTCAATTTTCTGAATCGATGCCACAACAGCTTTCCAAACAACAGATGCATTTTTTGAGGATTTGACTGGAGAGTGAATCCAATCCAAAATAGAAACCCGAGCGATATTTTTTTTTTCATGACCGATACCCAAAGAGAGTCTGTTGAGATCAAATGCCAAGCAAGCTTGGCTGCCAAGGATTTTGCAAAATATGACAGATTTTTAATCCCCCAACCTTCCCATTCCTTGGGTTTAGTGATTTTATCCCAGGCAACCCATGGGGTGACATGATCCAATTTTGACCCTGTCCAAAGGAATTTACTGTACAATTTATCGATTGAGGTCAAGATGCCTTTTGGGACCCATGAAATACTAGCCCCATAAACTGGGATGGCCATCAAAACTGACTTAATCAGGACTATACGGCCTGCCCTCGAGAGCCACCTGAAACTCTAGTGTTTAAGCCTTTTTTCAACGTTAGCAAGTAGCCACTTCTAGTCACGGATTACGTAGTTGTCAGGTTTAAGATAAAAGCCCAGATATTTAAAGTTGTCCTACATGGATCTGACTTCAAAATTCAAAATTCTTCTAACTCTACCGATCTCTTCAGCAGAAAGACCAAAGGGAGTAAGAGTCGACTTTTGATCATTAATTTGGAGGCATGTTGCTTTAAGAAAGTGATCCAACATATTTTTTAATGCACGACAGTATTCAATTCTCCCATTAACAAACATCAAAATATCATCCATGAAAAGGAGATGTGTAATCCAGAGATTTTGCGCCACTTCAATGCCTTTGAGGTTGCCCTGTCTTTTGCCTTTATGAATCATTAGGCTTAACCCTTCCACTACCAGAAGAAATAGTAGAGGATATAAGGGAAAGCCTTGCCAGAGGCCACGTTCTGGGTTGAAAAAAGAGGTTGCAGCACCATTAATCAGTAAGGCAATTACAGAAGAGGATACACAGCTCATAATACATCTGACAAAATCAAATCTAAAGCCAAGATGAGTGAATAAAAGACGCAGATACAACCAACTGAATCTATCATATGCTTTAGACAAATCTATTTTTATAATAGCCCCTTTCCTACCACTTCGCTTCAAACTGTGGAGAGATTCTTCAGCTACGCCTACGGCTTCATGGATTTGTCGGCCATTTAGAAACCCAAACTGTTCCGGGGAAATGTGACTGGAGAGGAAAGGCTTAATCCTAGAGTCTATGACTTTTGCAATGATTTTATATACACAAGTATAGAGAGAGGTAGGCCGGACGTCAGCAAAGGAGTTTGGCTGGTCAGATTTGGGAATCAAGGCAAGGAAAGTGGAGTTGAAAGGTGGAAAGATGGATCCCGAGGCTCTGGATTCATCTACAACAGCTACAAGCTCATCACCAAGCACATCAAAAAAGTGCAGGAAGAATTCGACAGTCCATCCATCTAGGCCTAGAATTTTGTCCCTTTGGATTCCTTTGAGAATATCCTCAACTTCTTGTTTTGTTACAGGAGCCATGATGGCCTCGTTTCCTTCCTCATCAATGAAACTAGGAAAAAATTGGGCCACTCTGATAACTTCTGCAATAGACGCTTCATATGGGGCTTTGAAAAGGTCTTTAAAGAAACAAATACCTAGGGAAGCCAGATCCTCAAACGAAGAAGCCTTTTCACCATTATCTTTAGGGATTTCCAAAATAATGTTTGCGAGCTTCCGACATTTAGCATAGTTTTGAAAGAATTTAGTGTTCTCATCACTCGCTTGAAGCCAGATCGCTCTGCTTTTCAGGTGCCAACTTTCTTCGCTAAGTTTAAGGATGCTTCTCCTGGGGCCTCCAACTCCTTGATTTTATTCCTCAATTCAACAGAGGCATATCCTCCCCCTTCCAGTTCTTCCAACAGTGCAAGTTCATAATTGACCATCTTAAGCTCCTCTTCTTCCTTCGCCTTTTTTTGGGCAGGCCATCTTTTGGATGTTGCTTTCATTTTCTTCAAATTGTTCCAAAGAAAGGCACTCCTTGAAGTGTCAGGGTTGAGAGGATATTTCTCCCAAGTTGCTGAAAGGAGTTCATTACACGAGTCATCCTTGAGCCAGGAAGAATTAAATCTGAAGGGGATTCCAAGTTTTTATCCATCACCTTTAATTTCCAGAAGGATATTAAAGTGGTCCGAGACGCCACCTTCACCTACCCAATGATTTTAGTTCATAATTTTATCCACCAAAACTTTTCTTAACAGAAAACGATCGATCTTCTTACCCACCCAATCCTGCCCAATTCTTCTGTTTCTCTAAGTAGGTCTCAGCTTCAAAAGGGGCATATCCACCAGATGGGATAGGGCCAGGTGGTTCCTGAAGAAGTCAGTTAAGGGGTCAGCTCTAGCCAATGCGCCCCAAGACTCCGCTTCCCCTAGAGAAAAGTTCAAGTCTCCACCGATGATTAAATTTGGGTGAGCAATCCAGGAGGAGCTGAAGACAGAAGACCAGAATAAATCTTTGTCCACACAAGGCCCATAAATATTTAAGGATAGAAAAGAGAGATTGTGCTCACTAGAAAAAAGCTCTAAGGCCAGAACATTCGCAAAACCCCAAGAAGAGACATAATTAAGCTTCTTAGGATTAAAACCAGTGACCACACCCCCTGATCTCCCTACAACATCGAGGGAAAAAAAGGACCAGTCAGGAAGAAGTTTGGAAGCGGTACTGATAACCTCATCCCCTTTCCCTAGAGTTTCCTATAGCAAAACAATGTCCGGATTCTGAGAACGCACAAGTTCTTTGAAGGCTAGCTTTTTAGGCTAGCTAGCTAAGCCTCTGTATTTGAATGAAATTAAAATCATGGCACATATTCTGGGGGTGGTCGCTCTGCTCTAAGAACCCCAGTAAGGGACATCTATTTACCATCAGCAATATCCACAACAGCTTTCGATTGAGCCTTGGAAAGGTTGGATTTTCTGCCTCTCATTTTCCTGGCCGCTATTACTACAGGATTTGAAGTGAGGCCACCTACAGCCAAGCTAGACCCGCCCCTGTTTGCCCGAGGTCTGAGGTTATAAGGGAGAGGTTCAGAATCAGAGATCCGAGAACATG
The DNA here is from genome assembly GCA_034641835.2 of Pinus albicaulis. Lineage (NCBI taxonomy): Eukaryota > Viridiplantae > Streptophyta > Pinopsida > Pinales > Pinaceae > Pinus > Pinus albicaulis. Next base: position 383,482,750 of record CM076575.1, read on the forward strand.
GGACTTGAGGAGCGCCAATAGCTAGAGAGGAAGGGAAACCAGAGAGGTCGGGAACGGATAAGATAACACTATCTTGAGAAGACAAAGAGATTTTTAAAGCTGATAAATCATTCAAAATTCTCCTGGAAGGACCAGGCTCAGCACATTGAGAAAAAGGAATACAAGTAGAGGACTGAAGCAAGAGAGGAAAGGAGCAAGACATACCCGCCTGAGACACCCCAACTAGTTCAGCAACTTGTAGGGGAACCAGGGAGTCTGCTGGATCCTCAAAAGGGAGGGAGGAAGGGCCTGGTGCTGCCTCCTGGGCCTGTTCCACGATCACCATAGGGGGAGAAGGAGCCTCCTGCACCATAGGTTCTGTCTCTGCATCCTTACAAGCCTCATCCAGATCTGGAACAGTGACCTTCTCCTTCCTGTACTACTTTCTCTGTCTGCACCTACGATAGTGACCGAGCAGACACTCCTTTGCCAAACGACCTCTCTTATGGCATATATTGCACCGGAAGGAAAGGTGCTCGTAGTCTAGCATCTGCAGAAACTCCAAATCCTGATAATAAAGCATCATCACATCCGCAAGACCTTCTCTTGGATTCAAAATCACCAATATATGAGCCACACTCTTATCCCTGGTTTGAATGTATGAATTATCAGCTTCTAGAAAAGTGCCCAAAGTGTTTCCAATTGAGACAAATATAGCATCTATCCAGAACTGCAGAGGGAGTCCAGGGAGCTTAACCCATACCAGCGATTCTGCCATTTTTTCCTTCTGGGTGTCGAAGAGGGGGGTCCATCTTCTGAAGAGAATGAGCCTCTTCCCAAAAAACCAGTTTCTTTTGAGAACCCAAATCACTTGTTCTTTCATTTCAAACGTGATACTGAACCAGCCTCTTACAAGAATTGAAATATCTACAGGCATACCTGGAGAATATTTCCACATTGATTGGGCCCAATCAGTGATGTAATCTACCGAGTATTTCCAGCCCCTTACTCTTCCAAAAATCATAATCTCAGTTATTTCCATAACTTTCTCAATGCCAATATCCACACCCAACAAACATTTTGGTCGGGCTTCTTTTTTTTTAATGGATTTGGCTTTCTTCCGCTTCTCTCCCACAGCTTTCTTGAAACCCTCCTCTTCTACTACAGGGTTTATTTTAGGGACATTAGCCCTTAAATATTCAAGCAGGATCTGCCTAAGGTCCTCAATAGATCTGGGAGGCACAAAAACCTTACTTAGGCTCGGCTGGGCACAGGCCCCTGTAGCAGCTTCAACCCGTAGAGCATACTCCTGATTTTCAGAGGCTGATGATTTTGGAGGGAGGTCGACCGCCTCATTCGAGGAAACCCTTGACTGATTGCAGAGGCCTAGGACCCCATCCCTCACAGGAAAGGGCAACCCTCCTTCATTCTACTCCACTGGCACTAGATCCTCTGCCACCCCTTGAGAGACAGCCTTCGAAAGTACATTCTCCACCCAAGGCAAACACAGCCCCCCCAAAACCTCTAGAGGAGGTCTACCAAAAAAGGAAAGACCAACAGGGCTGTCAACCCTAGGCAGATGACGACCCAGAAAAAACGGAAAACCACTACAACCCACTATGTCTTCTGAACTTCCAATACCAACAAAAGGAGCATAATTACCTTGAGGCACCGAGAAAGGCAGAGACCTATCAGGGGTGATCGCCACTTTGAAGAGTTCTTCGGAAGTCTGAGGACAACCACTGCGCAGAAACTGTGGGCTAAAAAAATGATGCCCACTCCTGGAACCAACAAGGTTTTCGCCTACAAGACCAAGCCCTTGCGACAAACCTCCCAAATCTGCTTTAGCAGCGAGATCATGAGAAATTGGTTTCAGAAAGAAGTGCTCGAGGTTTCTCTCCGAGATTTCCAAGCCCCAGCAGGTGAGAAGGTCTTCAGGTGAGGGTTCTAGCTCCACTGAGACACTATCAAAACCCATTGTAACCATCGACTAACCCTCTTAAAGAAACAGCAGAATGGCGCAAAACCTGCTTAATCGCAGAAACCCTATCTTCCGAACTCCGTTGAGTGAAACCGAAAACGCACAAAGGGAAAAGATCCATACTGTAAGTTGTAGCATTAACCTCTGTACGTCTATTAGCTGACCTCAAACCTGCAGTGAGAACCAAGGAAGGGCACTGGCAGCTTCTGCAGAACCCGCATACGAACCCCTGTCACATCCATCCTCCTAATAGAAAACACTCTTATTCCAATATGGAAACAATTTGTTATCTTACTATACCGCCATACAATAACCATACATGTTATCGTCACAATGAAGGGTTCAATACCTTATTCCCATGGTGGTTTTCATCCAATGATATATTTCTTAGGCACAATCATACTTTCATGATATCAAAGATACCACCACACAATATTATCAATTTTTATAATAACTACTTTTTCTTAACACCTTCAAAGTAATTATTATCAAATCCTTTATGCATGTGGATCCAATCATTTCTACATTACTTCTTCGTGGGTTTTTTTCAAACAAAATCAGGGTTCCATGCTTTATTTGGCTTTCTTAGCACAATGGTTTTGTAAGCATATCTTCACTCTAATCAAATGTTGACAACGCTGAATTTGTATCTGTAAAATCATTTGGGGCTCTTTTAAGGTACTTATTTGAGGTACCATTAATTGGCAATATACTATACTTTCCATGTTGACACATGTAATGCTTATGTTAGTATGCTGCCATTATCTATTTATTTCCTTTGTAATAGTTCTATTGGATTTCCTAGCAAATCTTGTTTGAAACTATTCCTATTCATTTTATTGTCCCGACGGTCATTTCCATTAAAGGATTTTTTTTTTGTTTAATTTTGAGAATACTTAATATTCCAATTTATTAGATAGTTAGGAAATAAACCAATATCAAATAATTTTGTGATTCAAAATCACCACTTTGTAACTCACCCATCCTGAGTTCCCTCTTATGTCCATTGGGTACAAGAAAATCAAAATACATCAATATTCATTTTCTATATTTTAGGACTTCTTGCATACTCCATATAGAATTCCTCTATTTATTTAAATTGATTCCTTCCCTTCTCTCTCCATACTTAATATATTTGGTGAAAAATTGACATCCTCATGATTATTGGAAATATTGTTCTAATATGTTAATGTTTTTCTTTGATGTATTGCAGTGATCCAGGTGTTATTGTTAGCTTAAGATTCTCCTATATACCACTTACTTTACGATTTCCAAGTCTCAGCTTCTTTCCATCACAAATTATGATGACTTCTTATTACAATTTACTTCTATTTGGATAATTTCTTAAACAAGTGTTTTACTGGGTGATTCTATTGCAACTCTCAATTAATTAATTATACAATCGTCATTACATGATTTATGACAGTCATCGTATTATTATACCCCTCCTTTTCGTGACTCTTCTCATGAAGGGATTGTTTCAATAATGAGGTTCATTAAGTCTAGTATCCATGGAAAAACGATTTTTGTATTAGACTTACCTATCCGTGTATTTTATGTTTTATCTTTTTCTCTCATCATTATCGATGTTGGCCATATTGGTTGTGTAATTTGATGAAAAGGATTCATATTTTTTCCACTCTTCATGCATGTATATTTAAGTGTTTTTTATTTTCATTCAATATTTAACAACATTTATCATTAAGTATGTTGAGATGGTTTCGTCGATTATCCAAAATTTTGAATCTTGGTTTCTCAAAAAAGAAAATACATTCGCCTTCATGCTTAACTAGCATCGATGCTTCTTGTTTCACCTCAAGGGTTATAATCATGTAAAAGATACATATAATTATATCGTTGATACCTTTGTTTTAATTGAGAATGTAATATTCCCAATTAGTCAAGCTAATGGGAATATACAATTTTGTTTTACTTCTCTGTCTCAAAAAGTAAAATTGAGAAGGAGGATCAATAAAAATCCTAAACAAAAAAATAAATCAATGCTCAATGCGAACAAAGCTAAATCTGAGCTATTTTCATAAACACACTTAAGTGGGAAAGAGGTTGGATCAATTGACTGGGTCAACAGGACCAAATCAACAGTGTTGTCTACATGCAATGTATCTCCTAGAGGCACAACGCAGTTCATGTTGGAGGCCACTCATGTGAATGAAGCTAATTCATCAAGATGGTTTAGGGTTTGACAAGATTTCCAAATTATAAAGGAAAGAGGAGGACACCAAGGAGGGGGTTGATGATTTGATATTTCTGAAGGTATTTTATATTCACACATCCCTCATTCTCTAGCTAATTAGCTGAGAATAGTGCTATTTAGCACTAGGGTGTTCCCGATCAGGAATCACACCTCTTCCATTGAGAAGCTCTTGGAGGAGTGTTGTTACATCTTATTCACTATCACGTAGTTGGCCAAGCTCCATCTTCCAACTACAACGCAGATCTTGTTGAGAATTTGGCTGTCTTTGTAAGCTGCAACAAGTGGAGGCTAGATCTACTCAGATCTAGGTAAATCTAGAGGCCCTTTTTAGTGGCGAAGTCTTCTTCCCCATTGACAAGAGGATTCTGGATCCTTGGACCTGCATTTTCAGATATTGGCATCAAGAAAAACCAGTGCTAAAGCCTACATCACATTTTTCCTTCCATAACTGCGTTATTTGCAAGTATTTAGTTACAGGGTATTTTGACTACATTTTGGAGGAGAGATCTCTTGTGATAGGATTATCCCTTTCACTGTGGTGATCCATGGATTAGACACCTAATCCATGTGTGTTTTAGACATTATTTACTTATGATTCTATTTACTGCAGAATTCCTGAATATTGCTGCAAATCTATAATTATATATCTTAGATCTACTCTTATTCTTTCATGTAATGCTCAAAACCCCAAGGGGAATCTGTAGAGGAACTCATCTAGTGTAGAAATCTCATATAGATATAAAAGTTTGTACATAGGTCTGTTCTATATTTTAAATTTAATACAAATCTACTTCAGCCCATAAAATAACACTATCAAGCTTCTCAGTCTCAATATGTTGTTGCAGCACCTCAATATTGAGGGATTCTTCATGTAAATATTCTATTTTTCTCTTGTAAATTGTATGGGCCACATTATAGATCTGTTTTACTGATGTACATGTGATTATGGAGCCTCCATATTGATATCTTTCTTTAACTCAGTGGAATTGTGTTATTTCTAAAGTAGTATTGTTGTGCATGACTGCAGCCCCATTCTTTGGGTGTTTTTCAGCCATACTAGGTGGTGGGAGGTCCGTTTACCTCACCTAGTTTGATTTGTTTTTTCTCTCCTTTTGTATTTAGATAGTAGATCCACTGTTATAAGGGATCCAAGAGTTTCAAACTCATTTCAGTCCACGAATTTGTGAAGAGTCCGTTATTCCAGCAGGCTTTGCTATGCATTCCCATTTTGGGATATTATAGTGGTATTAGAGCATCTCTCTTGGCACAACCTGTGCTTTTCTTGAAGAGACAATATGTCCTCAGAAGAAGAATGACTTCTCACTGATCGAGATAAGAGGTACCAAAGAAGAAGATAAAATAAATATTACATAATAGATAAAGAGAAGAAGGGTGAAACCCATTTATCTAGAAGGATTAAGAGAGGAGAGTTTTCTAATACTCTTTCTCAAGATATGCATGAGATGAAGGAAGAAATCAGAGGAATGAGGAGGGAAAAACATGTAGATCCCTCAAATATATTTTCACATCAAGGAAGCCCTAGTACTTATTATTATGTGTGTGATCATTCAACCACAGAACTAGATCTACAATGTTGTAACATGCCCACTTTCTTGTCAAAGGGAATAAGGAGGAGAAGGAAAACCAAAGGAGGAAACTCTCGGTGAATATCTCCAAGATTATGAATCTTAGTCAAGGATATTCAAAGAGCATCTCAGCTTCCCAAAGTTCTTTTAGCTTAAATAAGACAAGAGATCCTACAACTATAGTAGAAGAAGAGGATGCATGCATCCCACTTTTGGTAGATTTTCTCTACCTATTTTTGATGGATCACCTAAGAGCTCAGCCCAATATTGGGTAGGGCATATTGAGACATATTTTTAGTTGCATCAAGTCTCAGAATAAGAAGCCATGAAGGTAGCAACACTGCATTGTCAAGGGAAGGCTTATGCTTGGTGGCTATTTGAGTCATTCTCCTTGAAAAATGTCAACATTTCTTCTTATGCAAGGTTTACTGGGAGGCTAGTGGAAATATTTGATGTACATACTGAAACTTCTTTGAGGAAGAAAATAAAGCCAGGGGATTCTGAATCCTTGCATGAGTTGGAGAAATCCATGGAGCCTACTCCATTTCTGAATATTGTTGCAGGGGTTAAAGATCTGCAACATGATTTGCCAAGGGCAAAGGACCCACTTCAACAAGAACATTATTCTCAAGAAGAAGACATGAGTGTGCTTTATTCAAGGAGAGATTAAGAAGAATGATCTCTTATTGATGAGGCATACTCCATTGATGAGGAGAAGAAAGAAGAAGAACTTAAAGGTTCCTCCAGTGCTGTGACAGCAGGAGGAGATCTATTTCTATTAAGATATGGAGATGAAGCCATTGCTTCCACTAAGAGGCCTCTTGTATCTTTGCAAGAAGGCCCCAAGGATCCTATACATGAAGAGGATGAGCAACAAGTTTCTATGCTAGTAGACAATAAGACAAAACAAACGAAGGGTCACAACGCTATCATAGCAAGAGATGATCCACAGTGCATGAAGAAGAGAAGGGAGAAAATGTTCCAATCAAAAGCACTCTTTCATATTTAAGAGTGACATCCCATTATAATGGGACTTCCACACAGAAATCAGAGGTGAATTTACATGGTGGAAGTAAGGAGATGTTGATCCAATTTGACAAGCATCTGAGGATGAACCATGAGGCATCACTGTCTTGTGGAAAACAACCTGGAAGACCACCTGATTCAAAGTTGGTGGAAGGTGTATCACATCTTGGTGCTCCACTCTTTAATCCAAGAAGGTTTGGAGCATTAGAAGCAAAGCTACAGTGCTGGGAGGCTTGGGTAAGCACAAGAAGAAGGGAGATATTGTTCCCTTATCATCACCACCCACTCTCATATCTGGATCTAGGCTATGGGAAGAGAAAAATGGAAGGGTTAGCCTTCCAACACACACCTTTGATATAGGATATTTCAAGGAGGAGATCAAAAGCATGACATACATTTCTGTTGATGCATCATCTGCGCTGTCATTGTTGAACACTCTATATCTGTATTGGAAATCCCGACTTATAGTGGATTATTCCAAAGATCTACACACTTGTATGATACTTAATGACCAGTTGCAAGAAGAGGGCTATTTAGTCCAAGAAGAGGTCATCTATCACCATGGTAGAGTCTTCTCATCTAGAGCCTCCAAGCTCAAGTAGGAGATACTACAGAGAGCTTACAAGGAGTTCTGCTTCAACCATATGTACTCCATGAGGATCTACAACCTCATCATGAGAATCTTTGATTGGAAGGGCTTGGAAGGAGAACTGTATCAGAATTTTCAAAGATGCATGAAGTATGTGGAGTTGGGGGAGCAACATGACTCCATAAAGAGGTTATTTCAGCCATCTCTTCCTTCTCTGGGAAGAGGAGAAAGATCCATGCACAACTCCATGTGTATGAGAGGTATTGATGGTGAGGAATCTGCCTATGTAAGTCAGGTCTTATTTTCTGATTATACATATTCTTTCACCATGTTTATGCAGGCCATGGCTCCAAGGAGGAGTGATATATCATGTAAATCTCATGGCAAATAGTGGGCCACTCAAATTTCTAAAATTTTCCACTCCCTTGATGAACAAAGGGATATTCTCTATCATGATGGGTGCTTCCCTAAGGCACCAAAATTATCTCACACTTTCAGCCATAGTGAGATAACATGGGAAACAAGTAAGTGGTGGGAATACCACTTACCACATGTTGATATGATGCAGGCAGGAGATTCCCTGTGCTGGTACCATATGCGGGACTATGATCCACCCCCTCTTGTTCAAATTTATGTTTATATCATTGTAATTTTGTTTCCATACATGGATGATGCACTTGTCCTATTTTTGGATTTGTATGGAGGAAGAATAAGAGGCATGTGTTTACCACATGGGATGGAGACTCTCTTTGTATACTTCACTACATATTTCAGAGAGAGAAGGGATTCAACCATGTTTGTTTCAGTAAAATTCTTGACTCTTTGTGGGATGGATTATGTACATCTCATAATGAATTTGAAGGGACAACTCATAAGAGGTTGGATTGGTGAACACTCAGCTTATTCAGAGAGCTTGATGATTGATGGTGTCACTAATGGGGAAGAAGAAGTGTTGCAACACTCACCCTATTAGTTTCTTGAGGACAAGAAACATTTTGGAGGGGAGGATTGTAATATTCCCAATTAGTCCAGCTAATAAAAATATACAATTTTGTTTTACTTCTCTGTCTCATGAATAAAATTGAGAAGGAGGATCAATAAAACTCCTAAAAAGAAAAATAAATTAATGCTCAATGTGAACAAAGCTAAATCTGAGCTATTTTCATAAACATACTGAAGCGGGAAAGAGCTTGGATCAATTCACTGGGTCAACAGGACTAAATCAACAACGTTGTATAGATGCAATGTATCTCCTAGAGGCACAACACAGTTCATGTTGGAGGCCACTCATGTGAATGAAGCTAATTCATCAAGATGGTTTAGGGTGTGAAAATATTTCCACATTATAAAGGAAACAGGAGGACACCAAGGAGGGGGTTGATGATTTGATATTTCTGAAGGTATTTTCTGTTCAGACATCCCTCATTCTCTAGTTGTTTAGCTGAGAATAGTTCTGTTTAGCACTAGGGTGTTCCTGATCGCGAATCCCACCTCTTCCATTGAGAAGCTCTTAGAGGATTCTTGTTACATCTTTTCCACTATCCAGCAGTTGGCCAAACTCCATCTTCCAACTACAACACAGATCCTGCTGAGGATTTGGTTGTCTTTGTAAGCTGCAACAAGTGGAGGTTGATCTACTCAGATCTAGGCCAATGTAGAGGCCATTTTCAGTGGGGAAGTCTTCTGCCCCATTGGCAAGAGGATTATGGATCCTTGGAGCTGCATTTTAAGATCTTCGCATCAAGCCAAACTACTTCTAGAGCCTACAATGCAGTTTTCCTTCCATAACTACGTTATTTGGAAGTATTAAGTTGTAGGGTGTTTTGACTACATTTTGGAGGAGAGATCTCTAGTGATAGGATTCTCCCTTTCACTGTGGTGATCCATGGATTATCCACCTAATCCATGTGTGTTTCAAATCTGATTTAAATATGATTCTATTTATTGCAGATATGTAATTCTAGATCTCATATCTATTCATGTTCTTTCATGTAATGCTCAAAACCCCAAGGGGAATCTATAGAGGAACTCATATAGTGTACAGATATGATATAGATCTAAAATTTTGTACACAGGTCTGTTCTAGATATGAAATGTAATATACAGCTGCTTCAGCCCATAAAATAATGCTGCCAAGCTTTGCAGTCTCAATATGTTGTTGCAACACCTCAATATTGAGGGATTCTTCATGTAAATCTTCTATTTTTCTCTTGTACATTGTATGGGCCACATTATAGATCTATTTTACTGATGTACATGTAATTATGGAGCCTCCATATTGATATCTTGCTTTAACTCAGTGGAACTGTGTTATTTATGAAGCAATATTGTTGTGCATGAATGCAACCCCATTCTTTGGGTGTTTTTCAGCCATACTAGCTGGTGGGAGGTCTGTTTACCTCACCTAGTTTGATTTTTTTTCTCTCTCCTTTTGGATTTAGACATTAGATCCACTTGTCTGAGGGATCCAAGAGTTGCAAACTCATTTCAATGCACCAATTTGTGAAGAGTGTGTTATTCCAGCAGGCTGTGTTGTGCATTCCCTTTTTGGGGTATTACAGAGAACCTCTTCTATTTTAGGATATAACACCAATTTTATTGTAAGGACTGATGATATAACCATCCACATTCTAATATACTTGGGTTCCCTTTATTTCATTCACTAATTTTCAAAGTAATTAATATGGATACGAGATGTATCCATATCAATATTACATATATTTTTATTCACATGAAAATCAATATTTAGAGTGCATCACTTAACCAACAATTCATGAGCATATTCAATATTTATTTTTTGTTGTTTCTTTTTGTTTCCTTGGTGAATTTTTTATATTCACCAATGATGTGTTAGAGTGTCCATTTCTCGAAAAACTACTACATTAATATATGTATGCTTAATATGAATTTTTCTAATTCCAAAATATCTATGATAACTTTCTCTCATTTTACGTATTCAAAGAGGGAAGCGTAATCAACTCTATAAATTTCATTTACATATTTAGCTGATTGGGCTCAATATGCTTCTTCTCCAAACTAGAAATAAATGTACAAAGAACTTCAATTTTTTTTTTCATAACTGAAGGTTTCCACAATCACTATAGGAGGATTAACATAGGTATTCCTATAGTGAGACATATATTCGATCCTTCCATATATTTCACAACTTTTTTTATGAGCTTCTCTTTTCAATTTTAATTCATGAATGTAGGGACCTTCTGAGGTTTCTAACCTTTAAAACCTAGATTCTTCTAATATTTGTAGCCAATTATTTTATGGGAAAAAAAAAATGCTACAAAGGCAAAACTCTCCTTAGCTAAAATAAAAACATGGGATCTTGCCCTTGGTTAACACATAGGCTTATTAGTTACACAACTAAATTCCTTCCAATGCACCCATAAATTTTTTCTTCACATCCAACTCCTTAATTAGTAATTCCTCATGGCAGGATTCATTCACTAGTATACTATTTTAAGTTATAGAAGGGCTCCTAGGTGAGAATAATGTAACATGTGGCTCTGATATCACTTGTAACGTCCATCCAGATTAAAAAAAAACATGATTAGGTAAATACTTTTTTTTTATATTCATATATTTGCTAAGGAACACAAATAGGTTATATGTAATGGGAATAATATCAATACACAATCATTACCATAAATAATTTCTTCAGTTTTGATTACTTCTTAGAATGGTTAGGGATACCCTAATTTGTTTCTTTTAATTATTATATGGTATAGACTCCTATACTCTAAGACACTAAACATTGTTCCCTAAAATATTACCCCTCAAACGTAATACAAAAGAGTGTTATTTCTAATGCATATTTGTATTAATGGTTATATTCATATTCTGTTGTGTTCCTACATAAATCTAGATCAATTGTATCATAGCGGTCTACTCTTTCTCTATTTTTCTTTGGATGTCCCCAACGAGGTTAGGGTATAAGGATTTAGGGCTCGATCTGGTTGAGCGATTGGAAGATGAACCTCACAAACATTGATGACCTCCCATGGAAAAATAAAAGAAAGAGGAGGGAATAGGAGATCCTATCAAATTATTTCTCAAGGAGGCCCTCAAGAAACAAATCAACGTGATGATGGATAACTTTGCCTAGATCCTTCAGCAGCTACCCACCAGCGGCACATTTGCATCCAACAGCCACACTGGAGGGGCCACTCCTTTCAAGGTATATGTCAGCTTCGACATTCATGTATTTGAAGGCTTAATAGAAGAATATTCCATAGATAGATGGTTGAATTTTTTGGAAGAGTATTTCTTGTTCGATGATTTCTCCAACTGAGAAAATATTACATTTTCACTCCTCAAAGTCGCCCCCCATGTCAAAGACTACTGGGAAACCTACTATGAGCAAAAGTATGGGAGGGAAACCCTATTTTCTAGGCTGCACACACATGGAATTCGTTTTGAAATGGCATCAAGAAACAATATTAACCCGTGGAGAAATATCAAGACAAGTACATACGATGGACCACATTGCGAGATCAAAGGGATCAAGATGTGTACGAGTTGACTGATTTGTTCCATACCTTGCGCACAAAGTTAGGTATTAAAGATTCGAAGAAACATTTGGTGCTCAAGTACCATAGTTTTTTGCACATATAAATTGAGGAGGAAATGGAGTTCCTCAATATTACCTCACTTAGCACAACATATCCATATGTCACCAAGATCGAGCAGAAATTTAAGCAGAAAAAGTGAGGTTTTGGATATGCGAATTTGAAGCAAGGGAAAGGCTCCCCCCAACCGCGGAACAAGGGGAAAATCCAAAGTGAGGAGAATGAAAACAACACCAAAAATACAAGGAAGTATACGGGGATGTGTTGTGAATTTAATAACAACCCCACTCACAACACAAGCAAGTTTCAAGCCAAACAATTGCTGGTGGTTGAACTGAAGGCATCCAAATCATATGCATGTTCTAATTTTGAGTTAGAACCGGATAAGGGAAATGACAAAGGGAAGAAAATAATTAATGCGGTACCCAGTGCCACCATTTCCATGAACAAGCTCCAAAGGGAGGATTCTGAGGATCTAGAGGAGGGGGAGCACCTATTCCATTCCTAGATTTGGGTGTAGGGTTCCCCACTTCAATTCCTTTTTGATAGCGGAAGTCAAAATAACCTCATTTCAGAAGAGTTCGTATAGAGGCTCAGCCTACTGACCACAACACACCTGCAACCATATACGATTGAGTGGCCTCACCAAGTAAAATATCTCTGCATCTTCCAACAGTGTTGCCTTCCATACAACATCAATCCATTCATGAATGAGGTATTATGTGAAGTTGCTCCTTTTGACGTGTCTAATGTATTATTAGGTAAACCATACTTGTGGAAGCGACATGTTGTGTATGAGTGTAGGACTGGTTATGTTATTGTTACTTTCGAAAACAAGTTGTAGGGGATACCAGAGGTAGTACCTCCTTGCGCTATCTCTTTAAGTAATGCAAAGCAATGCAGTAAAATTATTTCCCAAAATAGGAATTTTTTTTTCATTATGATTTGCCCACAAGAGAAGAAGAAGATTGTGTTTGCATCCCCCAAATAGGGCTCCCCTGCAGGATAGCAGCAGATGGAAAAATACGTGTAGGAATACAAGGAAATTTTCTTCTTAGCCATATAGGTATCCTACACTATTAGGTCAAGCACTCTATTGATTTGACCCCGGGCATGCCACTACCTGATGTTGCCATGTGTCATGCGACCACACAAACATAATCCACACTTGTACAGTTTGTACTATCGGAGGCTAATAAAGAAACCATATTTATTGAACGCATCTAGAACGACTGCCAATAGGTCCACGACATCTTGGAGAAATCCAATGCCAAGTACAAGCAGCAACATGATCAACATCGGGTGCCACATAGGTTCCAGGTGGGAGACAAATTTTGGTTGCATTTGTAGAAAGAACGACTTACTGGAGGCCATCAAAAGATTAGGCCACTTCGATTTGGGCATTACACAATCACCAAGGTTGTGGGAGCTTATGCTTTTGAGCTCATAATTCCCCCATTTCTTTTCCTGCACTGAGTGTTCAATGTGGACAGTCTTCGACCATACTATCCACCACTAATGGACACATCCGACATGGTAGAGCAACGTACATCAACAGAGTTAAATCCAGACTGCATGGAAGAATGCACAACTGATCAGATCATGGACACACAGATCACGAACACCTGCCAATAGAGGATCTAGGTATATTGATTTGTCAAAGCAGGCCATCTCCTTCACCATGGAAAGTGGCTAACCAGGGACCAAGTTCAATAAAAATTTCCTCATCTCATGGAGGAATTCAACGCAATGGGGACCATTTCTTCCTAAGGAGAGAGGAATCATCTAGGTGGATATTAGTGGCTACCCACCTATTCGACTTGGGGCCCCACCATTGTTTCTTTCCTTTTTTCATTTTCCTTAATTGTAGCACATTTTACTATTTTTAGCAGTATTTTTGGGTCTTGAACTTCCATAGTCGTTTTCAGGCCCCGAACGACATTTTTTTGGGAAAACCAAAACCCATATTGCTCACATAAGAATATGTATTCCTTGGATAGATATTTCTAATGCGGTCTTGTGCTTACCAAATGAAGATCGTATGCCAAAGTTACGTCCTTCGGAAGTTGATGTACCAATTTACCCAAACAGGGCCCATAGTTTTGGTGCTTCATCTCCTAGGGTTAGGTTTTTAGATGTTTAGGGTTTTCCATTGTTTCTCAATAATAATAGGCCTTCAAGCCTCATTGTAACACATTTTAGAGACCTATAGCTCCCACATCTCTTCTCAGAGATAAGCTACCAACGCCCTAGCTAGCTTATTTCCATTCTGTTTGTAAACATATTTCAGTTATTTGATATTAATGAAATGAAGTATTATTTCCATTTTATCTTTGTATTTATGGTTATATCCATATGATGTTGCATTATTTCATAAATCTATATTAGTGGTATCAGAGTAGTCTACTCTTTCTCTATTTTTCATTACATGTCCCCAACAAGGTCAGGTTATATGGAGTTAGGGCTCGATATGGTTGAACCCTTGCAAGATCAGCCTCGCAAACCCCGATGGACTCCCATGGAGGAAGAAAATAAAGATGAAGGATCAGGAGATCCTATAAAATTATTGCTCGAGGTGACCCTTGAGAAACAATGGAATGCAATGATGGATAAATTTGCCGAGAACCTTCAACGACTACCCACTGGTAGCGCATCTGCATCCAATAGCCACTCTCGAGTCACCACTCCTTTCAAGGTACAGGTTAACTTTGAAATTCTTGTATTTTAAAGCCAGATATATGAAGACAACGTAGATAGATAGTTGAATTTGTTGGAAGGGTATTTCTTGGTCCATGATTTCTATGATCGAGAAAATATTACTTTTTCACCCCTCAAATCCGCCCCCCATGTTAAATACTAGTGGGAAACCTATTGTGAATAAAAGGAAGGGAGGTGAGGCTCTCTGTTCTCAGGCACACCCATTTGGAATTCTTTTCGGAATGACATCAAGGAAAAATATTACCCTATGGGGAGCTATGAGGACAAGTACATCCAATGCACCACAATGCGGTAGCAAAGGGATCAAGATGTGCACGAGATGACGGATGTTTTCCATAACCTAAACACAAATTTGGGTATTAAAGATTCAGAGAAACATTTGGTTCTCAAGTACCACATCTATTTCCAAAGATACATTCACGAGGAAATGGAGATCCTCTATATTACCTTGCTTGTAACAACATATTGATATGCCTCCAAGATCGAGGAGAAATTTAAGGAGAAGAAACGAGACTTTGGATCCGCAAATCCGAAGACAGGGAAAGGTGCCCCTGAACTACAAAACAAGGGTCAAATCCAAAGCTAGGTGACTCAGAACAATACCACAAAGCCAAAGAAGGACACAGGGAAGTGGTGTGAATTTCATAACAACTCTACTCACAACACAAGCGAGTGTGGGGCCAAACAATCGTTGGTGTCCGAACTGAAGGCATATGAATTTGATGAATATTTTAATTCTGAGTCATAACCAAATAAGGGAAACATCAAACAGAATAATATAATTGATGCGGAAACCAGTGCCATTGTTGCCATGACCAAGCTCTAGAGGAAGGATCCCGAGGATCCATAGGAGGGGGAGCGCTTCACTGATTCCCAGATGTGGGTGAAGGCTTCTCCACTGTAATTCCTTGTTGATAGCGGAAGCCGAAAGAACCTCATTTCAGCAGAGGTGATGAAGTGGCTTGGCCTACCGACCACATCACACCTGAAATCGTATACTTGGGTAGCTTCACCAAGGAATAGATCTTCGTTTCCTCCAGCAGTTCCACCTTTTGTATTGATCCTGGTGGATATCGGTGGCCTCCCACCTATTCCATTTGGACCCGCAACATCAATTCTTTCAGTTTTTCGGCTTCAGCATAGCTTACTATTTTCAGCAGTTTTTCGGGTACTACACACTTGGAGCCGTTTTTGGGACTTAATGATCTAAGTGGATATTATTGGCCACCCACTGATTCCATTTGAACACCCAACATCAGTTCTTTTAGTTTGTAAGTTTCAGCACAACTGACTATTTTTAGTAGTTTTTTCAGGTCGTGAACTTCCGAAGCCGTTTTGGGGCCCTAAATGATGTTTTTTGGGAAAATGGGGAGAAAAATGGGTCGTTTATTGATGTTTCTCACCCAAAAGTTGTATTCCTTCGATAGATATTTCTAAAAAGCTATTGAGCGCATCAAACAGAGATCGGATGCCAAAGTTACGTCCCCGGGAAGTTGAAACACCAACTTACCCAAACGGGGTCCACAGTTTTGGCACTTCATCTCCTAAGGTTAGGTTTTTGGACGTTTCGGGTTTTACATTGTTTCTAAAAAATAAATATGCCTTCGAGACTCATTGTAACACAGTTCAGGGGGTTGGTAGCCGACACATCTCTTCTCAGGGATAAGCGCTACTAGTGCCCTAGCTCACTTGTTCTGATCATGTCTTTATTGTAACATAGTTCAGGGGCTGGTAGCCGACACATCTCTTCTCAGAGATAAGAATTTCCAGTACCCTAGCTATTCATTTCTATTATGTCTCATTGTAACATAGTTCAGAGGCCTGTAGCCACCACATCTCTTCTCAGAGATAGCTACTAGTGCCCTAGCTAGTTTATTTCCATTATGTGTGTAAGAAAATTTCAGTTCTTTGATATTAATGAACTGAAGTGTTATTTCCGCTGCATCTTTGTATTTATGGTTATATGTTTATTATATTGTGTTCCTGCATAAATCCAGATCAGTGGTGTTAGATCGGTCTGCTCTTTCTCAGTTTTTCTCTTCTTGTCCCCAACACGGCCAGGGCATAAGGAGTTCAACTTTTCAACCCTTACGACCCCCCATGGCAGAAGGAAAGAAAGACGAGGGAGCAAGAGATCCTATCAAAATCTTGCTCGAGGATGCCCTTAAGAAACAAAGGAACGTGATGATGGATAACTTTGACCAAATCCTTCAATGGCTGCCCACCAACAACACATCTACATCCAGCACATCCGCCAGCAAGTCTACGACATCCTGGACAAATCTAATACCAAGTTCAGCAAAATTTCGCCGCCCACGGAGGAACTTAATGCAATGGAGACCATTTCTTCCTAAGGATGGAGGAATGATCTAGGTGGATATCCATGGCCTCCCACCTATTCCATTTGGACCCGCAGCATCAATTCTTTCAGTTTTTCAGCTTCAACACAACTTACTATTTTTAGCAGGTTTTCGGGTCATGCACACCCGGAGCCGTTTTGGGGACTTAATGATCTAGGTGGACATTGGTGGCCACCCACCAAATCCATTTGAACCCCCATCATCAGTTCTTTCAGTTTGTAATTTTCAGCACAACTTACTATTTTTAGCAGTTTTTCAGGTCCTGAACTTCCGAAGCCGTTTTGAGGCCCTAAACGACGTTTTTTGGGAAAATGGGGAGAAACATGGGTCATAGACCAATATTTCTCACTCAAAAGTTGTATTCCTTGGATAGATATTTCTAACGAGCTACTGAGTGCGTCAAACAGAGATCGAATTCCAAAGTTACGTCCACGGGAAGTTGAAACACCAAATTATCCAAATGGGGCCCACAGTTTTGTCGCTTCACCTCCTAGGGTTAGGTTTTTGGACGTTTTGGGTTTTAAATTGTTTCTCAACAATAAATAGGCCTTCGAGCCTCAGTGTAACATAGTTCATAAGGTTGGTAGCCGACACATCTCTTCTCAGGGATAAGCGCTACCAGTGCCCTAGCTCACTTGTTCAAATCATGTCTTTATTGTAACACAGTTCAGGGGTTTGTAGCCCACACATCTCTTCTTAGAGATAAGGGTTGCCAATACCCTAGCTGTTCATTTCCATTATGTCTCATTGTAACACAGTTCAGAGGCTTGTATCTGCCACATCTCTTCTCAGAGATAAGCGTTGCCAGTACTCTAGCTGTTCATTTCCATTATGTCTCATTGTAACACAGTTGAGAGGCTTGTAGCTGCCACATCTCTTCTCAGAGATAGCTACCAACACCCTAGGTAGTTTATTTCCATTCTGTCTGTAAGAAATTTTTAGTTCTTTGATATTAATGAAATGAAGTGCTATTTCTGCTTGCATCTTTGTATTTATGGTTATATATTTATTCTATTGCATTATTGCATAAATCTGGATCATGTACAACATCAAGCCATTCACGGATGAAGTATTGTGTGATGTTTTTCCTCTTGATGTGTTTGATGTATTATTAGGCCAACAATACTTGTGGAAGCGACATGTTGTGTTTGAGTCTAGGCCTCGTTTTGTTATTATTACTTTGGGAAATAACTTTTATAGAAAACTTGAGGTAGTCTTTCCTTCCACCATCTCTTTGAGTCCTGCAAAGCAATGTTGTAAAACTATTTCCCAAACTAGGAAATTTGTTTCCATTGAGATTCACCCATAGGGCAAGAAGAATATTATGGTTTCAACCTCTAAACATGGCTCCCCTGCACGATAGCAACAAATGGAGAAAGACGTACAGGAATACAAGGAAACTTTCTCCTCATCCACAGAGGTTCCTCTACACTATCACGTCAATCAATCTATTGATATGACCCTAGGTGTGACGCTGCCTGATGTTTTCATACCTCATCCAATCACACAGACAGAATCCACATGTACTATCTAATGCTAATAAAGAAACTAGATTTATTGAAAGAATCCAACGCAACCTATAGCAGGTTCACAACATCTTGGAGAAATCCAATGCCAAGTAAAAGCAATGACATGATCAACATTGATTGGCACACAAGTTCGAGGTGGGCGACAAATTTTGGTTGCATTTGCAGAAATAACACCTTACCAGAGCCCATCAGAAGCTATAGACACTTCTATATGAGAATTACACAATCACCAAGTCTGTGGGATCTTATTCTTTTGAGGTTAGCATTCCCCGATTACTTGTCCTACACCTAGTTTTCAATGTGAACCACCTTCAACCATACTTTACACCACTATTAGACACATTCGACATGGCAGAACAACTCACACCAACAGAGTTAAACCTAGACTAAATTGAACAAGACACAACTGATTGGATCATGGACAAACATATCATGAACACCTACTAGTAGAGGATCCAACAATATCAAGTTGTCAAAGTACGTTGTCTCCTTCACTAGGGAAAATGGCTCACCAGTGACCAACTTCAATAGAAGTTTCATCATCTCATGGAGGAACACAATGTAATGGGGACCATTTCTTCCTAATGGGGGAGGAATGATCCAGGTGGATATTTGTGGCCACCTCCCTATTACACTTGGGGCCCCACTTTTGTTTCTTTCAATTTTTCAGTTTCCTTAATTGTAGCACAATTTACTATTTTTAGCAGTTTTTTCGAGTCCTGAACTTCCAGAGCCATTTTGAGGCCCTAAACGACGTTTTTTTGGAAAACTAGGAGAAACATGGGTGTTGGACTGATGTGTCACATCAAAAGTTGTATTCCTCAGACAGATATTTCTAACAAGGTATTGTGTGCATCAAATGGAGATCGTATGCCAAAGTTACATTCCCAGGAAGTTGATGTACTGATTTACTTAAATGGGGCCCATAGTTTTGGCGCTTCATCTCCTAGGGTTAGGTTTTTGGATGTTTAACATTTTCCATTGTTTGTAAATAATAAATAGGCCTTCAAGCCTCAATGTAACATAGTTCAGAGGCCTATAGTCACCACATCTCTTCTCAAAGATAAGCTACCAACACCCTAACTAGTATATTTCCATTATGTTTGTAAGCATATTTTAGTTATATGATATTAATGAAATGAAGTTTATTTCCATTACATCTTTATATTTATGGTTATATTCATATTTTTTTGCGTTCCTACATAAATTCGTATCACACTTGCAACAAATTTAAACTTTCAAAACAACCAAAGTTGTGATACCAAACTTATCTTTATTTTAAAACTTCAAGGTTTGATGAAATATGCAAGTAAAATTTTCTATCCTTTGGGCCATTAATAAAATTGAAAAGGCAGATAAATTAATGGTGTTTAACTCACTTTGCAGCATAAAAACAGAGACAATAATACCTTATACACTAATACAAGGAAACAAAATGATGAAGGAGTTCACCCCTCCTAGTCTACATCTCCTAGTCCAACTTCCAATGTTGGGTCTTTTCAATTAGTGCTTAAATTTTGGATTACATGGATTTACAATGCTCAAAAGCCAAAATAATATCTCCAATGGCTCCAGAACAGTCAAAAACACCAAGCTGGGCTCTTTTTGGGATCCATTTAGTAAAAAATTGAAGAATTTATGCTCTAGAGAATTTCTATTGCTAAATTTTCTACAAAATGCACTCACTTGCTAACTGTTCTACGAATCTTCCTTTTCCAAAATCGCCAAGCAACAATTTGGCCTGACACTAGTAGGATTCGAGTTGAATTGGGTGTAATTTGTTGCGTCCTTTAAATACATAGTGACTCCCGTGAGTGGGGAAATTTGTGACATCTTCCCTTATACCCAAGGTTATGCTACAAACTCTGCACCAAAATTCTTATGAACTCATGCCAGAACTATGGTTTTTTCATGGTACCGAGGTTATATTTACCCAGGATAAACTTTGGTGGGGTTATGGTAGTGGGGCTTTGGGCCAGGGTTAAGCCCAAGCCCTCGGATCCCCTTCCACCTGCAGTCTCATGGGTGGTGAGGTGATCATGGACTAGGGCTTAGCTCGACCTCATCCCCATACATGAACTAGCAAAGCTTTAAATACCTTTTTACACTATAGTATGTTTAGTTCCACCCGCAATGCTATAGTATATTCCTACAATGACTTGACACTGGTCTCGTGTTTGATTCCCATGGAGGCCATTTTGAGCCATAAAAAAATTGGCTTGACTGTTGGGAGGCCACGTGCCTGCTCACCATTGGCCCATGTGGCTCCCATTCCTTGGGAAAATAAAACCAGAAATCAACCAATTAAAACACAAAAAATACTAACCAATCTGGTGAGGCCACATGGCAGCCTGCCATTTTCCTGAGAAACACAATCAGCTTGCTTATTCAACCTACCCAGTTAGTGTACCTGTATCCAACCTGCAAATTTTATAATTGTTTAGGAAAATTATCATAACATGATATCGAGAGCATACGATGTCGATTTTGAGCGATTCAAGTTGTGTTGGATTTTGGGCGGCAAGATATATTTTTTCGCATAGGTTTTGAGCAATTTCAATTTTGAACACTTTACTGATCCATTGAATCACATTTACTTCCATTCTAATTTCATATAACAAACAAATATTTATATTTCTTTAAGCTAGAGAAGCAACTCCTCTTTAGCAATGTTATTGTCCACTTGAATACATCTCAATAGTATCTTTACATTTCAGTAGAAGTAAACAATGTTCATATGGTGGTTCAGGTGACCCTTGCAGTGCTTATTGTCTAACACCTATCTGACCACCGTAACTAGGGCCTCTGAGTCAATAACATGGTGTTGTTTGTTGAGAATGTCCCCCTTAGCATAGACAAATTGATATTGAATATCTGACGTTGTGAATTCCTAGTATGGAGCCATAGATATTTTATATTGCTACTATGCTCTATTATTACCAATGGCCCTATAAAAGGTGGCCCTGTGGTGGACTCATGGGCATCTCCTTTGGAGAGGGCAGAGGAGAAGCATAGTGATGGAAAGGTGCGAATATGGAGGAATGGGCAATGGAGGATGAATGAGGGGAGGAGGCCACACAAGAGATGGAGGGGTAGGCTAGTGTTATCACTCAAAAGTTGCACTAAATTTCATTAGTGAGAGTGACCAAAATTAATAATGACATGTGAAAGTGTACTGGTGAAATTGGAAAACTTCACAAATTAACAGAAACCAAAGGTTTCTAAGGTCCTCATTTAAAAGTTCAATATGTGCAAATTTACTTCAGTAAATTTACACATATTACCATGGTTGTTGCTTCGATATTCACATGAATCTACAAAAGTGATAACTCAATAGACCATGGAACACATCACATTTAATTAAGTAGTCATTTACTGAAAGGATAGGGCTATCCAACTCATTCTTGAGCCATTATACCCTTGAATTGGCATTAAGGACCCCCTTTCCTCCCACAGGATCAAATCTCATAAATGAGGAAAGTGGAGCTAAGGCATGAACTTTGGCCTATAAATAGTAATGCACTTGAGACCAAAACAAGAAACATGCACAAACTTATGTTGCCAACTTGCATATCTAATTAATATTTCTTTGTATTCAAAGAGATAAACATTGACTACTCTCATAGGACTCCTTTGAGGAGAGATCATTCTATCAAGGAGAGGTAAAATGGACCTCCCTTCAGGAGGGTCTATTGGAATGCAATATTATATCAAACTCGAGATTTGATATGAATTTGGCTAACAAACCTGCGCAACATCATCCCTTTCAGCATTAGCCACAATGTAGATGAAGTCTCACCCGAGATGCTATGATAGTCTGCTAGAACCATGTTTCCATAGTCAGATGGGATTATTAGAATTTTGATACACTAGAAATCTGGCTTGCAACACAAGGATTCGAATACCTATCGACAAGACACTTGGTATTCATTCTAAGGCTATGCATTGCGTGGGGCTTCGTGGGTTCTCATATTCACTAGTTAACATGCATATCATTATCTACAACAGTACTATGACTAAGACGTATTATTCTTCTCATGAATATTTTTTACGTTGATAAAGAAAAGTACCATTTGTCACAAATATGCTTTAAAACATTAAGACTATTGTAAGATTATCAATGCTCTCATCTATTTGCGACATTAAAAGACATTCAGTTCAATATGATATCATTAAATAGGAAATGAGTGAATAAACAATAAAAAAAACTAAATAACACATTTGTACACCAATATATAGGGGAAAACCAATGGTAAAGGAAAATTTTAGAGGGTAATATTTGCAGGTGGGCTGATTTTCCATGCTTTTTTCCAAAAAAAATGATTTGCTAATTTCCATTTTTTTTTTTTTAAATTTATTTGCCGAAATTTTATAGTATAAAATTATTTTACCCTAAATATCGCCAAGATTTTATATATACTAATATAAAATAATTAAAAACCTAAAGAATTTTACAAAACTATCATAAAAACTTTTACAATTTAGATATTGGGGACTAGTAAGATTCCCCAAGGTTTCTAAATTTTATGATAAACTTCCATCCTTAAAACTTTCTGTGCCCATATTTCTTTTCATTATTTCATATATGACAATAAGGCACAATGTGCTACACTAGCGGCCCTTCAGAATTCGGCTCACCATCCTTCGGTATATGTTGAGGGAACAACGTATTGACCATTACAATATAGAGACATAATAGACTCCACTATAGGCTGTTACCTTTCAACTATGTTGCACAACAACTACAAGCACATATAAACACCATCTAGAATTAATGTAGTCAAAGAAAGGAACATGGGTTCAATAACTCTTCCTTCCTATCCTACGCAACGTTCTTCAAGTTGTCATGAATGAATCCTCTCTCTAATCCTTGGTAGTTTTTAGATTTTTTTGGTTTTCATCCCCACACTTCCACTTATCCTCCACATTGGCTAGTAGTCTTGGACATCTTCCACAACAACCACATAAAATAAAAATAAATAAAAAGTGGATCCTCTTCTATAAAGTGATCCCTTCAAGCCTCATACAAATATTCCCTTGAGATATCAAGAATATGTAAGCCACATCTAAGAAAATAATGGATTTGCTTTATACAAATATTTGTGAAGATATCTAAACTTCATAAAACATTTTAGAAAAATAAAAATAAAAATATTTTATTTATGATAGACATTGATTTTTTTATTACTATTTTCAAAATAAAAATAAAAATATTTTATTTATGATAGACATTGATTTTTTTATTGCGAAAAATATTTTATTTATAATAAACATTATTTTTGTATTTAATATTTATGACTTTACGTAACCCACACTTAACTTAAAATACTTGAAAATTTCATTAAACAAACAATAATAACCATTATTATATAATTCCCTTTGGGGAACTGCTCTTCTCCAACATTTAAAACGATAACACGGTGTAGAATACAGTAACAACAGACGATAGGTGCAATTTATTACACCTTATATGGATCTCCTGCTCATTAATAAGGTTGTTGTTACTGTAGGTAAAGTAAGAAAAATCGTGCTTTTAATAAGGTTGTTGTTACTGTAGGTAAAGTAAGAAAATTCGTGCTTGAGGGTAAGGTTTTTATGCCATGAAAAGATAACAAATAATAAAATTGGAAGCTCACAAGCATGAAAAATGTCAAAGGAGAAAAGAATAAATAATCAAATTGGAAAGCGAGAAGATGAGAAATAATAAAATTGGAAAGCTGGAAGATGACAATTACCATAAATTATTAGAAATCCAAAGTCTAAACAATTTTTTTATTCAAATCTCATAATAGTTTTATATCATACATTAATTTTAAATGTCAAAATATCATATATGAAAGTTGATATTAGTTTAAACAAAATTGTTTATTAAAAAAACTAATTTTTGAATTTATTTATATAATTAATTCCTAATAAAATTATAATTATAATTGTCTTATTTTTTATATAAGAGTTGTTTTTAGTGAGATTTTTTGAAATTTTTATGGTGGATTTTTCGGTTTAATTTCTCTAAAATTTAGGAGGAATTCATTGAAATCATAATTTTGATAAGTAACCCGTGCACAACTGAAGTGCCCTAAGAGTTTTTCAGGGTGTTAAATCTATATATACAATCAAAAACCACTTTAAATCACACAAATCAAGAATTTGTCTCAAATTTTTCCGTCGGATTCCCATGCCAGAAACTCCAAAAAGTCGCACTAAATATAACTCTCTTTATATATATATATATATATATATATATATATATATATATATATATCCAAAATAATTTCATTTGATCATCAAAACAGATAGATTACAATCCAAGTTCTCCTTGCTTTCCCTACTTCACTCCTACCATGTTTTTTAGCTAAGAGAGCTATGCAAAAAAATACTAGACACTGAATTTTTTAACATGAAGTCCAAAGGTAGAAAACTAGCCCAAAAACTAGTAAGACTAAGAAAGAGGCAGTAGATACTGTATCAAGGAGAAAATGGTGGTGGATGGTTGAGGAGTCCTTGGAGGGCCATAGTCTTCATAGATGTGAAAGTCAATATGTTCCAACCTATCTTTGATCTTAACCATCCTTTCGCTAGAGGAACACTAGCTTCTTAGTTTAACTAGTCCACAATTTCTTCCTTACTGAACTGGATGCCGTTTATGTAGGAAATCATTTCATTCTTGTCATTGTATCACTACTGGTGGATAATATCTAAGCTCGTTGAGATGTCCCATACCTGCTTGGAAATGGAGGCTAGCATGGGTGGTTTCTTCACTAGGCCTGACTACCCAGAACGACCCTAGAAAACCTCGCCTACCAAGATAAAATCCCTAGCCACATCCTTGTACATATCCATATCTCGATCTGCTTGTCCTTCGGGTTCGCCCCTAGGGCCTGCACCACGCCTAAACCATTATCACTATCATAGCATGACCCCACGGTGTGAGTCCACCAAAATACGTAGAAGGAGAGAACACCCAACCCACCCCCAAGGTTGTCGCTACTTTATGGAGTAGCAGAAGACACAAGTTCACAATATATAATGTGGCCACCAAAACACGAAACTTCCCTTGAGGTGAATCTTCCTCGTACAAATATTCCAGTACTTTATTGAGGTATCTAAAACCTGTAAACAACATTGAAAAAAAAATGTAGATGTACCTTGTACAAAGAAAGTGAAGATTTTCCTTAATATATTCCACAATAACCACATAAAAGAAAGTGGATGTGCCTTTATAGAAGTGATCCCTTCAAGCCTCATACAAATATTCCATGGAGATATCAAGATTCTATGAGCTACATCTAAAAAACATAGTAAATCTACTTCATACAAACATTTAAATATTTATAAAGATATCCAAAACCCATAAACCATTTAAAATAATTAAAATATTTTATTAATAGTAAACTTTAATTTTTTATTACTATTTTTGAGATAAAAATTGAAAATTTTATTTATAATGAACGTTAATTTTTTTATTGCTTAAACCTTACAAAAACATAAAATGCTTGAAAATTTCATTAAATAAACAATTATAATCATTATTATATATTTCCCTTTGGTTCAGAGTATGATACATGTGGAACTCCAACATTTCAATCGATAACACGGTGTAGAATACACTAACAACGGAGGGTAGGTTCAATTTATTACTCCTATGGTGCTCCTGCTCATTAATAAGACTGTTACTGTAGTTAAAGTGAGAAAAATCCGGAGGGTAGGGTTTTTATGTCATCAAGGAATAAATAATAAAATTGGACGGCCACAAACATGAAAAATGTCATAAAAAGTCACATGGAGTGATATGGAGAAAAGAATAAATAATGAAAATGAAAATAATATATAATAAAATTGGAAAGCCAGAAGGAAATGCCACAAATTATTCGAAATCCAAAGTCTTAACAATCCCTTTATTCAAATCACATCATTATAATTAATTGCAATGTCATAATTTTATTTTAAATTTCAAAATATCATATAAGTTGATATTATTTTAAACAATATTTTTTATTTTTTATTTTTATTTTTAATTTAACTACATAATTAATTCTTAATAAAGTTATAATTATATATAATTATTTAACTATATAGTTTTTTTTTTCTGTATAAGCTTAATCTATTAATATACAAAAATACATTACATGGAGGCCAGAGCCTCAGAAGATCTGGCCCGAGAGATGCGCATTCTAGTACATCCACGACAATTTGACAAAATTTTAACTCACAGTGCCAAGATACAGTTACAGCAATGTAGCACAGACAGACAATTCAGAAAAAAAAAAAGCCGCCCTCATAGGGGAAACCGGCCACAGAACCCCAACAACAAATTGACCCACTGTTTCTAAAACTGGAATTATAAAGATAATTGAGAAAAATCTGCCGCCCATGAATGGGAAACTGGCAAGTAAACAAGTTGTAGAAGTGATAGCAACTAGACTGAGACATTATGCAAAAACCAAAGCTGAGTTTGGCGCAGCGAACATCCAAAAGCAAGCCAGAATGAAGAGAGACCATTAGATACCTTGAGAGGAGGGAGGAGACTCGACAACACAACAGGCGTAGGCATAGGGATCATCCTCAGCCTGGAAATCAGCATGATCATCCGGAGCGTTCTAATTGGAGTCAGCCACACCCGCCTTGACAACAGGAGCTTCAACACAGCCACACTTGATGTCGCCCGCACTGCTGGGGTCCTGCGAGGAGCAACCTGCCACCTCCTTCCACTTCTGACCTCCCTTGGAAGGAGAACAAGGCCTATCAGTCAACAAATGCACCGGAAGGGCACCATTGTACCCAGCAGACCCATCTGGTGGCTCTTCTTTGAAATCAATGGTAATAGTGGTAGTAATAGTAGGCATGTTGAACATACAGGGGAAGTGGAATTGAGCTTTATGTTGCTGACTCGGGCGGAGACTGGAAAAGCCCCTAGCAGGCTGAGAAATCCCTCTCTTCGCAATAGAACCCCGACCACTGCGAGTCACAGGATAACAACCCTACAAGGAATTAGAAGGTGGAGAGGAGGAGCTAGGAGAGGTGGAAGGAGGGTGACGGGAAGGACCTCCACGGCTGGAGCCGCGTTTGCACCTCATCTTATGGCGTAACCTTCGCATGGGAGACAGACAAGAAAAGCTGAGCTTGAAAGAATAGGAAGCGGAGGGCTGGGCCTAGACAGGCGTTCCACTCTAGAGGATAAAAGGCACTGAAGAGTCGCTCTCCTCAGGGAGAGAATCAAAACAAAAGCTGAAATGCTGAGAGCACAGGGAGGTTTGCATAACATGCAGAACTGGAGAAATATTTAAACATCAAGACAACGAGCATCTGTGCCCAGTGATGGTCCTAGAGCTGGGCTCAGAAACCACCAAGGAGTAGTAGGAGCGAAGAGGCATCAATGCTGGCCTGTAACTTCCCGAAGAATCCATAACCCTGTGGAGCGAGCGAAAGTCTGGGCAAATGTGCATCGTAAATGCTTTGAGCGTTTCGGTGTAAATGCCATTAATGGCCTGGAGGACAAGGAACAGGGTGGCAGTGGTATAATCTCCAAGCCAGCCCACCACCGATGCCACCTATCAATCCTGCTGATCACCCGCATCCGGGATATATATATATATATATATATATATATATATATATATAATAAAATTCTAATTATATATAATTATTTAACTATATATATATATATATATAAATTACATTCTTTATATATATATATATATATCACCAAAATAGTTATTCTTTATATATATTACTAAAATAGTTGTATTAGATCATGAAAAGCATCAGATTACAATTCTTTCTCTCTTCAGTTCACTATGATGGGATTTGTTAACTAAGAGAGCGATGCAAAAAATACTAAAAACTGAAATTTTTCATAATTCCAAAAGTAGAAAAACATCCCAAAAACCTAGTAAGACTAAGAGATAGCGAGTGGATCCCATATCAAAGATTAAATGGTGGTGCAAGGCTGAGGGGATGGTGGTGCATGACTGAGGTGCCCTTGGAGGGCATTGGTCTTCATAGACATCAAAGTCAATATGTGTCAACCTAGCTTTGATCTCATCCATCCTTTCGCTTGTGCAACGTTGGCTTCTTTACACATAGTTTAATTGGTCCACAATTTCTTCGTGACTAAATTAGATGTCGTTTATGTAGGCAATTATATCATTTTTTTCATTGTATCGATGCTGGTGATAATCTCTAAGCTCGTTGAGATGTCATGTAGTTGCTCAACAATGGAGGCCAACATGGGTGGTTTCTCCACCAGACTCGACGACCAATAATGTTTTTGGAGAACCTCACCTACAAAGCCAACATCGCTAGCCACATCCTCGTCCATATCCATTTCTTGGTATGCTTGTCCTCTGGGTTCACCTCGAGGGCCTACACCGCTCCTAGCCCATTAGCACTATTGCAGCATGACCCCACCATTCCAGGCCACCAAAATACCCAGAAGGAGAGAACACCCGACTCACTGGAGGGCTTTGAATACTCTAAAGAGGAGGGGAGGACACAATTTCACAATATATATTGTGGCTACTAAGACACCAAACGTTTTTCCAAATCTTCCCAACCCCTATAGAAGGTTCCTCTTCACAATTCACTGTGGGAGATTCACTGCAACCAATCCGACTAACAATACTTCCAATTTGACCTAGGATAACTCACTCCGAAATAATAAAACAACACCTAGATCCCCAATTTCAACCCAAAACTTGCATTTCAATCCTCAACACCATGCTTTCAACTCAATACAACACACTCCCCAATTTCGACCCAAAAACTTCATTTCAACCCCCGAACACCAAGCTTTCAACTCAATACAATAGACTCCCTAAATAGAAACAACACCCAATCTCAACCCAAGCAAGAAGAACCAAGGAAATTTACAAATTGCATAAAAACTAAAAGCTTACCCAATTACCTAAAAAGATCTTAAAACACCACTCATACACAAGCCCTTCGACACCAATAACAACCCCAACTGGATTTGGCAGTTCCAACACCTCACACTACTTCACCAACCCCATTCTCCATGATCCGACACTTTTTTATGCTTCACAGTTTCAAAAACTCCATTGCAAAAGTGCTCTCGTGTAATTGTCAATTATAGAGCCAACATAACTAGTGGGCATGCACAGGTGACAAGTGTATGCATACTTGTTTAAATTTAAACCACGCTACGTCTGTTCCATACCAATGAACATAATGAAACCAAAATTGTCTCGGAACACAAAGAAATAGATGCTCGCCTTCTCGAGGTTTCTACCTGCATGACGTCACCTAGCATGGCTGCCCTCCCACCATCTTATCCAAACACTTTTTCTAGGAGTTAGAACCCATACCACAATATACCCAGACCATTAAGGTAAATTACATTTTTAATATATAAATAAATTCTAATTATTATAATTTTGTATTCACAAAACTCACTCAAAAATATACTCAAAATTGTTGAAATATTGAATACAACAAACATAGAGGAAATGTGTTTCCCCCAAAACACAGAGAATGCACAAATTACTGCGTAAAATAAAATTCACAGACATACAACATAAAACACAGGAGATGAACAATTTATATATTTCATTCCATCACTCAAAATATATGAAATTACATAGTTTTTAATACAAATGGCCGAAGCCTGAGCATTGAAAGAAATTCAATGCAAATTGGATGTTTAAGAACCAAAATCGTCCTGCGCTCTATTTCTGCTATTTACAAATGAAACAACGTTTAACAAACAAACTGGCAGACTTTAAAACTTATATGTTTTGGCTCTGAGACCACATCACATCCAACGCTCTATCGCAAATCGCATACCAACGATCTTAACTTTTAACTTGGCGCATATATGGGAAAACTTAAAATTTGCGATATGCGATGTGACGTGGCATATCACATCGCAATGTAAACTGTTTAACTTGAGGGCACCTATCCTCCTGAGCTTGCGGGCCCTTTTCTGCGCTATCCTCCTAAGCTTGTGATATGCGCTTTGCGGGCATATCGCATCACAAATAACTTATCTTGGGGGTGGCTTAAAACTTAAATAAGAAAACTTGCGAAGTGTGCGCTGCGGATGGCTTAAAAGGTAAAAAACAAAAAATTGTGAATTGCGGGCTGCAGGCGGCATAAAAGGTAAGCGGAAAGAGTTGCGAAGTGCAGTGAGGTTTGTGGGTCCCGCCGATATCGCATTAGCGGAGATTTAACATTCGATGAAGTGATTAAGTTTAAATCATAAAAGTTGTGATGTACAGGCGGCGATGCAAAAAGGCTTGGTAAGTGAAAAATGCATAATACAAAGGAATAAGGTAGAATGCAAAGGTTTGTTCGGCGGATTGGTTATGCGGTAAGGTAAGTGCGTCGTGCCAATGTCACATCGGCGGAAGTTTAAGTTTGGCGAAAGACTTACGGGTAAAACATAAAAGTTGCAGGCGACGAAGTGTGTGCAAACGGTAAGTCAATGCAGTGGGTAAGAATTAAAAGCAGAGGTAAGGCAGGGTACTCTGGTGTGTGGATTTTGTGTAAAGCGCCTTGAGATTTGAAATCTGGACTTCATCCTTCTCTGCACAAAAAATTCAATTTAGTGTGGGCTCCTAGCGACTTCTTATTCATGGGAGTGGTTGGGAATTATTTCCAACAAAAACATATATATATTTTAAATATATGAAAATAATTTATCAAATTTATTTATGTAACTAAGTAATATCACATCAATACTCTCCTTCACAAGAACTCACTGTTTGCAAAATAAACATTGAAGTCTCTTCAAAGAATTTCTCCTTATTTAATATATATATAATTATATACGGGTTTCATGTTCAGAAAAAGCTTTGATCCTCTGAATAAATCTTTGGGATGTGCGTGTATAATCACACACTTTATAATAAATGAGGTGATACCACAAAAAAAATGGAATTCGGGATTTATAATTTCGTGTTGAAAATATTAAAGTCACCTGCCAACCTTGGGCAGTGACAAGAAGAACAAAGTACAAAGGCAGTCGTAGCAGAAACAGAGTTTGAGTGCGCAGCACTCTGTATTGAAGAATGTTGGTGAATCCGTAAGGATGAATTTAATTCTTGATGGGCCGCAGCCACAATAGCAGATGAAATTAATTTGGTAATGGGCGGAGCCGTTCTTCACAGAGGAAGGACGAAGATTTTGTAGATCTTTTCTAGAGAGGAGCCGACTGAATTAAAGAACAGTCGTTTCGGCCTTAAAGGCCTCAACAACCAGAATGAACAGAAAGAAGCGGAAGTTTTTTTTTAATTTTGAATTGGCGGACAAGTGGTCCCCACCACTTATATGCCAATCGGAATCGGAATCGGAAAGATAAGTTGAAGCAGTGTCTTGTTGATATGGAAGAAGTTCCGCAGGCGGAACGTTTAATATATTGAAACTTACACAAATCACCCCCACAGCAGCGGAGGCCCGTGGGTCCACAGGATCACGTGGCAGGAATTTATTGGGTCGATCAATCGCAATCCAAAGATTGAATGGGACACAAACTTGTGTTGCCAAGTCTTTTCCCGATCACCGATTGCCGATTGCCGATCAATCGCAGATCGGAGAGTGTATTCAATAATGTGAGGTTGGGCGAATCACATACTGTGTTGACAATCCGTTGGCCGATTGTCGATTGCCGACTGCGTAGTGGTCCCCACTCGTACGTCCGGCATTTCACATTTTATAGTTTCGCAAAGGTTTTTCCATTGTACATTTGGTTTTATTTTGATTTAAGTTTTTTTTGTAATATGCGCATCATATAAAAGCAAAGGCCCGCGAAGTTGATTGTATGGTAATAGTAATTGTAATTTGCATTCGCACAGCAGCGCGGAGTGAAAATACACAACAGTGTGTTGAATGTAGAAGACAGAGTATTGTAAAAGAGGAAGAGACATAGATTGTTCTCTGTGCACTGCGTCTGTAGCAGTCATACATATTTGGTGAATCCCTCACTGTTGAGGAAGAATGTGTATTAGTTTTGAAAGGAATAGAAATTTGTTTTAAAGTCTTGAAAACTCTGTCTCCTGTTTATTTTCTCTGTGTTTACGAGGAGAGCTTATTCTCTCTACTTGGAATTATCAAAATTCCAACATGGTATCGGAGCTAATCTAGGCTCTTTGAAGATTTCAAAGAAGCTGAAGAAGAAGACCTGTTGCAGCGTTTCTCTCCAGCAGCGTGAAAAGCTCAACAGAAGTCAAGGTCAGGCATTTCTCAAAGATAAGAGTGCAGTTGTTTATTGTTTAAAGAAGTTTGTTCTTCCAGTAAAGAAAAGATAGTTTGTTTAAAGTCTGAGTTCAGT
Source organism: Pinus albicaulis (assembly GCA_034641835.2). Taxonomy (NCBI): domain Eukaryota; kingdom Viridiplantae; phylum Streptophyta; class Pinopsida; order Pinales; family Pinaceae; genus Pinus; species Pinus albicaulis. The sequence goes on from CM076575.1 coordinate 383,515,600, forward strand.
TTAAGAGGCAATGGTTGGACCAAGCACTGGTATGAGTCTTGGAAATGTTCAACTTCCACAGCTTAATGGAAAGAACTATTATTATTGGGCCATTACCATGAGAGCCCTATTTGTCTCACAAGATTTGTGGGAACTAGTAGAAGATGGTTTCACAGAACCAGCTGATGAGCAGGCTTTTAATGCCTTAACTCAAGCAGAGAAAGATGTATTGAAAAACAATAGGAAGAAAGATGCTAAAGCTCTCTTCTGTTTATATCAAGCTGTAAATGAGAGTATGTTTCCAAGGATAGCAGCAGCTAAGAAATCCAAGGAGGCATGGGAAACTCTGAAAGTAGCCTATCAAGGTATGGAGAAAGTTAAGACAACAAAGCTTCAGTTGCTGAGAAGAGATTTTGAAACTCTTTGCATGAAAGAGTCAGATTGTGTTGACACATTTTTTACACATGTGATTGGGATAGTAAATCAGATAAGATCCCATGGAGAAACTCTTGAAGATAGAAGGATTGTGGAGAAACTTTTGAGATGTTTACCCTCAAAGTTTGATGTTATTGTTACCACCATAGAGGAGACCAAAGATCTCTCACAGTTCACAGTGGATGAACTTCATGCCTCACTAATAACTCATGAACAAAGATTGAGCAGAGATGAACACTCATCTCTTGAACACGCCTTCAAGACCCAAATGCCTTCAGGAAGAGGAAGAGGTCAAAGAAAAGGAAGAGGAAGAGGCAGAAGCCAGAATAGAGGTGGAAGAGACAGCTCTTCACATTCACATGGAAGGAGCAACAGTCAAAGCCAGAACCATGGCCAATGTAACAGCCAGCAAGGTGGAAACCAACACCAACATGCTCAAGGACAAAGGTATGACAGATCCAATGTCCAGTGTCATTATTGCAAGAAATATGGGCATTATGCCAATGAATGTAGAAAGAAGCAAAATGACATGAAGAATAGGCAGAATGCTAATGTAGCAAAAGAAGAAAAGAACCCAAGTAATGTGTTGTTAGCTTGCAATGTAGCACAAGATAAAAATGATGATGTTTGGTTCTTAGATTCTGGATGTAGTAATCACATGACTGGAAACAGAGCAATGTTTGCCAATCTTGATGAAGAAGTCAAATCAGAAGTGACCACAGGGACTGATGCTAAAATCTCTGTCAAAGGGAAAGGCAGAGTAAGTATTTGTGCAAGGAATGGGGAGCAGAAATATGTCCCTGATGTATATTATGTTCCAGGTCTGAAGTGTAATCTTTTGAGCGCTGGGCAGCTCATAAACAAAGGTTACAATGTTATATTCAAAGATGATGTGTGCACCATAAAAGATATTCCTCCAAGTAAGAAAATTATTGCTGAAATTCAAATGACCAGCAATAGGATGTTTCCGCTCAAGCTCAATACTGACTTGAAAGGAAAAAGAAAGAACGTAGCAGCTGTAACTCAAGAAGCCTTCCAGAAGGAAGAGAAGGATGAAAATTGGTTATGGCATTTGAGATTTGGACATCTAAATTTCGGAGGATTAAATTTGCTGCACAGAAAAGGAATGGTAAGAGGTTTGCCATTGATTGAAAATCCTGACAGCCTATGTGAAGGCTGCATCTTGGGAAAGCAACACAGAGAAAGTTTTCCTTCAGGGAAAAGCATAAGGGCGAAAGCACCTTTGGAGATAATCCACTCAGATTTATGTGGGCCGATGCAAACAGCATCTGTTTCAGGCAGCAATTACATGCTGACCTTCATAGATGACTTCACTCGAAAAGTGTGGGTCTATTTTCTGAAATATAAAAGCGAAGTCTTTCAGAAATTTCGTCAATTTAAAGCTCTTGTAGAAAACCAGAGCGGAATGCACATCAAAATCCTCAGAACTGACAGAGGAGGTGAATATATATCAAAGGAATTTCTGCATTTTTGCAGAGAGAACGGCATACACAAGCAACAACATTAGACACGCCGCAATGTATCGTGAGTTGGCCGAAAGGAAGAATTCCAACCATAATGATGATGAGAAGTATGGTAAAGGCAAAACAACTACACTGAAGTAATGAGTATTTAGTACAGCAAACCGTACATATATATTTTGAACAGATGCCCTCAAAGCTATGATGAACAAAGTTCTGAAGAAGTGTGGGAGGAGAACCAGAGTCACCCACATGAGAGTTTTTGGATGTGTTGCATATGCACACATTCCAGACAAATTGAGAAAGAAGTTGGATAGTAAGGGGGAGAAGTGCATTTTCCTTGGATATTGTGAAGATTCCAAAGGATACATATTGTATAACCCATCCACAAAGAAGTTTGTAATAAGCAGAGATGTACAATTCATTGAAGAGGAAGCGTGGGATGGAAGCATTGAGAAAACAGTAAATGTCAAAAACTGTTTATCTCATGATGAAGATGAAGAAGATGTAGTTGAGATTAATAACCCATCCAATGCACAACCTCCAGCAGCGCAAGGCCAGCAAGGAACGCCTCAAGCGGCAGCAAGAACACCTTTGAGAAGTGGGAGTGCATCACCAAGCACACCACGTGGAGCAGAATCGAGTGCTTCATCAAGCACGGCTACACCAAATGAAAGAGGAACAAGGTTCAGAAGCCTCAGAGAAATCTATGAGCAAGGAGAAGCAAACGAAGGTATGAATTCCTTATTTGCTTTGTATTGTCAAGTTGATGATCCTATTCATTTCGAAGATGCCATTAAAGATAGAAAATGGATAGAAGCTATGGATGATGAAATAAATTCCATAGAGAAGAACAAAACATGGGAGTTGGTTGATCTCCCAGAAGGAAAAGAAGCCATTGGTGTTAAATGGGTCTATAAGACCAAAAGCAATGCTGAAGGAAAGATAGAAAGACACAAGGCCAGACTTGTTGTCAAAGGATATAAGCAGAAGCAAGGGATTGATTATGAAGAAAATTTTGCACCAGTTGCAAGAATGGAGACAGTAAGAGCAGTGTTGTCCATAGCAGCACAAAATAAATGGAAAGTATATCAAATGGATGTAAAATCCGCATTTTTAAATGGAGTTTTAATGGAAGAGGTATATGTGGAACAACCTCTTAGATATGAGAAGAAAGGCCAAGAGCATAAGGTCTGTAAATTGAAGAAAGCTCTTTATGGGCTGAAACAAGCACCAAGAGCATGGTACAGCAGAATAGATTCTTATCTATTGGAGAATGGATTTGAAAAGTGTGAGGGAGAACCCACCGTCTACATCAAAGAAAAGGATGGTAAGTTATTGATTGTTGTCTTATATGTTGATGATTTAATTTTTACGGGTAATGATGATTACCTTGTTGAAAATTTTAAAACAGTCATGAAAGATGAATTTGAAATGACTGACATGGGTTTATTAAGATACTTCTTGGGAATAGAAGTGGAGCAAGGTGAGAAAGGAATTTTTATTTCTCAAGCAAAGTATGTGAATCAAGTTTTAGAAAGATTCAACATGCAGGAGTGCAAAGCTGCAATTACTCCCACAATAATGGGATTGAAGTTAAGTAGGAATGACAGCAGCAAGGATTTCGATCCAAGTTTGTACAAAAGCATAGTTGGCAGCCTCATGTATTTGACCGCAACTAGGCCGGATATTATGCATGCTGTTAGCTTAATTTCCAGATTTATGGAGAAGCCAAAAGAAGCACATTGGCAAGCAGCAAAGAGAATTCTGAGGTATGTGAAAGGAACAAAAGGATTTGGTATTTTATATACTACTTCAGAAAATACAGAATTGGTTGGATACACTGACAGTGATTGGGCTGGAAGTGTAGATGATCGGAAGAGCACTTCCGGTTATATTTTTCATATGGGTTCAGGAGCCATTTCATGGGCTTCCAAGAAACAACCTATTGTAGCATTATCTACAGCAGAGGCAGAATATGTGGCAGCTACGGCAGCAACGTGTCAAGCAATTTGGATGAGAAGAATGTTGAGAAGTCTATGTCAAGAACAGGTAAAAGGGACAGTGATTTATTGTGACAATAGCTCAGCTATTGCATTGTCAAAGAATTCTGTGTTTCATAAAAGAACAAAGCACATAGACACAAAGTATCATTATATTAGAGAATTGGTGAACAATGGTGAAGTTGTTTTACAACATTGTAAAACAGAGGAGCAATATGCAGATATTTTAACTAAACCATTGGGACAAAAGACATTTGAGTTTTTAAGAGAACGCCTGGGTATGTTGAATAGTCCAGCAGCTGACTTTAAGGGGGAGTGTTGAAAATATTAAAGTCACCTGCCAGCCTTGGGCAGTGACAAGAAGAACAAAGTACAAAGGCAGTCGCAGCAGAAACAGAGTTTGAGTGCGCAGCACTCTGTATCGAAGAATGTTGGTGAATCCGTAAGGATGAATTTAATTCTTGATGGGCCGCAGCCACAACAGCAGATGAAATTAATTTGGTAATGGGAGGAGCCGTTCTTCACAGAGGAAGGACGAAGATTTTGTAGATCTTTTCTACAGAGGAGCCGACTGAATTAAAGAACAGTCGTTTCGGCCTTAAAGGCCTCAACAACCAGAATGAACAGAAACAGGCGGAAGTTTTTTTTTTTTAATTTTGAATTGGCGGACAAGTGGTCCCCACCACTTATATGCCAATCGGAATCGGAATCGGAAAGATAAGTTGAAGCAGTGTCTTGTTGATATGGAAGAAGTTCCGCAGGCGGAACGTTTAATATATTGAAACTTACGCAAATCACCCCCACAGCAGCGGAGGCCCGTGGGTCCACAGGACCACGTGGCAAGAATTTATTGGGTCGATCAATCGCAATCAAAAGATTGAATGGGACACAAACTTGTGTTGCCAAGTCTTTTCCCGATCACCGATTGCCGATTGCCGATCAATCGCAAGCGGAAGATCGGAGGTCATGTTCCAATCGCAATCGAAAGTTTGGGCGAATCACATACTGTGTTGACAATCCGTCGATTGTCGCACGTCGACCGCGTGTCCCCACTAAAATTCTCCGATTTCCATATTTTATAGTTTCTAAAGGTTTTTCCATTGCACATTTGGTTTTATTTTAGATTTAAAAAAACTGCATGCGCGCTACATAAAAGCAAAGGCCCGTTAAGTTGATTGTAATGGTGGCATTGTATCAGACTAAGACAAATAGTCACGGGAGGAAAATACACAAGAAGAAGAATGTAGAAGACAAGAGTATTGTTAAAGAGGCGATAAAAAATTACCTTCCTGGTAAAATTCACAATTGCACGCATAATATATTTGGTGAATCTCACCCGTTGAGGAAGAATGTATTAGGTTTTCGGTATGAACAGAAATTTGTTTTTTAAAGTATTGAAAACTCTGGTTCTCACAATTTATTTATCAAGTTTAGGAGGAGAACTATTCTTCCACTTGGAATTCTTCAAAATGCATCATTTTCGAACTGCATTTCTAGCGTTCGTTTTACTCGTAATAGAATGTGGGGTTATTTCTTGCGTCGGTCCTTTATCCATGAGATTGCATACTCATCTTTTACGGAAGCAGCGAATGTGCCTTTCCCAGTCGATTGGATTCGACACGCATAATTACACTGAACTTCTCGACCATTTTACGTTCGCATCAGAGCCTCCCACCTTTCAACAGCGATATCTTGTCAATAAAACTTACTGGGGCGGCGCTCTGAGTAATTCTCCAATTTTTGTCGACCTGGGCGGAGAGGCAAGTATCAATTTTCTTATCAAAAGGCGCGGCGGCTTGATGGTCGAAAATGCTCCCCACTTTAAAGCGCTCATCCTCTTCATCGAGGTATAAAGTTTATTTTCTCGTTTTTTTTTATCTTGTGGACATATTGAAACTCACTTGGATAAAATTAATTATCTTCAATTTTCGAAGAAATTTAGGACTCGACTCCTAATAAAATGAAATTCCAATCTCAATTTAACGCGGTTTTTTTTAACGATTTGCACTTTTTACTCGATGCATTGCTGTGTGGTGGAGAATATATCTGAAAGTATCGTCGCTCTACCTACGAAAGAGGGTAAGTGGAAAAATGATTTCGGAAAAGACTGAATATTCATATTACAATCGGGAATGAACTTACAATGAGCTTTATGTTGTGGATGCATTAGGAACCCATTACCAAGACCTAATGTTTTCTACTCCGGAAGATCCAGAATGGCTGAAAGAACAGAGATCAAAGGAAATCAAGATCATAAAACGCTGGATTGAAAAATACAACTCTGAGTTCCCTCACAAATGGTACCGCCATTGAAACTAATACAAAGCGTTCCACCAATGATTCCCAAATAAAATAATTTCCTAACGAATAGAGTGTAGTTATGTTAAATGGGTAGGGAAAACAGATATTGTTACTTTTGCGTATAGTAAAATTCGTGCTTCAGTTGACTTCAGGTTCTTGATGCCGGATTACCGTGGACGTGTTATATAGAAGAATTGATTGAAAGTCTAACTGGTTTGATCGTAATGAATATAATGTAGTTACGTCAAATGGTAGAAAAAACATATATTGTTTCTTTTGTGTAAAGTAAGATGCGTGTTTCAGTTGAATTCACGTTCTTGACTATGGTGGCTGTGCTCTATTTTCGGGGGTGAAGTGCTCTATCAATTATGCGGTAGTGATTAGGAAAAAACTAGAGAATATGGAGGGGATCCGTCTTAAAGAGTGGTGGCTTTTGCTTTTATGTAACAAAAGCTATGAGTGGTGGCTTTTGCTTTTATGTAACAAAAGCTATGAATATTATCTGTTGTATAATTCATATATTATAAATAAAAAATTATTGCTTTGGTTGGTTTTAATCTATATGGAGTGGTTGATGGTGGAGTATCTCTATCCTCAGATCCTTGTTCTTTCAATGATACAATTAACCCTTAGCTTTTACTCTTGAAAATCCCCATTTCTTAGCATGTATATGATTGCAAATAAAAAACCAATTCCGGTGTTGGAGGCCTTTCAATTAGGGATCACAGTTCCACGCTCATTTTATGGATGAAGTGGGGCTAAAATGTAGATTTAATGGGCTTTTACATTTTAGACCGAATTTGGATAAGCGTTTAAGAAAAAAACTATGAGATACATATGTAATTCAGATTTTTATTTATTATTCAAATCATATTCATTATTTGAATTCTTTTGGTAAGGTCTTTGGTAGATTTTTTTTAATTCTACCGTATTAAAAACTTGAGTTTACTAGTATATTCATCACTAAAAAAAATGTTACTTTGAGCTTATGAGTATATTTATCATTAAAAATGATGCTTCTTTGAGCTTATGCTTATATCTATCATTAAAAATGCTAATTTGAGTTCACTTTCAAAATTTGTTGATGTACTTTTTGCATTTATGGAAATTTAATAATAAAGTATTACATTAGTTATAAACTTAAAAATAAATCTTCATTGGATCAAATTGGTTTTCTCTAATATGCTTAAACATGTGTTAAGATCAGTATCAATGAAATTTTAGCTAACAAAATGATACTATTAAAATGAGAAAAAATAAAATAGAAAAAAGTTTTGGATTATAAAAATATATATTTTAAATTTTAAATTTTAAATTTTTGAATGAACATTTCGTTTTCGACTAATTCTTCTCCTTGTTGCTCCAAGCATAGATTACATTGCTTATTTTGGGTCGTTTTGAAAACTTTATTTTCGTTTGGAAGATTGCAGCATTAGTTTGAGTGCTTTCTTTTATTTATTTTACATTTGATTGAGTCATTCAATCTCGATTCTTACATTTGCAATACTTAAGCTAGTGTTTGTTTTCATTTTTCATGTAATTATTACATTATGTACTTATTTTCATTGAAATATATATATATATATATATATATATATATATATATATATATATATTTCATTCTTTCGTTTGCATCGAAAGTGAAAACTTCTTTTGCATAACTAGTCGTTGATAGTCTAGGAAAGAGTTTCATTTTCGTTTGATTGTGTTAGATGCATTAATGGATTTCTTCACATACTTTCATTGTTTTCTATTGTTTGAAAGATCTCTATCGTTCTCATAACTAGCATGCATTGAATCAAAGATGATGTTCATTTGCATATAGTTTGCATTTAGGAAATTTGAGATCCAAATTCGATAGGGCCTTGAAACTGCAACATAATCCCAGATCAACTTTAAAATTCATTCAATTAACCTAAGGAAGCATTGGAACCTAACGCACATCTTTAGTGGTCTAGGATAGAGACGCGTTCTGGCGTCCTAAAACCTAGTAGCTGTCTTTCGCCATCTGGCTTTAGACAACACTAGTATGGACTTTTGCTCCTTGTATCATCGAGTATATAAAGGGAGACCCCTCTAGGTTGCAATCATTTTATCCATAGGAAGCCAAGTCTGCTTCTTTGTAGCCGTGATACACCGAACATAGCATTCGGGGAGACTACATGCACGTACGTTAATTCCTTGGTCATTTCTCTTTCATTTGATCACGAAGGTGTATATGGAAGTTCACGAAAACTTGGTACACCATCTTGCTTAGAGTACCTGAGTAGTAATTTTGATCTTTTCGTGACTCCTTAAAAAGAGAAGAGATCATCGAGCGCTTGTCCTTTCATGCTAATTTCAACTTGAAAGTGATAGAGTCCCTTTTTCCTGTTTCTTGACTCTTAAAATATGAAACAACAGAGATCTGTTTCAATGTATTAAATATTAACTGCCCATGAAATATTCCTGGTTAAATTTATCTTTCTTAATATTTTATTTTAAGGTTGTCTCCAATGGAAACTTTTCCAGGGTTTACCAACCAAGGAATCCCTTCCAAGGGGAATCCTGGTCCTTTTCCTGCTTTTGGAAATGTTGGTGCTCCTTATATGGCAACATTTTCCCTGCCTAGGTTAACTATTGGGTTTTCGGTTTGGTTTTTTTCGACATCTGTGGTCTCGAGTATTCCGCCCTCTGTACAACCATCTCCTGCACCTAAACAACATCATGTTGATTCTAAGGTGGACCTCTCCCTTTCTTCGCTTGTTTCTTCATCCTCCTCTTCTACTTCACCCAGTGAAAGTTTGGATTCCACTACCCAAGTGGCTCAGAAGAAGAAGAAGAAGACGAAGAAGAAGAAGTCAAATAAGAGAGAGGCTAATTTTGTAGCTATTGCGCCTAAGAAACCTTCCCTTGATAAACCATCCAACCTTCCTTGGAAATTAAAATTCCCTTGCATGTTGTGCAAAGCTGACCATCTTCTTCAAACTGCCATGGTATTCCCAAGGTACTTGCATGGTCCAACGACTGTCTGTCATTGCCTTTAGCTTCTGGAAGTCATATTAGTGGCACATCTTCGACTAGACATGATAAGACTCATAAGAAACAGGGTAATATCACCAATCCCTATAATTTGTGTAAAGGGCATCATCCCATTCACCTTTGTCTGTACATGGATGAAGCCACAAGAGTGGTGGACAACCCTACTATTTCTGCACCCTGCCTTTTAGTTGGTTACCAGAAACTTTCTTTGAGTCCTCCGCTAGTTGATTCAACAATCGGTCAAGGGTCATCCTTGGTTGATCCCATTCCCTCAGAAATTGGTCGAGGAATTGGTCAACCTGATCTCGCCTACGGTTCATTAGGTCTTTTCCGTCGAGAGTGTACCCCATCCCCCTCACGTTCTTCTTGTTTCTTCAGATTCCTCGGACTTGGAGAAATATTCTTCCATCCCTGTAGTTCAAGAATGTTCTCCTCCTACTCCTGTGATGGAGGTCCCAGAGGATGGTAACACTAGGGGATGACCATCTCAGTTCAATGGTACCCGCTCCAAGTAGTTTGATCACTTCCTTCGATTGCAGTTGATTTGCGGGTCACCACCTTCCTTCTTATGTGCCTTTTGAGATAACGGTACAGACCTTTGATGTGGTCGTACCCAGCACCATTATAGATGAAGGCATGTTTCTTAGTATTTTTTCTTCCACAACTTGGCAAGCTTTTCGTTATCCACCATTTGTGCCTGTTACGTAGAATCTGTTGGCTTTTAATAGAGGAACCAGTCAACCATTAGGGATCCTTCTGAAGTTGCCTATTACTTTGGGAGGAAAAACCATTTATGGTGGTCCAAGGTCCTCTGAATTTTAATTTACTCTTCAGACGTGACTATTCTTATGCCATGGGCGCAGTTGTGTCTTCCCTCTTTCATGTGATTTGTTTTCCACATAAAGGACGGATCGTGGCAATTGATTAGCTTTCATTTGTTGGTCCTGACATAACATCTGATCCACCAACACCCCTTCTGGGTCTTTTTCCGTTGGTTGTATTTTCCTCACCATAGGTTAATTATGTGGCTACCTATCCCATGCCCGCATTCAGTGATAGTGTCGTTGTGCATTGTGTGTTGGGGGCATTCGATAAAGATTTCCAAGATGTTTTTCTCCCATCAGATGCAAACCTCCTAGAAGCCATGACCTCTTATTTGTCATGATGAGTTGTCATGCAGAGCATAGTTCATTTTCTTGTGTCAACCTCCTTAAAAAATGAAACAAGCTCAGCGGAGCATAGTTCCTTTCCTTGTGTCGAGCTCCCTAAAAGATGAAACAAGATGTCTAGGATAGTTCATATTCTATGTCAACCTCGTTAAAAAATGAATTAAGTCATTAGGATAGTTCTTTTAATGTGTCGACCTAACTAAAACAATGAAACAAATTCTCATTCAATTCGAGCCTTTGATAAGATCTCGTAAAATCCTAGTTGAGTCTTTCTCTAATCTCGTAATTTGAACCTTCACTCCATCTGCTTTTCGTTCATTACAGATGGACTGAAGCTTGGGGGGCATGTACCTCGAATTGAGTCACCATGCTGGGGGCATGCCCATGCCCGTATTTTAAGCATAGTTTACCTTTCTTTCAAGCTTGTGTAAAAATGAAACCAATCTCAAGCATAGTTTACTTTTTTTTTCAAGCTTGCATAAAAATCAAACCAATTTCAAGAATACTTTACTTTTGTTTTTGAGCTTCCGTAAAAATGAATTATTTTGGCTTTATGTGCTTTATGAACATTTTCTTGACTTTTGGACCGTTACTTATTATGCGTATTATTTAACTGATACATTAGCTAACATTGTATTAGGCATTTGCATAATCTGTAAAATTATCATCAAGTAGGAATATATATATATATATATATATATATATATATATATATATATATATATATATATAGATATATCGAATTTTTTCACCAGTGTGCATCATAAATTCAAAAAATATGTTTGTTTCTCTTACATCCCGAGACACCATGTCTCTCAAAATATGCAGATATAAAACCTAGTTGTCTAATCGGTGTGATGTCATGGTAGCATGTAACTGCCCGTACGAGCTGCCTCAGTAAGCGGTGAATGCGGCTTGGCACCCCTACGGTATGTCTCTGGTAGGCACGAGGAACATCGTCGAATTGTGCATAGTCCAAGACTCCACGTGTGATTCTGTCTAGGTTGCACATGATCTCCTCCTCCTCGCCTCCCTCGCCATGAGGGTCAAAATCATGAGGGATTCACCTCGCTATCAGAGACATGCCTACGGGTATCTATGGGCCAACATTTGAAAACACATGGGTTTAACATCAGAACATACATAATTAAAAAAAAAATCATAACACTCATGAAAATTAAAAATGAGTCTTACCCAAATCTTCATCCCAATCCTCTCCCTCTAGGAGTGGGAGGTCCGAATCACCAGTAAAATTTGTACCAGAGTAGGGCTAGTCCTCCATGAAAATAAACTATCAGCAGAGCCAGCCAAAGAACTCTGGTCTCGAGGACATCTGTTGATCGCCCCCTGCGCTTGGCATCAAAGCTTCCCATCGGACCATCCATGGTTCCCTTGCTGGTGGTGTCAGGACTATGACCTCCTGACGCTAAAATATTGGTATTCATTCCAAGAAGAATGATACCAGGATAGAGCCATAACCAAATTGCTTCAATTTCGTGTTCTTGTACTTTTCTAGTTGGCATTGAATATTTATTGTCACTACCTATGCCCAGTTATAGATGGTCGGTGTAAAGTAGTTTATAGGAAGATGTAGCTGTGTCTTTTTTGCTCCGTGCGGTGCTTACGATCCTGCAGCTCATGTGATGGTATGTAGCACTACTTTTAGTGCTAAGTTTGGGATAGTCTGGATATCTACTTTCCCACTTCCCGATCCCTTCCATCAATCAACATGGACGTACCCTGTCAATCAACATAGCCTGTCAATCAACATGGACATGTTCTCCATGCAAGGCTGGGTGCTGGTTATGATTGGTGCTGCTCCACTCTGCGATAGTCTTGTTATGTAGTAGACATCAGAAACATCAATCTGAAGTTCCTGATCTCGAAGGATTAACTTTTCTTGATCCTCATCCCATATGCTGATCAAATACTGTAGCAGCTCCAGTTGAGCTCGGAGACACAGTCTCGAGAAGAACTTATTTAGTCCATAGTCTCTAAGAGCTTCCATGCATCTCTCATTTTCCATGGAAATTTCATCCTCTTCATTGTGTTCCTGCTCTTTCAATTTGATTACCATTTTGCCACTTTCTACCTGCAAACATGTTCATACAAATAGTATTAGTTATTTTAGAAATTTGGATTTGTAAGAAAATGGGTCTTTAACTTGCATTTTTTAAACAAAAATGGTCTGCTTGGTTGGCACGATTGTTTCTCAAATAGTAGCACCAATGTGCGCGCCTTAGATCAGAAAAATGGGCGATTGACACGAGTCTGTGCCCAAAACTCCCGCCAACCGCCATGCTCTAAAATTTACATTTCCTCCCCCATAAATGACAATTGAGGGTTGCAGGCAGTAAAAGAGGGCTTAAAATTAAGGGAGAGATATTGGCTCTTACCTAGAGCTGGCGGATTCGAGATTAGTTTATCGGATCGTCCGCTATCATCACCACAAAATTGCAGTGTCAAACGGGTAACTATTGCTCCACAAGAGGTAAAAAAGTGAAAAGTAATTATTTTTACCGTTTTTGGAATTTTATAACTTTTCACAACCCTAATTAGGTTTTAAGACATATTTTTTTATTATTTTATTATATGATTTTCAAGAAATGCATTTTACACGTCTCTCTTGTGCAGTGATACGTTTTTAGGCCATAGTGATGAAGTAATGAGTTATATTTTATACTTTTTCAGACTCGGTAAAAACACGAAAAATTCACTATTGGAGTCATATTTCAGCTCTTTTCTGACTCTCTAAAATTGAAAATATTTCTAAGACTCTTGTCTTTTTGAACCTGTTAAATGGCTGTGAAGCGATATCTACACAATATATGTTTACCTCTTTTTCAGGATGGGATGGATTATTTACGAAAAATTAATACCTTAGCCTATCGTGACTAAGAGGTTCTTTCAAATATTTTTTATACCTTTTTAGGTCTGAGAGACTATTTACGAAAAGGGCCATGCTATAGTTTCCTTTTCCGTTTTATTTTCAAACTTTTTAAGCATTAAAGGATGTCGAGTTCTCCCTTTGTTATACTCGTTAAACCCTGGTGAAATTGGACTTCATCTCCATGACGTTATTCGAGTTCCTCCTTCCTAGGGCTCGTAAAATGTACTAGGTTGGATTTGTCCGAAGGAAAAACTTACATTGCAAGCATATGTTATCCCTTTCAAGCTTGTTTTAAAAAAATAATCGGCGTACTCGTCAGAAATGGTGGGGGAAATGGAACCAATTTTTAGTTATGTTGGAAATATGTCACACTTTAACATGACACTTGTCTGCATTCATGTTGGGTTGGGGACATCCATTTCGTCACTTTTTCCTCCATGGGTTTGGGTAATCTGTTTTTCCCTCTCATCTACTCTTTGCCACGTCATCATGACCTCAGATCCTTTGATGTCAAATACTGCCGAATCCAGTGTTGTATCACTGATATGTTCAAGAGAAGTTTGTCTCTATATTTTTCAAACTTCCTCTGACTCTCTGTTTGTCCCGATTCACTATCATCATGTTCCTTTGTCTTGTATTGATGATGTGGGAAACATTATGGCCCACTTTCGATCAGGTCACTTCCTGTCGACTTCAGCTCATTATCCAGGAATTTGATCTAGAGACTCCCTTTTGGTACCTTGGAGAATGCATGCCTTAATGGTAGGCATTTGATGCAAGGTCCACCTCATTGGCCTTTGATCGAGTGATTCTATGAGTGTTTGACGTCAAATTACTATTCACATTCTGTAGATTGTACAATTCGTACCTTGAGCCATTCTCATTATTCGTGGTTTCTCTCACATCTGTTAACAACCTTTATCATTTGTTGGCAATCAAAAAAATTTCTTGCATGTTCGACTTCAACTCATATATTCGCATGCTTGAGATTGTACTTGTTCGGGTCGAGATGGAGAGCAAGACCCTGGGTTTTTTCTGATAAAATCTAGGCTGCGGATTCTTGTGGATTATTATGACTTATTACATGACTCTTTTGATTGGATGGTTGTGACCATACCTGATTCTATTTGTCGATCCTTACTACTGGATGGTTGCGTCCTGTTGAGGCCTTAGAAATATGTGGCAAAAACAAGGGGGATAACCACCGAGTCTGGACCTTAAAGCAGTTCTTTTTCGATTAGGGATAATGGCTCCGACTGGGTGTAGTGGGACCAGTTTCCCAGAGTTGGGTTTTTGAATGATTGTTGGGTTTCTCTCAAAGGATTTGCATAAAGGATTACTATAAACTAAAAAAAATTATTCTAGAATGCAAAAAATTTGAATTAAGTATAATCTAATCTAACCCAGGATAATATTAATCTAATGCAATCTAAAATGATATCTATTCAATCTGTGATGATTTAGATCATCACAAATTTAACAGGATTAATACTTTTGTAAGATGATTCTTTTAAGAAATAGTTAATAAAAAGAAGATATAAAATATATTTCATATATCTAATGATCATATATAAAAACAAACCATTTTCTATCTTTACATCATACAATAGTGCAACTGATATTTCAGACAAAAATAATTGATTTCATATATAATTCATGAAAGTTGGATTCATCACTAATATTCAAAATAGAATTAGCATACATGATAATATTACCATATGGGTACTATCCTATTCATATGATCAGTGATAATAGGCCACGTTCAACTCTTCTACCAATGAGTCTTTGAAAGAATACAAAAGTGCATCAACAATGATCAACAAAATGATATATAACTGAAAGGGATGTGTGCCATTATTTCATTGAGGCATCCGCAAAATTATTTAAAATAAAGAATTATTTTTAAATGTTCTCAATAAAATTCTGGACCCTTCTCTAAATGCATGAGAAGGGTTGAAATACTATATTAACTACTTACAAAAATAAATTATACAAAATATCTTATGAGGTGGTTTAAAACAACCCTCCTTATATTTAGTATCTAATTGCTAAAAATTGAAATTATATAAAGGCAAACTAACTGATAATGATGCCCGATGATAAGTTACTGCCAGCTCTGTTTTTCTGCTCACAAATTTCGAACATCTGTTGAACTTGTGGAGGTTTCCCAAACTGTGTCTTCATTTGTGCAGAAAGTATAGCATCCAATAAAAGTGGTTGTATTTTCGATATAGAATTAAGAGAACAATTCAGTGTCATGATCTGGCTATGAGGTTTAACCAATATCTGCCAGTATGCTTCCCAATCTATCTTTTTCAGTTGTGTAAGTGCTCCTTCTCGGAGTTGACCTGTGTCTTTCCAATTTTTCCCTAAATCTTTGATATCAGGAACATATTTGTGATTTCCTTCTTTAATCAGACCAGAAGTATGTAATATATGGTTAATCATTTTGAACATATTATTTGATATACCTACTGTACTGGCTATGGCCAATTCTACCTATTTCACTTGTGCATCCTAGTCAGTAAAGAGAATATCTTTAAAAGTATCCTTGATCTTTGGAATACTTGACTTTCTTCCTTCCTCTGAATCTTGCCATTCAATATAATCAGATATTTTGGTATTGAGTTCATTGAACTCAATTATTTGATCAATGACTGCATTGGTCAATTGTTCACTAATTTCCAAGTGTGGGATTATGTCTGACATTTGTACAACAAATAGTTTTTGTTGTTTTGAGGGTAAGGCATTTAATGCCAATGCTTCTTTTATGAATTCCTCTGCAATAGGAATATCTTCATAGTTTGTAAGTTCTTCTCTTAATTCTTTAATCAATGTGTTTTTTCTAGATAAGTCATTTTCATGACTTATCTTAAGCATTTCCATCTCTTGTTGTACTCTGAGGAGTTACTGTTCGACCTTCTGATTTAGGGTGTTTCTTTCTTCATCTAGTTGTTGTTGTAGCTGCATTATTTTGTCATCCTTTTCCTGAACCAAAATAGATACTTCTTCTACCATATCCTTTTTTGCAGTGGTGTACGCACCAGCAAATTGAGATAGCCGAGTTAAAATTTCAATTGGATTTTGTGGAGTACCTTTCAATACAACTTCCATTACTTCATTTCCTAGAGGCATTTCAATCCTTGTCCTTTTTATTTTTTTCCTTACTACAGATTTATGGAGAGGGCTATAGAATACATCGAGTGGAAGGATATCGGTTACCTTTAGAACAATTTCATCAGTTGGAAGCACATGAATGACTTCTGTGTCTTGGGAGGTTATCCGAGGAGTTTCAATAATATTTTTTGACAAAAATATTTGTCCCTTTGGAGTGTGAAATTATGTATCTTTTTGTGAAGATGATACCTCTAGGGTATTTATCAATGTGGTGCTAATTGGAGTCTAGATTTTATCTGGTTGACTCTAACTTTGTGAATTTGTTGTTCTGTTCTGACTTCTTTTCTTGCTTCAATCGTATAACTGGTAACCAAAACATTCTGAGGGATACGTCTGAGTCTTTGTTCTCTGAACTCATTAAATCTCTGTAACTCTTCTGGATTTAGGTTCAATTTGACAAAATTTTGGACTTCTTCAAAAGTTCCAACAAATTGTAAAATATCTTCAAATCTATCATCGGTGTGTATGATAGGTTTTAGTTTGACTGACAGAGTAAACTTGTTAGCAATATTTTCTGGGTCAAACTGCCTTGAGGGTAAAACGAGGAGCTTCAGGAGCTCAATATTTTTACATTCTTTCAATGCATGATTAAAATTGCTGAGCGTGAGTGTACCACATGAAATTGGGACACTTGGCCATAAAGAGATCTTACTATCTTTCAAATATTTTGTAAGTATATTACCAATAGTTTGGTAAAAGATCTGTCTTTTCATCAATTTATCTGAAACATATAAAGGAAGAACATGCGGGGGAGTGAAGCTTGCAAAAATTCTGATATATGAAAATAATTCTTCAAAAAAACACCTGCCTATCATCTGAAGGTCTACAATGGCTTCTTAGTGAATGTAGGGCTCATTCTGTCAAACATTAGCTGTTGCATTGGTAGTACAACTCCGTAGCATAGCCTATGAAAATGTGGTGCATAATTATGCTCCCATATCTCTTTATGATTCAAATGTATCAGGGTAGGATCTTCAGGAGTCCATTTCCATCCCATATCTAGAAAGTTGGTAGAAAAATAGATGGCATCAAAAACATATGCGCTCATGAAAAATTAGGGAACAGATTTGGAGGACAAAGTTCTTCATTGGCAATCTTCATTAATTGCCTTAACTAGATTCTCAGAAAGGATAGTTTCCCAATTCATTATGTGGGAATTAACACAGGAGTCAACTAAGGGAGGCCAATTTATGGAAAACTTGGTATTATCAGGTAAATAATATAATCTGCATAACATTACTGTTGTGAAATTGTAGGGATTTGCAAGTGACGCAATAGGATACATACATGTTTTCTCATATTTGAACTTGTTATCTAGTTTCCTCCAACTTTGAATCGCCTTGAACGAGTCTTCGTTCTTCTTAGAAAAATTTGCAACAAATTGTCTGTTATAGATGCCTTGCGGGTTGGGTAGCTTATACATGATTTTTAGATCTTTAGCTCTGAAAGAACCTAGAACATCATCCTTATAGGTTCTTAGTTGTCTATTTGTGATAGTTGAATTTTCGAGCACCCACCTAATCATGTCGGTATATGGAATAAGAGTAGCTCTTGCTGCTATCCTATGAAGGAAAGAGCATGCAATATATTTGAATTGTAAATTTGACGTTGTTGCATCATCGACAGTCAAATTATGGCTTTTCGTCTTCAAGCATAGTGTAGATAGCTTTCCATTTCGTAGTACCTCCATCTGTAGTACATACTGTATCCGAAACTATTGGCGACATTTCTGTTTGTTCTAGTTCTACAATAATCTATTTGTCGTGTTTCTGAATCACTTTGCAGATGGACATATATAAAAGGAAAATCCCTACTAAATACAGAGTAAATTATCAAATGATGGAAAATCTATTTAAGTGATCTATTTTGAAAGAAAACATTCGGTAAATAGCTATATCATTAATTAAATCATAACGAATCAATAACTGTTTACATTGGGATGATAAAACAAAATTAATGTTTCTTGACATGATTTATTTTCACGTAAAACCTTTATTCAAACCTGTCAAATCCATTGCATCACTCCCTTTGAACCTGTATTTATGAAGTGTATTTACCTTTTGTTTGTGCAATATGTGATTTAGAAATATTGCAAAATCACAAAATCGTGGAAGTCGCAGTATCGCAAAATCTCCATATCGCAACTTTGGTAAGAACTGCTTAAAGTTTTACAACGTAAATCTGTGATACGTGATTTGTAATGTCGCTTGCAAAAATTCAAATCGGTGATCGCAAAATTAGATTTAGTTGTTTTATTGTTTTAATTTTTAATAAGAAAATATTTATGCAAAAATGTGATTTGTGATAGGGTATTTTCAAGGATTTTTTTATTAACTTCTTTTGTTTTTTATGTTTTTTATTAAACAAAATCAATAATGTTTTTGGGAGTTTTTAATTTTTTATCTAAAATGGAAAAGATATATTTAGAATAAGGGTCCTTATTTCTATTTATCAAAGGTCTAGATTATTTTGAAAATAAAAATGGGGGGGAGTTGTTACATACCACAACAGTTGGCGATTCACTCGAGAGAACCAGATATCTCTAATCGATTTATTTTGATATTTCTAAACTTTCAAAACAAGAAAAAAAGATAAGAATAAAAGAAATATGATTCATGAATTAAACAGTATTTTTTCAGAATATAATCTATTTACCTATCTCACTTCTTCTTAATTAACACCTTCAATGATAATACATAGGTATTTGTATCAGTCAATACTCAGATTTAAAAAGATAAAGTAGGTATTCTCTAAAATTGGTCTAATATATTTTTACTCATTTATCACAGATAGAGCCACTATTCCCAGTAGGCATTTATAGCCTCAACAGGGTTATCTTTTAACCAATAATGATTCATGGCCCCATCAAAAATTGATTTCTTATTTCAAAATATAGTTTAACATGTAATTGAATTTCTTTCTCTTGACACATTTTCAAAATCACTGTCCAGGATTGGTATCCTGATCATAATGACAATGTCATTCACTGATAATAATTTTAGACTGAACAAGCTAGCTGATGATGAGACCCCTTGTCTATTGGTTTTTTATAATCATCTAGCTATTACCCTGTTGTGGTATGCAATATTGATAATATCAGCCGAAATTTTTTCTCTATGATCATGATAAATAAGATCGTGATGAGACTTATTTCTTTTGAATATATACATCATATATATATATATATATATATATAGATATATATATATATATATTCCGAAGAAGAAATTTTATCAGATGGGATGAACCATTAGCTCGTTTAAGGGTTATGGATGACAATTATAGTGTTGGTGGATACATTTTTGTAGAGAATACTTGCTAAGCTAAAAATTGCTTTCACTAATACATAATAACTATATTTTATGATATTCAGAGTCCTTTTCAAAAAGAAAATGCCTTCAGTAGATTTCAATTTATCTTAAAAATATAAATTTTATTCAACTCTCATATTTATAGTCATATTTTTACTTTACTTATTTATAGAAGTGAAAGATCAAAATAATTTATCAGAAATTTTTGAAAATTTGAATCAACCAAAAATGATGCTATTTTCAACTTTTATTTTCCTAAAGAAAAAATAAAATTTAAAAACTTGATTTCATAAGAGAAATAGTTTTTGAGAATTTGACCATTCACAAGCAACAAATTTTTCATTCCTAATAACTCTTGTAGAAAAAATGTGGATAAGCCTATTTTTTCAATGATTTGAAATGGACCAAGCCACAATATTTGGAATTTGGTATGCTTACCCTTTTCCTCATGTGCTTTATCCCATTTCAAAACAAGGTCTCTAATTTCAAAAGCTTTCAAGCTGGTGGATGTTGTGTCAAACAAGGCTTTAACTATTTTTTGATGATGAGCATGTATGGCTTTGCCTTTTCTCTCTGTTCTTCCATTTTAAAAATTTGATCTTCTCTAAGTTGAAGGGAAGACGAAGGATTTTCATCAATAAATGATACTAAAGAAAATGATGGTATTGTTACATTTGTGGGTAGAACTGCTTCTTTTCCATAAACTAATACAAATGGAGAAGTACCTATTGAGGCTTTCTAGGTGATTCTATTTTCCCAAAGAGAAAATAATAGTGCTTTGTGCCAAATTTTTTATTTTGTTCTATAATTCGTTTGATGATTCTGATGAGGTTTTTATTTGTAGATTCATCTAATCCACTACCTTGTGGATAATAGTTAGTTGAGTATTTTATTAAAACCTATTTTCAAAGAAAATTCTATCATAACGTTGCCATAAAAGTAAGATGAATTATCAAATATCAAAGTTGATGGGAGGCCAAACCTGGTGATTATGAACTAATCAATAAAATCTGTAACACTTTGTGTACTAACCACCTTTAATGGGGTAGCTTCTACCCATTTTGTGAAATAATCTGTTGCAGTTAGAATATATTTATGCTGCTTAGAAGAGTTTGGAGTTATTTCACCTATGATATATAACCCCCATTGTTCGAATGGTTGTTGGATATTCACTGGTTTTAGTGGAAATGCTGCTTTCCTTTCTCTTCACGTTGTAGTTTGACATACTTTACATTTTCTAATGTATTCATGTGTGTCTTTAAGCAGAGTTGGCCAATAGTAACCAACATGCATTATTTTATGAGCTGTGGTGTTTCCTCCGAAATGACCTCCAGCTGGTCCATCATGTAATTCCTGCATTACTTTTTTAGCTTCAGTTTTCTCTAAACATCTCAATAATACAGAATCATAATTATTCCTAAATAAAACGTCATCTATGAGTTGATATTGATTTTCTTTAAGTCTCAGAGCACGCTTTGCTGTATAATTGAGATATAATGGAGCATATCCATCTTTTCATAAAAATTTCAGATCAGCATATTGTGACTGAGAATCGTTTAGACTTACCTCGGACAATTGTATTTCATTTGATTAATCATCTTTTGTTGGTAAATTAGAGGCTCTAGTTAACATCCTACAAATACCTTGACCTTCAACAATTCTAGCAGGATGTACCGCTACATCATATTCTTGAAAAGCGGTAACCGAATTTGCTCTCTTCTCTCCTACTTCACGTTGGAATAATAATTTCCTTACTCCTGAGTAAGGTACTATTATTTTAGTATAATTTTTTAGGAGAAAAGTTTTAAAATATTTTAAAGCTTTAAATACAACATAAGCTTGTTTTTCCATAGCTGAATAATTCAACTTAGCATCTTGGAGGTTAGAACTAAAATATGCAATTGGTGCTTCAATGTTTTGATCATTTAGCTATGTCAAAACTACTGTGTATGATGTATCAGAAGAAAATGTATATAATACAAATGATTTAAGAAAATTAGGAGTTTTTAAAGAGGGAGCTTCAATGATGGATTTCTTAATTAACTCAAAATAACTTCTCTCTTCTTTTCCCCATTTAAAAATTGAATTTTTCTTGATCATTGATTGCAGGGGTAAGATGATTTGGGAAAAATCGAGAAGAAACCTTTTTACGATATTAATATGTCCTAAAAATGATTGCATCATTTTTTTTATTATGTGGTAAAGGAATATTTTCAATTTCTTGAATCCTATCAGGATCGATATGGATTCCTTTTTTAGTGACAATGAACCCTAATAATTTGCCTTATGATAAGGAAAAATAGCATTTTTTAGGATTCAAGGAAATTCTTAATTTTCTACATCTTTCACAAATATTTTTTAGGTGATTAACTTGATTATTTCTATGCTTAGATTAAAGTGTAATGTCATCTAAGTAATAACAACTGAGCTATTGATTATTCCTCTAAAAGCTATATCCATAGCACGTTGAAATGTGGCACCAGCATTAATCAACCCAAAAGGCATTTTTTGGTATGGAGACGTTCCCCATTTTGTTATGAATGTTGTTTTTAGTCTATCATCAGGACGTACCATGATCTGATTGTATCCTAAAAATCCATTGAGAAAATACATCAATTCAGATCCTGCAACTGACTGTAATATCTATTCTATGATAGGAAAAGGAAAATTGTCTTTTTGGCAAGCTTTATTCAAATTTCTAAAGTCTATGCAAATCCTAATGTCTCCATTCTTTTTTCTAACTAGGACCACGTTTGACACCCATTTCGAATGTCTAACAGGAAAATTGACTTTGGCTTTGATAATTTTATTTAATTCAGATTTAATTTGGCTTTCTAAATTTGGATGACCTTTTCTCAGTTTTTGTTGAACAGGCTTATCATCTGAGGTCATAGGTATGGTATGCTGAATTATGGAAGTATCATATGTCTTAATATCTAAATAATCCCATGAAAAAATATCTTTATATGTTTTTAACAATTTAATGAAAGACATCCTTTCTTTAGGTTTTAAACCAAGACCTAAGTTGATGTTTTGAGGTTTTTCTGGTGTACCAAGATTAATCAATTCAATTTTTAGAGTAGAACTCTGGGTTTTTGAATTGATGATTTTTTTAAACCTATCTTTGAAATCATTGAGATCTTACATTTTGACTATAGATTTAGGAATTGGATTAGTATTTTGTTTATTCTCAATGTATAAATCATGTTCATGTTCATCTACGATTTGACCTTCATAAGCTTTGTCTTATGTAAGAAAGTCTATTATATCTGCAACATTGTTAAATACTCTCCAATTTGTTACGTTGTCAGGAATGGAAGGCCTAAAAATTAATTCAATTGAAAATTTGTTTGGGCTAAATTCTTCGGATGGTATAATTTTAGATGCTATATTAGCAAGTAAATCAATGCTTGCATTTTGTAATCTAGGAACTGTGGAGATATTAAATGCAGAAAAATGAGATGTAAGGTTCTGGGCTAAAGTATGATAGTGTTTCAAATGTCCAGAAATACAATGAATTGTATTTCTAACTTGTCTAATGATTATTTGAAAATCTCTATATACCTGCAAATATTTAACATTTAAACTAATAGCTTTGTACAAACCTTGTATAAATGCTTCATATTCAGCGGTATTATTTGTGCATTGAAATTTGAGTATGCAAGATAGAATTGTTTTCTCTCCTTGTGGATTGATTAAAATGCAACCTGCTCGTGCACCATCTTCAGATTTTGAACCATCAAAGTATAAGTTCCGAAATAAAGAATTTTTCAAAATTTAATTGCTAAGATTAACACATCTAGAAGTGTCTGTTTGAGAAAAGTTTTCAATTTGAGAAATAGCAGTGTTTGTTGAAAAAGGTGAAATATGGGCATTGAATGATCCAAGAAATGATTCAGCCAAATAATTTCCAATAATATTATTGGTGAAAGCTACAGGTTCATTTGTTTCTTCTAATTCAGTGACTGTATGTTCCATAAATTTTTCGCAATCAACTTGAATTTGATTTGGTTTACCATTGCATGGTAACCATATGTGTGACCAATCGGTAGCAAAATATCCATGTAACTTTTCAAACCAATCCCTGCTTAAAATAAGACCATAAAATTCAAGGATGTTTGCGACAAAAATATCGATTACTTACAGTACCTTTGGATTGGATGATAATCTAATCGATGTTGACACCATTTCTCCAATGACTTCTACTTTTGTTCTATCTAATTGAACTATATGTACAACATATTTTTGAGGAGTGATGTTCAATTTTGTACACATCATCCTTGGCATGATGTTTGAATAAGCTCCTGAATCAATAAGACAATTATGAACATTTTTATTGAAAATCTCATAAGTCAAAAGTAAAGGAGTATGAGAAATAGATCTATCACCAATTAAGACTAGATCATTGGGATTTACTTTGTTTGGAGATGACGGAGGCTTTCCCATATCTTTATAAGCTTGAGCTATAACCAGTGGTTGTATGGGATCTACAAGGATTCCCTTGAGTTCTCTTAGTAAAATTTTCTGTTGTTGTTTGAGTTTGGTCATTTCATGTAGTGAAATATTTTCTTTGATCTTCTTCATATATTCAACTATATTTTATTCCACTGTGTCTGAAACTATCAAATTTTTTGAAGTAGTAATAGGATCAGGTGAAATGGGATCTGCCTGAACAGTTCTATATTTTTTGGATAGTGTTTTCTCCTTGATGGGGAGAGATTTCTATTTCTAATTTCATATAGTAGAATCAAGAGAATATTTGCTTCTAGTAGACATAGGCATAGCTTCTCTTTCTTCTTCTGAAGGAAGAATGAAATCCCATAACCCATTCAGTTCAACTTCTTCCTTAGACTCTGGTTGTTATTTAGATGGTGAGGGATCTTTGGTATCTTGATCGGATTCAACATTTGAAATCACATTTGGAGGCTGAGATGTTGAAAAAGGGTTTTTCTTAAATGGGCGAAATGATTTCTTAGGAGCTGACAATTCAAAAACTTGTTTCTTTATTTCAATCATGACATTTGACATAGTCTTTACTACTTTTTGAAGGCATTCAAGATCAAATGGATCTTTTGAGACTTTATTCTTAGGATCTTAACTAAATTTCACTTTCTTAGATTTTTTATCTTCTATCTCTGACCATTTTTCTAATGCTAAGATTATTTTCTCTATAGCGAGAGCTTCTCTCATGTTCTCTAAAAGGGTGGCTTTACCAGCTCTATCTACAAAAATAGCTATATTAGAAGGAAGAGAGTAAATATACCACTCTATTTGTACATCAATATCAGGTTTGGAAGCGGTTGGGATTTTGTTTAATAACTTGTTAAATATGGAGTTGAAATATTTGATCCTTTCACCTGAATTTGTCTTTAGATTATAAATAGCATTGATTAAAGATGCAACAGTTCTATCGTCTCCAAATTTTGCAATGAAAACTTGCTCGAAAGTTTCCCAATCGGAAATTGATCCTGCTGGAAGTGAAAAGTACTAGTATCCTACAGATCCTTGTAAAGTATAAGGAAACAATATGACTACAATATAGTCATGAGAAACTCCCTTCAGATTCATGGCTAGCATAAAATTATTGATATGTTCTTCCGTAGGAAGACCATCATCTGGATTATATTTAGGTAACCATATTTCTGGATGATCTGGAAGAGCATTTGGATTTGCTATCAATACAGCACCAGAATCCATCCAAAGTTGATTAGCCATAATTGGATTTGAATTTTGTGAAGATACAAAAGTAGATCCAGAAGTACGGGGAATGGATGAAGAACTTACAACTGGAACAGTACTACTTGTAATAGTACTGATTGTTTGAGTAGAGGAAATGGAAGAATAAGAAGATGTAGATTGAGTAAGAGGATGTGATGAAGTAACTAAAGGGAAATTTGATAATGACTTCAGTCGTATCTGACTTAGATCTAGATATAGAAACTTTTTTGCGATGTGGTTCTATTGGAAACTCAAAAGGAGGAATTCTAAGTCTTTCACTTTTGGATCGGGTTAATATACCAGTTTCTCTAAATAGAGAAGTAACGCTTTCTTTAGAAGCTTTTGGTTTAAGAGGATTTTCTACAGAAATTGATATTCCTTCTAATTTCTGAATTAAAGACTGAAATTCAGGAGATTCAGGAGTGAATTCTGAAGCAGATGACTGTCGAAATATTTCAGGAGATGAAGGAAAAGTTTCTACAATTTCCTATTTCTGAGTTGGTGATTTAGAATTTGATCAGGAAGTTGTAGGATGCTTTTGGGGAGATCAAATCTTATGAGGGCTTCTAGTTTGAGGTTTATATTTATATACCATTCATAGTCATGCCCTCCTTCTAGTGCCAAAAATGTTGAGGCCTCATATATCTGTGGCGACAACAAGGGGGATAACCACCTAGTCCGGACCTTAAAGCAGTTCCTTTTCCGTTTGGGGTAGTGGCTCCGACTGGGTGTAATGGGACCAGTTTCCCAGAGTTGGTTTTTTGAATGATTGTTGGGTTTCTCTAAAAGGATTTGCATAAAGAATTACTAAAAAATAAAACAAATTTATTCCAAAATGCAAAACTTTGAATTAAGTCTCATCTAATCTAACCTGGGATAATATTAATTTAATGCAATCTAAAATGATATCTATTCAATATGTGATGATTTAGATCATCACAAATTTAATAGGATTAATAATTTTTTAAGATGATTCTTTTGAGAAATAGTTAATCAAATGAAGATGTAAAATATATTGCATATATCGGATGATCATATATAAAAACAAACCAATTTCTATCTTTATATCGCATAATAGGGAAACTGATATTTCAGACAAAAATAATTGATTTCATATATAATTCATGAAAGCTAGACTCATCACTAATATTCAAAACAGAATTAGCATACATGATAATAGTACCAGATGTGTACTGTCCTTTTCATCTGATTAGTGATAATAGGCCACATTCAACTCTTCTACCAATAAGTCTTTCAAAGAATAAAAAAAGTGCATCAATAGTGATAAAAAAAATGATATATAACTGAAAACGCCATGTTCCATTATTTCATTGAGGCATCCGCAAACTTACTTACAATAAACCATTCTTCGTAGATGTTGTTAATAAAATTCTAGACCCTTCTCTAAATGCACAAGAAGGGTTGAAATACTATACTAACTACTTACAAAAATAAATTATACAAAATATCTTATGAGGTGGTTTCAAAAAACCTTCCTCATCTTTAGTATCTAATTGTAAAAATTGAAATTATATAAAAACAAACTAACAAATAATCATGCCTGATGATAAGTTTCTACCAGCTCTATTTTTCTGCTCACAAATGTCGGACATCGGTTGAACTTCTGGAGGTTTCCTAAACTTTGTCTTCATTTGTGCATTAAATATAGCATCCAATAAAAGTGTTTGTATTTTCTATATAGAATTCAAAGAACAATTCAGTGTCATGATCTGACTATGATGTTTAACTAGTAGCTACCAATACGCTTCCCAATCTGTCTTTTTCAATTGTGTAAGTGCTTCTTCTCGGAGTTGACCTACGTCTTTCCAACTTTGCTCTAAATCTATGATATCAGGAACATATTTGTGATTTCCTTCTTTAATAAGAACAGAAATATGCAATATGTGGCTAATCATTTTGACCAGATTCTTTGATATACCTGCTGCTCTGGCTATGGCCAATTCTACCTATTTCACTTGTGCATCCCAGTCAGTAAAGAGAATACCTTTGAAAGTCTTCTTGATCTTTGGAAGACCTGGCTTCCTTCCTTCCTCTGAATCTTGACATTCAATATAATCAGAGATTTCGGTATTGAGTTCATTGAACTCTATTCTTTGTTCAATGACTGTATTGGTCAATTGTTCACCGATTTCCAGGTGTGGAATTATGTCTAACATTTCTACAACAAATATTTTTTGTTGTTTTGAGAGTAAGGCATTTAATGGTAATGCTTCTTTTATGAATTCCTCTGCATTAGGAATATCTTCATGGTTTTTAAGTTCTTATCTCAATTCTTTAATCAATGTGTTTTTGCTAGATAAGTCATTTTCATGACTTATATTAAGCATTTCCATCTCTTGTTGTACTCTGAGGAGTTTTTGTTCGAACTTCTGATTTAGAGTGTTTCTTTCTTCATCTAGTTGCTGATGTAGTTGCATTATTTTTTCATCATTTTCCTGAACCAAAATAGATACTTCTGCTGCCTTATCCATTGTTGCAGTGGTGTATGCACCACTGAATTGAGATAGTCGAGTTAAATTTTCAATTGGATTTGATGGAGTATCTTTCCATACAACTTCCATTACTTAATTTCTTGGAGGCATTTCGATCCTTCTCCTTCTTCTTTGTTTCCTTACTATAGCTTTATGGAGAGGACTGTAGAATACATCTAGTGGAGGGATATCAGTTACCTTCAAAACAATTTCATTAGTAAGAAACACAGGAATGACTTCTGTGTCTTGGGAGGTTATCTGAGGAGTTTCAATGATATGTTTTGCCAAAACTGTTTCTCCCTTTGGAGTGTGAAATTCTGTATGTTTTTGTGAAGATTATACCTCTGGGGTATTTATCAATGGGGTGCTAACTAGAGTCCAAATTTCATCTCGTTCACTCTAACTTTATGAATCTGTTTGTTCTATTCTTACTTCTTTGCTTGCTTCAATCGTATATCTGGTAACCAAAAAATTCTAAGGGATACGTCTGAGTCTTTGTTCTTTGAAATCATTGAATATCTATAACTTTTTTGAATTTAGGTTCAATTTGACAAAATTTTGGACTTCTTCAAAAGTCCCAAGAGATTGCAAAATATCTTCAAATCTATTATCAATGTGTATGATAGGTTTGAGTTTGACTGACAGAGTAAATTTGTTAGCAATATTTTATGGGTCAAACTGCCTTGAGGGTAAAATGGGGAGCTTCAGGAGCTCAATCTTTTGAAATTATTTCAATGTATGATTGAAATTGATGAGCGTGAATGTACCACATGAAATTGGGAAACTTGGCCATAAAGACTTCTTACTGTCTTTCAAAGATTTAGTGAGTCCATTACCAACATTTTTGTAGGTGATTTCTCTTGCCATCAATTTATCTGAAACATATAAAGGAAGAACATGCAAGGGAGCGGAGCTTCCAAAAATTCTGATATATGAAAATGATTCTTCAACAAAACACATGCCTATCATTTGAAGGTCTGCAATGGCTTCTTTAGTGAACCTCAAGCTCATTTTGTCAAATATTACTTGATGCAATGGTAGTACAACTCTGTAGCATAGCCTCTGAAAATGTGGTGCATAATTGTGCTCCCATATCTCTTTATGATTCAAATGTATCGGGGTAGGACCTCTAGGAGTCCATTTCCATCCCATAACTAGAAAGTTGGTATAAAAACAGATGGCGTCAAAAACATACGCGCTCATGAAAAATTGGGAAACATATTTGGTGGAGGAGGTTATTGATTGGTGATATTCATTAACTGCCTTAACTAGATTCTTACAAAGGATAGTTACCCAATTCATTATGTGGGAATTAACACAGGAGTCAATTAGGGGAATCCAATTTATGGAGAACTTGGTATTATCAAGTATACCATATAATCTGCATAGCATTGCTACTGCGAAATTGTAGGGATTTCCAAGTGACGCAATAGGATACATACTTGTTTTCTCATATTTGAACTTGTTATCTAGTTTCCTCCAACTTTGAATTGCCTTGAACAGGTCTTTGTTCTTCTTAGAAAAATTTGCAACAAACTGACTATTGTAGATGCCTTGCGGGTTAGGTAGCTTATACATGATTTTAAGATCTTTAGCTATGAAGGAACCTATAATATCATTCTTATAGGTTCTTAATTTTCTATCTGTGATAGTTGAATTTTTGAGCACCCATATAATCATGTCGGTATATGGAAAAAGAGTAGCTCTTGTTGCTATCCTATGAAGGAAAGAGCTTGCAATATCTTTGAACTGTAAATTTGAGGGTGTTGCATCATCGGCAGTCGCCGCGATTTCCACTACTTCTGGCTTTTCATCTTCAAGCATAGTGTAGATAGATTTCCATTTTGTAGTACCTCCATCTACAGTATAGACTATATCTGAGACTATTAGCGACATTTCCCTTTGTTCCAATTCTGCAACAATCTGTTTGTCTTGTTTCTGAATCACTTTGCGGATGGACATATCTTGAAGGAAAATCCATATTAAAGATAGATTAAATGATCAAGTGATGTAAAAGCTATTGAAATGATCTATTTTTAAAGAAAAAATATAAGAAACAAATATATCATTAATTAAATCATAACGAATCAATAACTGTTTACATTGGGGCGATAAAACACAATTAATGTTTCCTGACATGATTTATTTTCACGTAAAACCTTTATTCAAACATGTCAAATCCATCGCATCTCTCCCTTTTAACTTGTCTTTACGAAGCGTATTTACCTTTTTTTGTGTGATATGTGATTTTGCGATATCACAAAATCGCAAAATCGCAGAAGTTGCAGTATCGCAAAATTGCAATATCGCAACTTTGGTAAGAATTGCTTAAAATTTTACAACATAAATCTGTGATATGTGATTTGTAATGTCGTTTGAAAAACTTCAAATTGGTGATCGCCAAATCAGGATTTCGTTGTTTTATTGTTTTAACTTTTAATAAGAAAAGATTTATGCAGAAATGTGATTTGTGATAGGGTATTTTCAAGGATGTTTTTATTAACTTCTTTTGTTTTCTTTGTTTTTTATTAAACAAAATCAATAATTCTTTTGGGAGTTTTTATTTTTTTATCTAAAATGGAGAAAATATATTTAGAATAAGGGTCCGTATTTCTATTTATCAAAGGTCTAGATTATTTTGAAAATAAAAATGGGGAGGAGTTGTTGCATAACACAACACGTCCATACCTCGGATCTTAGTTTTTATGTACTCTATTATGGATGGTTGCACCCATACCACATGTTCATGTATCAGAGATATTATTTGTATTTGTAATTGCATGTTTTCTGATATTGGTGTTTAGTTTGAACGTGTTCTCATAAATAATTTCGCCCCTCCCTCTCCCTCGGACCTCATGCTTTAAGGGGCATTTGTTACACAACATTTTGTCGCTATCCCTGCAATCCCCATCTCGCTGATTGGAGGGTCATTTCTGTGATCAATAAAAAATGTCATGCGTTGCAAAGACCATCATTGCATCCCTTTAGATGAGAGAAATATTCCTTCTATTGACAATTCCCTGAGCAGATATTTAAAAACCCTTGTTTTTGACTTGGCATGAGTAGTCAATTCTACCCTCGCACCGATGAGGAATATTAACACTAGGCCTCATGCTAGTTGGTGCTCTGTCTCAGTTAGCCACCCACGTCGAGTTTTTTATGGAATGTTTTTTAAAAATAGAGGCATATATTCCACTCCAACAACTTTGAGGATGAGTCATTGAGATTGGTTGGAATGAATAACCATGGACTCCCTCCTTTATTTTATGGTTTCCACCTCTTATAGGAACCTCCTAAAGGATAAGCCTCCCTCCCACCTTTGTAGAGATCCTAACCTCCTCCTTTTCCTCTATAAAAATAAGCTATCTCTCTGAGAATAAGCTAGCTGAACATGGAGAATTGAGTATACCATAGCTGAATTGTTGAAGAGATAGAACAAGAAGGAATTTCGTTCAGAGAGCTTGAGTCCATGCCCTTATCCTGTCCGAATCCCCTGATGAGCATCTGAGATGCGCTTCATCTGAACCCCACTGGAGGAGACTGCCACCTCAAAACTTTGGTTATAACTCTTCCTTCTATCAATACATATGCGTGACTATTATTTGGTTCCCATTTTGTGTTATGTTAGATGTTAGATGTTTAATGAAATATGCTTATCCATCTTTTACTGGCTAGTAATTACAAATGAAGTTATTATGTCCTTTGTTTTCCTTGTTTACTTTTCTATGTGCAGGTATCCGAGCATGACTGTAGAAGGATTGTGACTTGTTGAGGCAGGAGCGAGAGCCCACCACTACTACAGCCGTAACAATAGTGTTGGATTCTAGGTAGGTCGATCTACCATGTCCTCTTTTCATTTAGTAATTAGGAACCTACACTCTAGCATGTCTGTTTATTTCTAAACCCACTCTAGGGCTAAAGGGATTGTCTTTGTCCGTAGAGAGGATTTACCTGCTTAACATTGGGCCAAAATTAAAAATACTCAAAAATGGACCTTGGATAGAACTAAAGAAAATTTCAAGGCATTCTGAACATGGATAGAACTAATTTTACTGGGACAAAGTAGACAACAAAATGCCTATCTTGAATATGACAAGGAAAGGAAGTTATATTAAACTCTACTCATGAATAACTAATATGTATATAACATTTGAAATTTATATAAGAGTATAGTAGTGCTATCTAGTACGAGAATGCACTAACTGCAATTTCTCATGAAAGCCAATATTATGAATTGTTTCTAAACATATTATTATCCCTAAGAAATTAGCCTGGCAAAACTTATACCTTTGTGGTATGAACTTATAGTAGAACCACGTGGTAGGATCCTTGTCTATTGACATAGTTGTTGGGTAAGTGAAGGAGGTTACAATGGTGAGTGTATAAAGATGATGATAACCCTTATAAAGTGCAGGTTATCAATCCATGTTCTGTTGTGTTGTAAGTTGATGAACCTTGTTGGATATATATAAGTAACGATTGATGTGCTTGTAATGTAGATTGAAAAAATGTATAGACACACACACACACACACACACACACATTTTTACATGATGATTTATGGAAACTAATTTTCATAGTGATTTTGGATGTAGGTCAAACCTCTATGCATTTTGCATCAAAGAGAAATTTTTTAAGAGAAGCAAGTAATAACCAGGGTTGAATCCAATGAAAGCTCTTCAACTTCGCGAGGCTATGTTCGAAGATGATGAATCTATTCCCAAGGAATATTCTAGCCTATTTGGAGGGCTAAGAAAACATTGAGGGAAATTGTTTGCTAGAGTAGGGGAATATGTAACCCCCTAGTAAAAGATGTAAATATTTTGGTTTACCACAAAGGATTTAGTAAAAATATGGGCCATGTCAACGGCTAGACATGGATGATAAATGATGTTTTATTTTTATAAATAATATTATCTATCATCATCCAAAAAAAGTAAGGGAAAGAGTGTTAAATGAGAGCTTCTTCCTAGGTAGTTCGAAGAGCATTATTCCTCTCCCTAGAGATAAATAATCTCATTTGGGGGTAAGGGAGAAAAGAGGGGATAGAGAAGAAAACCTGAGACTTTGGACACTGGAACAAGACATTGTTAAAGGTTGGAAGGATGTTCTCGGTTGGGGTATCATTGAGTTGGTTGATCAGTAGTGAGATCCTTATGAAAGACTTGTGAGCCTAAGTTCCAATTCTGGAATGGTAAGGTCTTGATTCGTTGGGATAGACCTTGTTAGGTCATTGTCAAATAACTGATCTAAGAAGAAACTGGCCTGCAGGGAGTCCTTTTTTGTAAAAAGAGCACTCATTGGTTCGGTGAAGCACTCCTTATCCCTCATGTTTTGTGTCTGAATCATATTGTTTGATGTGATAAGTATATAACTAAGTGATTGTCATTAATTTAGTTTCCTCCAATGAAAATATGTGGGTTCTGAATATAGACGATTAATTATACTTTATTAAATAAATTGGAGAATTATGTTAATTTTAGGAAAATTAAATAATATTAGCCTTGAGAAATCCTAACTTATGAACTGACAAAGGGCTAGAACAACTGGGCAAGTACCGAGGAACATGCCCCACTTAAGGAAATTGGAGACTTATTAAGAAGTGTATCTAACATAACTAAAATAATAATACTATTGTTAGAATAGAACTGTACAGGTCATTGTAAGAAATAATAATAAAAAAGGGTTTTTTCTAGTGTAACCCATGGTTATAAATAGTTATAGAAAAACCATATCTATAATTAAGGGAACATTGTTTAGACGATACCGGATATCATTAAGACATTATAAAAATAGTGCCTACAACATATAACATATGAAATATTCTATGTGTATAATTATCAACATGAAAATGTTGTTTGTTATGCTATGAAGTTGATGTAATGAAAGATAAACGTTTGAGTTAGAGTTATTTTAAGTCAAGGGTAACTAATGAATGAGTATATTATCCAGGTCAACTATATATGTAAGCTACAATGTTTTTTTCTTGTGCTCAGAGGACAGAATAAATAGAAATATTGTAGAGTTTAAAGGAGTGGTAGGGTTAGATATGGCTAACATATTAAAGATATATCACTAGAAAAATCCCCAACCACATGTATGAGCCTGAATGAACGCAAATAACTAACATCTCATGGGATACACGATATTAGAGGAGCCCAAATCCTCCTCATCTGATATTATATCCATAGAAGCAAATGAGAAAGGTAACAATGGAATACAAAAATCTTGGGGTGAACTAAACATTAGAGAACTTTTGAGGTCGAAAATGGGCCTCCTAAGAAAAATTTACAACCACAATAAACTTTATAAGAACCAATAGGATTCAAGATGCTGATGTCAACCATGGGGTATAATTCGCCATTTTTTGGGTAAAAAAGTAAAAAGTATAAAAACTAATAAAATAATAAAACTATTTTTTCAACTTGTATTTTCAATCTATCTCTCTAAGGTTTTACTCAAATTTCGAGTAGGAGTACTCATTAGATGAAAAATTTAATTCATCATCCAAGGAGTACCCATGTTGCATACTATTGATGGACCTTCCTACACAAAATTGAGAACTATGTGAAAATGTGTCATTGCAATCCATTTTTTCATGTATTTCTCATTTTTCCTGTACCATGGTCCATCAAAAGTATGCAACATGGGCACTCCTTGGATGAGGAATCAAATTCTACATCCAATGAGTGTTCTCTCTCGAAATTTGAGTAAAACCATAAGGAGATAAGTTGAAAATACGAGTTGAAAAATTAGTTTTATTTTTTTCCCTCTAAACTCTGATGATGTAATCATATAGTATTTTATTATTTCCACTAATATTTTATAATTACCTTAGGAGGCCCATTTTAGACTTCAAAATTCCCCTAATGAGAAGTATGAATATAATACTATAAATTTACGAAAGCAAAAGAAGTACCCAATAAAACAAGCCCAGGGGGCATAATATTACCAAACAAACAAGCATTTTCCTTAGAAAACTATTCCGTTGAACCATAATAAGTTGAGACAAGTCATTATTTTTGTAGAAATATTATCATGCAAAGAATATTAACAAGATAACCTTCATGAAAAATAACATTACCAGTAAAATTGAATAGTTCCATTAGGTAGGAGATTAGACAAACTCTCGTTTATAAATATAGTGTCGCATAGTCTAACTTGGAAGTTGATATAGAAACTTATAAATAAAAAAATTTATCGATAATCAGAAAATTATAATAGTACCCCTCTAGTAATGAGGAATTATCTCAATCCATTGGACTCTAAACTTACAACTAGAAGCTGACCATTAGAAAAATAGAAAGATCCATTAAGGCATGGATTCTCATAATCTAAACCCTAACATGGAGTGGTTCTTAGGGAAAATTTAACACCAAAATTTGATTGACACCTAGCACACTTGTGTCACAGGGACATGCCCTGACCATTTTGCACTGAAATGGCCAGGTAGTCGACCGACTTAATGTGAAAAAAGATGAAAAACACTTGCTACGAAAAAATGAATTCTAATAAACATTGAAATTTCAACTGTAGGATAATGCTGGACCAGTTAGAACCCACCTGAGTGCAAGGCCATGTAATAATTAAAATAAAATTGGCAAGGAATTATATTTTTACTATGGAGATAAGTATAACTACCCTTCTATAAAATCTTAATACTTGTTGAATAATCAAGGAAATGAGACCACAGTAAATAAAATGGGTTCGCTGGTAAATGGCATGGTTAGGTTTGTCATAGTGGTAAGAGTAACAAGTGAACCATTATCTAGGAGGCTCATGGCCAGATACTAGCTAGACAACTAACTATGTGAAGCACCTCTAACCTCGAGATCATTATGCGCTGAAAGAGAAATAACATGATCTAGTTTCAACTTGGTTACACGATAAACAAAAATGTACGAGATAATAAATAATGTAGGAAGAAACAGAAAAAACTAACCCTAGCTGCTGTCAAACCAGGAGGTAACTCCTCAAATCAGAATGTGTATTAGCTAAAGAATGCATATGTATTTATACATGGAGGTGAGGCTATTGGGATTCATCTCCCAATGACTCTTGGCCTTCCTTATTTCCTAGTATTAAATAATATACAATATTACATGTGCACACCCATCCCATAGGATTAGGTGTCAACATTCCCCCCTTTAATCCGAAGGGATGTTGGTGAGTCCAAGCATCGATCTGAACTTTTCAAACTTTTCTCTTCCAAGTGCTTTGGTGAAGATGTCAGTAGTTTTCTCATTTGTGGAACAATGATGTAGATGGATGGTTTTGGCTTGAACATGATGTCGAATTAGATGGTACTTTGTATTGATGTGCTTTTTTCGATCATGGAACTTTGGGTTCTTGGCCAAATTTATTGCAGAAGTGTTGTCGATCATGAGTGGTGTTGAATACATTTGTTTCATCTGCAAATCTTCAAGGATTTTCCGGAGCCACACAATTTCCTTTGTTGCTTCAACTGCTACCACATATTCTGCCTCGGTCATGGAATATGCTGGAACTGACTGTTTGCGTGATCTCCATGAGACGGCTCTTGATCCAAGAATCATGGTGTAACCTATAGTAGACACCCCTATTTATTTTTCGCCATCAAAGTCTGAATCAGAATATCCGATTAAGCTGAAGTCACCTACCTGTGTATATTTGAGTCCAAAGTCTTGAGTCCCCTTCAAGTACCTTAGCACTCTTTTTGCAGCAGACCAATGTCCTTCACAAGGTTTTTTCATGAACCTTGAGAGGATTCCAATAGAAAATGAAATGTCAGGTCTGGTGGTGGTTAGATAGATAAGACTTCCTATAAGATGTCTATACTTAGTTTCATCCTCAAATTCCTTCCCTTCAATAGATGTAAGCTTCAAGTTTTGTTCCATTGGAGTGGTTAAGGGATTACAGTAATCCATGCAAAATTTGTTCAAGAGATCTCCAATGTACTTCTTTTGAGAAATAAATATGAATTTAGGATGTTGAATTACTTCAATACCCAAATAGTAATGAACATGACCCAAATCATTCATTTCAAAACCTTTCTTCAACTCTTTCTTCATGGATGCAATATAGCTCTCATTGTTTCCTGTTATCAAAAGATCATCTACATATACCACAAGATATACAACTGTTTTTCCAACTTTCTTAACAAACAAAGTTGCATCATCAAGATCAAAAAGTTTGAAATCAAGTTTCAGAAGATGCTCGGTTAACTTCTCATACCAGGCTCGTGGTGCTTGCTTAAGGCCATACAAGGATTTTACAAGTTTGAAAACTTTGTGTTCTTGACCCTTTATCACAAATCCTTCTGGCTGGGACATATAAAATTTCTCCTTTAGATCTCCATTCAAGAAGGTTGTTTTTACATCCATCTGATGGACTTTCCATCCATTCTGAGCTGCTAAGGCAAAGAGAGTCCGGATGGTGGTCCATTTTGCTGTGGGAGAAAAAGTTTCTTCATAATCGATTCCTTCCTTTTGTGCAAAAACTTTTGCCACAATCCTGGCCTTGTGCTTGTCAAGTGAGCCATCTGCTTTGTACTTGTTCTTATAGACCCACTTACAGCCAATTGGTTTCATTCCCAAAGGTGGATCAACCAGCTTTCAAGTGCCATTCTTTATCAAGGCATCATACTCCTTCTGCATCGCTTCTTTCCATTCATCATGAGAAGCGGCTTCTTTGAAGGAAGTTGGTTCATGATCTGTAGACAAACTCAATTCACAGTTATAAGCAATATCCATATCAACGGGAGAATCAGAATTATCTACATCACCTTCGATTTGTTGAGTGGAACTTCTTGTTCCTATTTTTCCAACCTCATCAGGATGAACATTCTCCAGTGTCTTTGTCAGCCATTTGGGAGGACCTTTCTGAGATGGCCTAGGCTGGTCATTTGACTGAGTTTGGATTGATTCAAGATTCAATCTCCCAATTCTGTCAATCACATCATCCAATGTGTCATCCGTGGTTGTTTCTTCATGTGGGGGAGAGAGTGCTTCAGGACATGATTCCATAGTTTGATTCAATATCGGAATCCCCCCTTCAAGATGTGGAATCAAATTATCAAATTCTTGGAAGGACTTTGCATGTGTGAATCTATCCAGGCGATCAAGTTGCCGCTCAACAATCTTGTCACTCTTGAAAGATTCAAGAAATATGACATCTCTTGCTATTACAAATTTCTTATTTGCTTCATCATAGAGACGATATCCTTTGGAGGTATTGGAGTACCCCAAGAAGATACATTTTCTGCTTCTAGCACCAAGTTTGTTCCTTTGACCCTTGAGTATCAAGGCATAACAGGTGGACCCAAAGACCCTGAAATGCTTTACCGAAGGAATGTGGCCATGCCACATTTCAAAAGGAGTTTTGTTTCTAATTTAACTTGAAGGAAACCTATTCTTTATGTAAACAGCACATAGAACTGCATCAGCCCAAAACATCAATTTCACATTCTTGAAAAATAACATGGAGCGAACCATATTTAAAATAGTTCTGTTCATTCTTTCAGCTACACCGTTCTGTTGGGGATTATATGGCACATTTGTTTGATGTTTGATTCCATGTTGACGAAGATAATTTTCAAATTTGTTTGAAGTGTATTCTTTTCCATTATCAGTACGTAGAGAGCCAATATGTGTTTGTACATCATTTTCAATCCATGCATGAAAATTCTTGAAAGTTTGAAAAGCATCAGACTTATTCTTCAGTAA
Organism: Pinus albicaulis; assembly: GCA_034641835.2. NCBI lineage: Eukaryota > Viridiplantae > Streptophyta > Pinopsida > Pinales > Pinaceae > Pinus > Pinus albicaulis. The sequence goes on from CM076575.1 coordinate 383,554,280, forward strand.
GTAAATCCAACACATTCTGGTGTAGTCATCAATAAATGTCATCATGTATTTGTTTCCATTTGCAGAAGCGATAGGCATAGGGCCACATAAATCTGAATGAACAAGTTCAAGTTTCCTATGTGCTCTTGAGTGTGAATCATGAAATGGCTGTTTGCTATGCTTTCCTAGAATACAAGCATCACATTCCTTAGGTTTTCTAGGAATTGTAGGCAGTCCATTAACACCATTTTTCTTCAACAAGCGAAGGCTTTCATAGTTTAAGTGTCCAAATCTAGCATGCCATAAAAGACTTGATGGGAATGTACCTTCATCATGATGTGAACTAAATGCAAAGTTTTGAGCATGAGCAGATGAACCTTTCAGCTTCAAGAGTCTCCCTTCTTCTATTCCCTCCATGACAAGTGAGTGATCTGATGCTTTTATGACCTCTGCCTTGCCATCAAACAAGTGAATTGAGTGTCCTTGCTGCCATATTTCGAACAGGGACAACAATTTTCTCTTCAACTCAGGGAGGTATAGAACCTCATGTAGGATATGATCTGGAAGACCAGGCAACCTAAGCCTGACTGTGCCAAGCCCTGATGGCTTGAGTTTGGATTTATCTGTGAAATATACTGCTCCATCAACTTTCTTAGTGAATTCTTCAAAAAAATATTTTATAAATGTCATGTGACATGTTGCTCCTGAATCTAGCAACCAATCATCTCTCCATGAAGTAAATGAAACATCAAACAAGTCTTCAGTTACTCCATTGTTACAATGTGCTAGAACATAATGAGCGGATTCAGGTGCTTTACCTTTGTCTTTTTCATTATTTTTACCTTTGTCTTGATTTCTTTTCTACTCAATTTTCTCCCATGGTGTTCTACATTTGAATGCATCATGTCCATCTCTATTGCAACGTGTGCAATGAAGATTGGATTTGTTAGATTGTCCGCCCCCCCTTTCTGTGAAGTTTCTTCTTCCTCTTCCTCTTCTTCCACCTCTTCCTCTGGATGAATCTGGAGCATGACTCTTTTCTCTATGTGCCAAGTATGCAGCCTCTTCGGAAGATGAAGGGACTGTCATCTTCCCAAAAGCTTTCTCTCTTTCTACAAACTTTTTCTCAAGTGTATTAAAGGTGATATGCTCAAGGTTCCCACTTGCTTGCAAAGACTCAAGATAATGTGAGTAAGTTGGATATAATGCCTTAACATATGCTTTGATACCATGTCAAACCAGGAGGTAACTCCTCAAATCAGAATGTGTATTAGCTGAAGAATGCATATGTATTTATACATGGAGGTGAGGCTATTGGGATTCATCTCCCAATGACTCTTGGCCTTCCTTATTTCCTAATATTAAATAATATACAATATTACATGTGCACACCCATCCCATAGGATTAGGTGTCAACAGCTGCAATGATGCAGAAAAGAAATAGAAAATTCTTTTTATACTTGGTGGTGATAACTAGTAATAAATTATCCTTTGGCCATCAAGGATTTAATACAAAACCCACCAGATGTTGAGCCTTCTTTAGAGTTGGTAGGTGAGAAAATTTCTAGGAACTAGTAGGGTAATAGATAGTCCGTTACCATAACCCCTGCATGATGAATCCGAGTGATCAGATCCTTTCTCGAAGAGTCAATCATGGAGGATTCACTTGGTAGTTATCCTACCCACTCACACACACCCATCATGTGCTAAAAGTTCCATACAGAATGTTCCATGCTACAGGGTGAATTTAATAATCCCAAATGTTATGTTTGTGCGACATGCACGAGAGGTGTAATCTATTATGTCTTAAGAAACCTTATAATTCTTTTGTATTATATCTAAGGTGTAAAATTTCAGGGAATAACATTTAGTTTCTTGAGTATATGAGTCCACACCATATAATAATTTAAAAAAACACATGGGGTTATTTGTAGCCATTATAAGAAGTAATAAAAAATGAAGTAAGTATTTATGGTAATGATTATGTATTGATATTAATCCCACTACATATAAACTCATTGTGTTCCTTAGGAAATATATGAATATAAAAAAAAATATTTACACAATCATGTTTTTTTTTGTCTGGATGGATGTTACACAAATTATGGCATCCACTTTCTAAATATTTTTATATAAATTTTTAAAATATGCATCGAATAAGCATCGTAGTTTATTCCAAATTCTTGCCAATCACCAGAAAGGTCTGAAACAAAAACATGACAATGAATATGTTTAGTAGGTGTGATCATAGTGAATGTTGGTATACTATTATTTAGCAGATTGACATACTAAAGGACAAGGCAACACATAAACAAGTCTTTAGAGTTCTAGGATCTATCCCTCCTAGTCTCAGAGAGGGATCTCTCAATTTTTTGCAAATATATGACTTGTTTGGTTGTAAAAGGTTTATTTTAGGCTAGTTATTAAGCATGAGTTTGTTTGATTGTTTGGTGGGACACGATGATCTAGGCAGCATATATAGAAAAGGGAAATATCTAAGTCATTGGGAAATGGACTCAAATGGAAGTTTGTAACAAGTTTGTAGATGAATTAGGGGCATCAAAGGGAAAATCTAACTTGGCTATTGGATCTACAAAGTCCTTCAGGTGAAATGAAATGAACATTAAGGGTTTAAAATGAAAATTAGAACTAAGGGCAATTAAGAATCCTTAATTATATGTACTTCTAAACAAAGGGACTTAAAATATAATTTGAACATGAATATGTATTCCATAGATAGGGCTAACCATGAATTCTACAAATCACACTTCAACAAATAACAATTTCAAGACAAGCTTTCAAAATGAAATCTAGGAGTCGAGGAACGCTCTATTTCATCCAAATATAATAACTGCATTCATAGAAGAGGGAACTCCTAGACATCTCTGATTGCAGCTAAAAAGACCCTCAAAAAAATTATCTAAGAAAGAACAAAGGGTATGATCAAAACAGGCCTCTTTGGCAGACTGTAAACAATGGTACTTTAAAGGGAGACTTTCAAAAACAGTTTTCAAGTGACAAGAAGTAAGCAGGGAAAACCATAAATCATTCTTGAGGCCAAATATTTGAACTATTCTTGAAATAAACAAGCTTAAGGGTTGAAAAAGCAGTCAAAATACTCAATAAAACCTTCAGCAGATGAAAACATAAAGGCAGTGAAGAGTAAACAGGTCTAAGGTGCTTCTAGGAGACATTTCTTAGCCTAAAATTTTTACTCTACTGCAAGAAAAAAATCATGAAAATAGAATGGAAAACAGGAAAAACATTAACAGATTAGAATACTTCACCAATAGCCAAGCTCAGGGATCCAATGAAAGAGCTTTCTTCATCAACAAACAAGTCAAAACATGCATAGGTTCTAGAACATCAAATTTCTTTCAACTTCAGCAAAACTATGTATTACTTCAAAGAGTTATCAAATTCCCACCTTTACAATGAGTTCCAGTGCAATATTTATACTGCAAATGAGGAGGTGGAACCATCTATGGTTCAAAAATGTTATTAATGACATAATGCACTCCTATCCTTAAAAACCATGCAAGGCATAATGTAGGAATGTCTCTCGACTACTTCTTTGTGTAATAAATCTGTCTTTACTTCCTAAGGATGAAATTGTTGAAAATATAGACTTTGCAGCCTTATCTTCACCTTTACATTAACTTCTCTAACAGTTTATAATATCTTCTTTAGTGAAATAATTGTTTATTTGTCTTTTGAGACAGAAAGTAAGTGAAAGGTGTCAATTTAGGCTTATCAAGTAAATAACTACTCCTATTGATGTATCCGAGGCTATCTTTAAGCCTAATCTTTCATTTATTTTATCATTAAACTATTTTAAGGCATTTTAGCTTTGATCTGCCTTTAATTAATCTGTTTTGAGGCTTTTATTTTGCCTTAAGTATTTATAAATCACTTTTGCTGACTTTTGCTCTTTATCTGATTTCTTTAAACCTTTAATTCTCTATCTTTAACTGTGTTTCCTTCCTTAATCTTCCAATCAAACCTTTAATCTTCTGTCTGCCTCTTTAGACCTTGATTTAGGCTTTAATCTTCCACTTCTTCACTTTTTCACTGATTTTCTTTTTTTTACCGTGTGCAAGGTTCCTTGTGGTGCGCTGAAGGGTTTTAAAGTTCGGCCAGTGGTCATGAGACCTTGATAAAACCTTTGAATTGAATAAAAACGAATCCCTCTTTGTTTTGGGCCCTCAAATTATCATCTTGAGGCCTCAGTCATAGGATATGGCCATGGGAGGGCTTTTGCATTACATGTCACCATGAAACCTGCAAAATAAACCAAATATTTAATAAAAACTGTGTGTTTTTGTGGTCAACTGCGATTAGAGGCTTTAGAGTGGTGGAGGAGTAGTGTAGGGCGAGGAGAAATGCGTGGAGGGAGGCAAAATATGCAGGCAGAGGAAGAAATTTCATGGCGGAGAGGCAAAACAAACAAATTATTGAATATTGGTGCGAAGAGGGAGGATGGCAGTTTTGCGAAACTGTGGGCGGTTTTCACGCGAGTCAATGGTGGTAAGTGGTTTTTTGTGTTACGAACTTGATTCCATACAAATGGTGAAGCGTGTTTGCAATGAAAGCATCGCTTTTGCGTGGATAATGTTCGATTAATTTTTTGGAGAAACAGGCATGAAGGAGAGTGCAAACCATTGGATATGGGGCTGCAGATCCAATGGTGGAGAGGGCACGCGATGGGGAAAGGTGCGCAGTGGTGGGAGATAGTGGAGGCCAAGTGTCGGACGTGGATTGGACGGGCGACAGGGTAGTGGATGGTGGGGCCAAGGTGACGTGGGCAAGCCTATCAGGAAGTGGAAAGGTCTTTGGATTATCAAGTTAAACGGGAACCGTTAGATCCATAAGATCTACGGTGTAGATCGATTGCAAGGGTGGATGGATTTGATGATCGGGGGGGGAGGCTGAATGGGAGAGGGGATAAGCGTCATCGAATTGGATAGATCGATGGTCGATAATTCCCCATGGAGTGGTAAGGTGGGGAAAAGGTTAACAGGTCGGGAAGGTCGTGGGAGTATGGTGGGCGTTGGATCTAGGCCTAGGGCCTTTGATCAATGGCCAAGAATGCCCCAAAAACCAATGGAACAGGGACAAAGAAAAAGGAAGGGGGGGGCTTAAGGAAAGCTGCTAGGAAGTGGTCCCGTGGAAAATTAAGGGGACTGGGAGCTATGGTGGCAAGGGCTAGGAGGTAGACGGGAAACAGAAAAGGAGAGGAGTGCCAACAACCGTTGATATTGGTAGATCGACAGTGGGGATCTACTTGGAGGTTGAAAATCGGTGGAGGAGAATAGAAAGTGAAAAGAAGAAAAAGGTGAATTTCCGATGCCGATGCGGGCTAAAGCCTAGTGCTAGGGCACAGTCCTATGGAGAGATAAGGTGACTGGGAGCCAAATAAAAGGGGCCAAGGGATAGCGTAGAGAGTTTAAGAGCTTGGTCGGCGGGTGATGTTATATCAATAGAAGGGGCAGAGGATTTTAAGCCCAAAGGGTATTTAAAGCCAAATTTTTAAAAAAAGGGCGAAAAAGGCTAAAACAAAAGGTTTTTGGCTTTTTTCGAGTTTCGACAAGGGAAAAAGGAGTTTTTTAAACCATATAAAGGAGTTATGATGATTTGGAGGGGTTTTTGATGTTTTTAAAAGGGTTTTTTAGGGAAAATGGAGGAGAATGAAGAGGAAAAAAAAAGTACTTTTAAAACCAAGTTTAAGAGTTTTTATAATGGTTTAAGGGGGTTTTTCAGAGGAAATGAAGAGTTAATAAATGGAAAAAGGGCTATTTTTAGAGGGAAATGGACTAATAAAAACAGGGATAAATAGCCTAAAATAAGATTTCTTCTTTGAAACAGCAGGATAACCTTTTAGAAGACATAGATGAAGATTTTTGTGAACTGACAGACTCAGAATGATGAAGGCAATGAGGTTTCTAGAACTCATAACGCTTCTTTGAAATATTATTTCTAGAAATCTAGGATTGGCAATTTAGTCATCTTTGGATAAAGTCAAAATTATGGATGACTAATAGTGGCTTCATTTGGGGAGGACAACTATTCTTCTAAGTTTCCATAACCTCAGTTATCAATCTCTGGCTTTTGGCAAACCATTGCCTCATCCATTGGGCAGATTTCTTCTTTTCTTGCTAATATATCTCTGAAAAGGACAACTTTTATCAATCTGCAACATGTAATTTATTTAAACAACATCTCTTCCTACACAATCCTACTTGTCCTATCATTTTTTCTTCCTTTTTGAGTGCATTTGAGCTAGCAAACTCTTTGACATTTTATTTTTTGAAAAGAGAAATAAACTATCTAATCCTATCCTTATTCCTCCCAAGAGTCTAGATTAAATAGTTAAACCCTTTATTTTTCTACCTAAGCTACTATCTGTGAAGATTAAGTTGTTTGAAAATTTTATTCTGTATTTCTAAAACGGGAAATTTAAACACAGTCAAATTAGGATTAGATTGTCTAATTTGCTATGGTGTCTATGGTTTTATGTACAAGCTGCATATAGACTTTATTTGTAGAAAAATAAAACAAAATTGTGATGGCTTAAGATCTGAAAATTATAAACATCCTTCTATTCTTTTTCTAGTTGTTGTTTTGATCTATTTAGAGCTATATTTTTCCTTTTCTTGGTTCATATTTTGAGCTTGTTAGAACCATTTCCTTTCTATCCTAATATATTCTACCGATAAGCTAAGATTAAACTGTTTGGCAAATCTTCTTCACTAACCTATCAGTAGTAAATTGAAATCTATCTATTCTTGATTAGGCTGTATGACTAAGTAGAAGTGTTTTTCCTTTAGTAGTGGCATTTAAGTTTTCACACTTTCAAAAAATTCTCTTTTTTGGGTATGGGGTTGTACCTTTCTTATTTTATATCTACCCTCTTTTCTTTTTTTCCTTTTTTTTGTATTTTTATTTTTCAAATTTAAAGAGAAATGTTATGTACAATGAAATTTTTTTGAAACTAATATTCTTGGCAGAAATAGTGCATAATCATCCTCCCATTGACAGGACCTCCAAATAGATCTTCTCCATTCAGCTCTTGCAGAAGGAATGCATTGTGACCCCTAATGGAATGAATAATGTAGGGACCTTTCCATAGATTTTCAAATTTGCCATGTTTTCCCTTCTCTTCCCTTCTAGAATCCCACTTTAGAACTACATTTCCAACTTGGAAATCATTTTATTTAGTACTCTTGTCAAATAATTTCTTGATGCTTTCTTGGACTGTTTGTGTTCTCTTGTACACTTCCTCTCTTGACTGTTGTAAATGAATGTTCTGATTTATCCTTCTCTGCATATCATTTTCCTCAGTTTGTACTTCTTGAAGGAGTTTCATGACCGAAAATCCTAAAAAGGTTGGGAAGATTGCATCCATGCCATAAACCAGCTAATAGGGGGACATATTTATTGAATTTTTGGTGGTTAATCTATCAGCTCATAAAGCATGAACAAGCTTACTATGCCATGATTTCTTATTCTTTTTCCAATAGTTTTTTAATAATATTGACAAGGCTTTTGTTGGAGGATTTAGCTAATCTATTCCCTTGGGAATAGTAGGCAGTGGAATGACCCAAGGTAATATGATACTTATGGCAGAAGTCAATCATTTTCTTATATTTGAAGGCAGCAACATTGTCTGTGATAATTTTTTTAGGACAACCAAATATGGATAGTATATTGGTTTCAAGGAACTTGATAATGACAGAGTCAGTAGCATTCCTAGAAGGTATGGCATCTATCCATTGGGTAAAATAATCAGTGGCAGTGAGGATCCACTTATGTTGGGCTGAAGAAGATGGGTGGATTTCCCCAATGAAGTCCAAACCCCATTGTTGAAAGGGAGCCTCAACATTGATGGGATGTAAAGGTAAGGGAAGGATTTTTCTTTTGCCATAAAAAATTTGACACTTATGGCAAGACATGACAAGTTTCTGAGTGTCTGGGAAGAGGGTGGTCCAATAGTAACCATATCTGAGGATTTTTTTTGCTGTGGTCTTCCAGTAGAGATGTCCTCCACATTCTCCCTCATGCAGCTCATGCATGATTTTTTCTGCATCAATCTCAAGCAAACATTTAAGCAATATTCCAACAACATTCTTCCAATATAAAACCCCATCTAATATGCAATAATTTAAAGCCTTATGTTTCAAGAATTTAGCTTTAGTTTTAGACAAAGAGGGAAGGGTATTCAAATAAACCAGCACATATATGATATCAGCATGCCAAGGTGAATTCACAAAATCTTCTTCAATAAATGGAGTTATAAATTCTTCTGGTTCTTCCAAAACATCTACCATATTCATATCTAGTTCTTGGAAGTTTGATTCAGCCATGAGTTTCGCTAATTCCTGCCATTTGATTAATTTGGTAGGCCTGATTTCTAAGTCATATTATAAAATAATAGAAATCCATTTTCCCCTTTTACCATCAGGGTCTTGACTTAGAATATCCTTGACAATAGTGTGTGGAACAAAAGCAATGATGTGAGAATGTAATATGTATACTCTAAAGTCTTTCAATTCTTTTACCAAGGCTAAGGCTTGTTTCTCCATGATGCTATATTTGAGTGGAGCATATCTTAGGGCCCTACTAAAAAAGGATATAGGTTCTTCATGCCCCATGCTATTCTTTTGCAGTAACATTGTAGCTATTTTATGTTCAGATGCAAAGGAAAAGATATAATTTTTTTTTGTGAAATCAGGACTTATAAGAACTGGTGTTTGAGTAAGAGCTTGTCTTACTAGTTCAAATGATTGTTTAGCTTGTATTGTCCATTTAACACCTATCTCTTTCTTTAGCATGTTTGTGATATTTCTCAATAGCTCAGAAAGGTTGGGGATGAATCTCCTTAAAAATTTATCTTTCCAAAGAAAGATTGTAATTCTTTGAGGTTTCTAGGATGGATGATCTTCAATATACCATCAATCCTTTTAGGGTCTACTTTGATTCCTTATTTAGAAATTATGTGGCCAAGAAGCTTTCCTTCTTGGAGACCAAAGAGTGTCTTTTTGGGATTCAAAGATAAGCCATATTTCCTACATTTCTCAAAATCATTCCTGAAATGAATCAAATGTTCTTCATCATTTTTAGAGAAAATAGTAATGTCATCAAGGTAAATGATTATAAAATAGCCTATGTATTCTGAAAATGCTATGTCCATGGCACTTCGAAAGGTGGCCCCTACATTCATTAGAGAAAATTCCATTTTGACATACATGAATGTACCCCAAGGTGTGGTAAAAGCAGTTTTATGTTGGTCACTTGGGAGTACTAACACCTGATTGAAACCTGAGAACCCATCCAGGAGTGAAATTCTTTTAGACCCAACCACCCTTTGAAGTATATGATCCATTTTTGGCAAGGGATAGCTATCTTTAAGGGAAGCTCTATTTAGATTTCTGAAATCAATGCAGAGTCTAATTTCCCGAGTATTTTTCCTAGCATATACTATGTTGGAAACCCATTCTGAATACTTGATGGGAACTATGATCCCAGCATCATACATCTTCTTAATATCTTTCTCAACTGAAGGCAATAAAATAGGGTTTATCCTTCTGAGTTTTTGTTTGAAATGTTTCTCATTTTCTTTAAGAGGAATTTTGTGTTGAATGATGCCGGTATCATATGATTTTATATCCTTGTGTCACCATGCAAACACATCATTAAATTATTTGAAAAGCTCTATGTATTTCTATTTGATATGAGCTGGGAGAGTGTTGGATAGCTTTATCATTTTTGGTTCTGCTAGGCTGCCTATGTTATGTTCTTCTATGTTTGTTTCTATAGGCTCCATTCTTGGTTCTTTGGCTACATCATTGAAATAAAAAAGATGTTCTAATGGTGCAAGACCTTTTGGAATTGTATCATTTTTACATTGTAAAATTTCCAGGTCTTTTTGATCTGTATTGTCAACTATTTCTGCTCTAAAAGAATGTTCAAAATGGTTTATATTAGCAGAAAAGGACAGCTCTGTTTCAAAAAAAAAATTCTTCATTTAAACAGTTTTCTTCATGGCTTGAAGTAGATGTTGATATGGCAAAGTCATTCTTTTAATTGCAGAAAATCATCTACGTGTTTGTCTCCTTCAAACACTTGACAATAACCTTCATTGTCAGGTATTTCAGGTGAGTTTTTTACTGTTATATCATATTGTTCATTTGTCTCTGGTATCTGGAAATTACTAGCAGCAAAGGAAAATTCATTTGCTAGATGATTTTGAGCTCTTGAGATGAAAATGAGTTCATATTTTTTAAAGTTTTTCAGGAGATCAAGGGCATCATTTCTATATTCTACGAGTTTTGGGTTTTTGGTTGAATACTCCCCTTTAATTTGTCTGATAATTAAATCATAATCCCCTTGGACTGATATTATTTTAGCTTCTAAATATTTGAGTAAGTGTAGGCCAATGAGGAGGGCTTCATATTCAACAATGTTATTTGTGCATGGAAAATCTAGTTTATAGAAAAATCCTTTGTTTATGTTTTGTATCCATACACCAGCCCATGCACTTAATTTGCTACAAGAGCCATCAAAGTTTATTTGCCAAGGTATTTCAATCTCATTTTTTTCTTTCTGCTGTTCAAGGCTGCTAAAGTTTGAACTGTTATTTTCTTGAGTTGATGGCAGATTTTACTGTTCTGGTAGACTAAATTCTTGTTTGTTTTCCTTTTCTTGTTGGCTAATTTCATCTTCATTATATAAGATAAAGGAATCCAAATTTGAATGGATGGAGCAGATAGGAGAATTGTTTTGTCTATCTGTGTTTCTCACCATGTATTTCAAGTGGGATTCCTTGTTTAGTCTTCTAGTTTGGTTAAATACTGTGATGGTGGCAAAAGAAATATCCGTTTGAAGGGTCCCTTGTAGTTTGGCTCCCCATAATCTAGATGGAAGCATGCCATACTTAGGGGGAATTTCAGCTACTACTATGTCCATTACTAGGCTCTTAGCAAGAATTTGTGCCAAGTTGACACACAAATATTTGAATAGGCCTAAGAATTTGACCCTACTTGAATCAAAGGAGTATAGGTCTTTGTATGGTTTAGTAATTTCTAAGCCTAGGATTTCCATTACTACTTTTGGCATAATATTTTATGAAGCACCTGAGTCTAGCATGGCATTATGCAATATTTTGTCATGTATATTTAGGCTAACATAGAAGGGATGGACAACCCCTTCTTGGTATTTTCCTTCAACTTCAGGACCAAACAGTCACTCTGGTTTATCATCTGTCAAATTTAAAGTATCAGTGTCACTGCCTATATTCAAAGCTTTCAAAGCTTGGTTTTTATATACATCCTGAGTTACTAGTTCAACTAAGGGTATAGTGATTTTAATCTTGGCAATTTCCCCTTCAAGGGTGAAAGGAACTATTGTTCTTGTCATATTTTCATCTATTTTATCATTTACAACTCTTTCAGCAATTCTGATTTGTTGAACTTTATTTGGAATGCTATTTGGGACATATTTGTTAGGACCACTAGCAAAAGTACTAGGGCAACTTTGTTCAACACTTTGTTGGCTATTTTTGTCTTTATTTAGATCATCTTTCTTGGCCACAGTGTTGGTGTTACTGGCTATCTTTTTAGGCTTATTTTCTGAAGTTTTCTTAACATCAGTACTAGTGTTCTTGTCATTAGAAATCTCTGGGCTCCCTTTTCTTCTAAGATTATATTGTTTGTGTACCTCCATGATTTCATTTTCAAACCCCAGTCTGTAATCTTCAGAATCTTCATGGTTGTTTTCAATTTATTCCGAGGAGAAGAATCCTTGTTATTTTTCAGTTAGAAAAACATCTATCTCACTGTTAGATCCTATCAAGTTTACATGATTTTCTTCCAGCCTTTCAACTTCCCTTTCTTCTTCTTGATCAACATAGTTTTGTTGAAAGGGAGGCCTAATATGTTGGCCATTGTCTCTTTTCCTATATTTATTAGGGTTTCTTCTAAGGTTTGGGTTTTTATTTCTGTTTTGGGGGTTTTTTTGGTTTTCTCTAGGAGGCACTCTATCATTTAGATTTTTCTTTTCAAGCATCCTCTCCATTAATTTCACTAAGTTATCAATTTTAGTATCTAATGATGAGGTTGGTGCTATTGTATCTTCCATGTATGTAACTCTTTTCTCTACTTTTAGCCTAGCTCTTTTCTCAATCATATTTGCTTCTACACCCTAGGCTCCCCTCTGCATATCTTCTAAAGTTAAGGGATCCCTTTCTCTTAGCCGGTATGCCATTTCAGGATCAAAATCCTCAGGTAAATTGGCTAAGGCTAAGCCTAATGGAGGTTTCATGTCTGGGGGAAGTGCATTATACACACTATTGAATCTAGTGCAATAATATTGGACACTTTCCCCAACATTTCTTTTGAGGTTTGTATATTCTAAAAGGATTTGGAGAGGGTTTTTACTAAGTTCCCATTTGTTTATGAATGTTTGATATAAATAAGGGAGATCATTAATGGTGTGAGGAGTTAAGCCTTTAAACCATTTTTTGGCTTCTCCTCCTAAAGTTTGAGCAAAAATTCTCATCTTAATGGTTTCTTCTTCTATTTCCATGTAATCAAAAGCATCATTCATCTTATGTACATGTTGTTGGGAAGTAGTAGGTTCATTTCCAGTGAAATGGGGAATTTTTTATTGATATTCATTGGGTAAGGGAACTAGAGGTAGTGGTAACATAAGTGGATCATACCATGCTGCCATGATATGAAATAATGGGGGATTTACAAGAGGTGGATTTACAAGAGGGAAAATTGGCTGAAATGGTGTATTTTGAATAGTGGGTGTGTGGATAGGAGTAGAAGAAACACTTGGGTCAGCAAACTGTTGATGAGAAGATTTTTTATGGAAGGAGTTGAAATGATGGAGAAGTTGAGATTTAGGTGGAGTAGAAGGTGAAGCTTATCTACTAAAGCTCTATTGCAAATCTATGGTTTCAAAATTAGCTTGGTTTAAATCACTTTGAGATTTATTTCTGAATAGGTTCTTTGTGTGAGGTAAGTCAAAGTGAGGATATTTTAAGACTGTGATATTTTCAGGAACATATCTTGTTCTTAGGATGGTCCTATCAGTAGCTGGTTTTCCAGATCTAGAAGTTTGCCACAAAATATTTTATGGATTGTCAGTTATGGTAGGAGAGTTAGGATCTGGATTGGATCTAGTATGGACCCTATGTGAAGCCAGATTTCAGTTTCCAAAATTTAGAGAGGTTATTTTAGGCTTATTTTTCAAGCTTTTTCCTCTCACAATGATTTCTATAATAGGGAACTAGGTTTCTAAACTTTCTCAGGGCTTGTTAACACAATCTTAAGGAAATTTGGAGTACTAGTAAGGTAATAGGCCTACTGGGGTTAGTGGAGTCGCCAGGTGGAAATTTTTAGCTTTTCTGAAGGTAAAATGTTTTGTGGTCCACCACCAATGGTTTATTTGAAAACCAATCTGAAATGTTTTGGGTTTTTCTGAGTTTTTATTTGGTTCTCTGGCTATGAGATTGTCCTACACTTGATTCAACACTTAGATAAGGTGGTGAAACAAACAGAGTCTACTCTATGGCTTATCAGCTGATTTCTTCAAGGTTTGATAAGGGTCTCTTAGAATTATAAGGGTTACTTAGACTACCACTAATTCAAACAGATCCTATCATGATTACCATTATGATAGTAGTGCTTGAAGAAGTTATAGTTCACTTGAATGAATACTGAGTGTCTTGTTTTAGGGAATTTTACTCAAAAATGTCCCACCGTGATCGCCAGAATGTTGGGATCCTGTGATTTAGCAGATTGGCATACTAAATGACAAGGAAACACATAAACCAATCTTTAGAGTTCTAGGATCTAGCACTCCTAGTCTCAGAGAGGGATTTCTCAATTGTTTGCAAAGATATCACTTGTTTTCTTGTAAAAGGTTGATTTTAGGCTAGTTATTAAGCATGAGTTTGTTTGATTGTTTGGTGCGACATGATGATCTAGGTAGCATAGATAGAAAAAGGGAAATCTCTAAGTCATTGGACAATGGAGTCAAATGTAAGTTTGTAACAAGTTTGTAAGTGAATCAGAGGTATCAAAGGGCAAATCTAACTTGGCTATTGGATCTACAAAGCCTGCAGGTGAAATGAAATGAACATTAAGGGTTTAGAATGAAAAGTATAACTAAGGGCAATTAAGAATCCCTAATTTTATGTACTTCTCAACAAAGGGACTTAAAAAATCATTTGAATGTGAATATGTATTCCATATACATGGCTAACCATGAATTCTACAAATCACACTTCAGAAAATAAAAATTTCAAGACAAACTTTCAAAATGAAATCTAGGAGTCGAGGAACGCTCTATTTCATCCAAAGATTTCACTTAAAGGATAAGAAAACATTAAATATTCAAGAATAACTGCATTCATAGAAGAGGGAACTCCTAGAAATATTTGATTACAGCTAAAAATACCTTCAAAACAATTATTTAAGCACGAACAAAGGGTATGATCAAAACATACCTCTTTGGCAGACTGTAAAAAATGGTACTTTAAAGGGAGACTTTCAAAAATAGTTTTCAAGTGGCAGCAAGTAAGTAGGGAAAACCATAAATCATTCTTGAGGCCAAATATTTGAACTATTCTTGAAACAAACAAGCTTAAGGGTTGAAAAAGAAGTCAAAATACTCAATAAAACCTTCAACGGATGAAGAAATAAAGGCAATGAAGAGTAAACAGGTCTAAGGTGCTTCTAGGAGAAATTTCTTAGCCTAAAATTTTTACTCTACTATAAGCAAGAAATGATGAAAACAGAATGGAAAATAGGAAAAACATTAATAGATTAGAATACTTCACCAACAGCCAAACTCAGGGATCCAATGACAGAGCTTTCTCCATCAAAAAATAGGTCAAAACATCCACAGGTTCCAGAACATCAAATTTCTTTCAACTTCAGCAGAACTATGTATTACTTCAAAGAATTATCAAATGCCCACCTTTTCAATGAGTTCTAGTGCAATATTGATACTTCAAGTGAGGAGGTGGAACCATCTAGGATTCAAAAATGTTATTAATGACATAGTAAATGCACTCCTATCCTTGAAAACCATGCAAGACATAAGGTAGGAATTTCTCTCAACTACTTCTCTGTGTAATAAATCTGTCTTTACTTCATGAGGATGAAATAGTTGAAAATATTGACTTTGCACCCTTATCTTCATCTTTACATTAACTGTTCTGACAATTTATAATATCTTCTTTAGTGTTATAACTGTTTATTTGTTTTTTGAGACATAAAGTAATTGAAATGTGTCAATTTAGGCTTATCAAGTAAATAACTGCTCCTTTTGATGTATCAGAGGCTATCTTTAAGCCTAATCTTTCATTTATTTTATCATTAAACCATTTTAAGGCCTTTTAGCCTTGATCTGTCTTTAATTAGTCTATTTTGAGGCTCTAATTTTGCCTTAAGTCTTTATAAATCACCTTTGCTGACTTTTTCTCTTTATTTGATTTCTTTAAACCTTTAATTCTTTATAGTTAACTATGTTTTCTTCCTTGATTTTCCAATTAAACCTTAAATATTTTGTTTGCCTCTTTAGACCTCGATTTAGGCTTTAATCCTCTGCTTCTTCACCTTTTCAGTGATTTTCTTTGTTTTACTGTGTGCAGGGTTCCCTGTGGTGTGCTAAAGGGTTTTAAAGTTTGGCCAGTGGTCATGAGACCCTAATAAAACCTTTTAATTGAAGAAAAACCCATCCCTCTTTGTTTTAGGCCCTCGGATTATCATCTTGAGGCCTCAGTCATAGGATAAGGTAGTGGGAGGTCTTTTGCATTACATCGTGCCATGAAACCTGCAAAATAAACCAAATATTTAATAAAAACCCTCCTTTTTGTGGTCAACTGCGATCAAAGGCTTCAGGAGTGGTAGAGGAGAAGTGCAGGGGGAGGAGAAATGTGGGGAGGGAGGCCGAATATGCAGGCAAAGGAAGAAATTCTGTGGCAGAGAGGTGAAACAAAATACTTTTTGAATATTGGCACAAAGATGGAGGATGGAGGTTTTTCGAAATCGCGAGCGATTTTCGCGTGACGCAATGGTGGTAAGCGGTTTTCCGCATTACGAATGTGATTCCATACAAATGGTGATGTGTGTCCGCAACGAAACCACTAGTTTCATGTGGATAATGTTCGATTAATTTTTTGGAGAAACAAGCATGAAAGAGCGTGCGAAACGTTGGATCTAGGGCTTCAGATCCAACGACGGAGAGGGCACGTGATGGGGAAAGTAGCACAGTGGCAGAAGATAGTGGAGGCTAGGTGTCGAACATGGATTGGATGGGCGACAGCATAGTGGATGGTCGAACTGAGGTGATGTGGGCAAGCCTGTCAGGAAGTGGAAAGGTCATTGGATCATCAGGTTAAACATGAACCATTAGATCCATAAGATATACGGTGTAGATCTATTGCGAGGGTGGATGGATTTCATGATCAAGGGGAAAGGTTGAATGGGAGAGGGGATAAGAGCCATCAAATTCGATAGATTGACAGTCGATAATGCCCCATGGAGTGGTAAGGCGGGGAAAAGGTTAGCAGGTCGGGAGGGTCGCGGGAGTATGGTGGTCGTTGGATCTAGGCCTATGGTCTTTGATCAATGGCCAGGAATTCCCAAAAAAAAAACAGAATAGGGAAAAAGGAAAAGGAAGGGGGGGCTTAAGGAAAGGCACTGGGAAGCGGTCTCGTGAAAAAGTAAGGGGACTGGGAGCTAAGGTGGGAAGGGCTAGGAGGTAGATGGGAGACGGACAAGGAGAGGAGTGCCGAAAACCATCGATATTGGTAGATAGAAGGTAGGGATCTAATCATAGGTTGAACATTGGTGGAGGAGAACAAAAATTGAAATGAAGAAAAAGGTGAATTTTCGATGTCGATGGGGGCTAAAGCCTGGTGCTGGGACATGGTCCCGTGGAGAGATAAGGTGACCGGGAGCCAAATAAAAGGGGCCAAGGGCTAGCGCGGAGATTTTAAGACCTTGGTCAAGGGGTGAGGTTATATAAACAGAAGGGGTGGAGGATTTCAAGCCCAAAGGGGCTTTAAATCCAAATTTTTAAAAAAAATGGTGAAAAAGGCTAAAACAAAAGGTTTTTGGATTTTTTGGAGTTCCGACAAAGGAAAAAAGAGTTTTTAAAACCATATAAAGGAGTTATGATGATTTGGAGGGGTTTTTGATGTTTTTAAAAGGGTTTTTAGGGAAAATGGAGGAGAATGAAGAGGAAAAAAAAGACTTTCTAAACCAAGTATAAGAGTGTTTATAATGGTTTAAGGGGGTTTTTTAGAGGAAATGAACATTTAATAAATGGAAAAAGGGCTATTTTCAAAGGGAAATGGACTAATAAAAAGAGGGATAAATAGTTTGAAATGAGCTTTCTTCTTTGAAACAGCAGGATAACCTTTTAGGAGACATAGATGAAGATTTTGGTGAACTAAAAAACTCAGAATGATGAAGGCGGTGAGGTCTCTAGAACTCATAATGCTTCTTTGAAATATTATTTCTAGAAATCTAGGATTGGAAATTTAATCATCTTTGGATAAAGTCAAAATTATGGATGACTAACAGTGAACATGCACATTCACTAGGTGGCTGATAAGGTGGTGTGCTTCAAAGGAGGTGAAGTGGGTTACACCTAGTGGCGCATGATAGAATCCTCATAGGTAGGTATTATATTTCATGTTTTCTTTATTTCGATTTTAACATGTCTTAAATTCGTTCGACATGGTGCTATAGTCTCTACATGTGGCATTATTTTGGGTTGCTATATTCTCCTTATTGATTTGAATATGGGAAATTCATGACAGGGAATATGGGAGACCTATCTAATTTTCTCTCACATCCACAAAATACCCATTAATGAGAAAACTATGGCACCTTATGTAATAGGGGTACAAGGGGGATGTACTTTCTACTTCTGGCATCGAAAGGACATGATTTCTCTCTACCTCACAAATGGGTTTCCATATATTTGCATGCCGAGGGTCTTAGGGTGGTGAAGAAGGTGGTTACCAAAGGCACTCTCAGGCACCTTTCTTCAATTCTAAATTAGAATTATTTTTTGGTGACTTGCACCCAACAACATATTTTTTTATGCTTGGGACTGCCAGGGTTGAGGTATTGCTCAGAGTATTTTTTTTTTTTAATTGTTCAAATTGAGTCCTTAATTTAATATTTCCTTGTTGGGATATTTTAATTAGTCGCACAAATTTTAAGTTTGAATATTATTCACATTTCTTTCATAGATTCCTATGTGTCATGTCCTGATCGAAAGGCTCCTATGATATAAATCCTTAATCATCACTGATAGAGTCATTTTCCGCCATTACCTGTGTTGTAGATGTGAACACAGTTATTTTTCCTACTACTTGGAACCTATTTGGGAAATATATGGTCTCTCATTAGAGTTTTCTTCCTTGTAGTAAATCAATGTACTTAGTAGTATTTATCCATAATTCTGGGTCTGGCCCCTCTTTTGAACTTGTGGTAGTCCTTCCTTTCGTAGCTTTAGAAAATTTAGACCCAATGGGTATCTCTTTTCCATGTCTAGTTCTGGTTTGTGGGGTTGGTACATACGTATATTCTCCACATGGTTCTAAAGGGTTATTTCATCATTGTACAAACTCTCTTTACTCATTCTTTCAGTTGCACTCATGCTTCATCTCCCAATTATGTTTCAAGAAATATATCTTTGCCTCTAGGAGTTTGTTAAAGAATCATTCATCCACTACCCATACATATTTATTTCTAGGATAATTATCATTATGGAACTAAGGTTACATGCTGCATTCCATAGGGGTGGAAACTCGAGGTATTCTTCCTTGTAGCACATGAGATTATTTGGTTGGGAATTTATTGCTAACTTATTCAGTGAAACACCTTTTTAGGTACACAAATAAATCCTTATATTCGAGGAAAAAGAATTTCCTGACATAGCCTAATTCTTAGACATGAACATTGGAGGAAGTAGCCTTGAATTGATTCCAGATCTAGGGAAGTTTCATAGGTGGAGGTTCAATTTACTACGTTCCATTACTCATCACCGTCAAATGGAAACCATACTTAGTATGGTCATAAGGGACAAGCGAGTTAACACGTATAAGTTTCTTTTAGGTCAAGAAAACATCCAACACATGCTAAGGGACATCAACTATAAGATGGATGATATATTAGATCATTTTTCCAACATCAAACTCTATATAGATTCAAATTCAGACACCCAGTCCAACGAACACTAGGAATAACCAGCGGTGGTCAATGTACCAGCTCTAGATTCTCCTCAAGAAAATCAAGATCCTCATCTCTGGTTATATTTTTGGATTATAAAATCTAGTCATGATTCACTATGCTATGTTTGCAAGTAACTCTTTGGTTTTTGCTAGTTTCAGTTGCCCTTCACTACATAGGTTTTCTTATCATAATTTATTGTCCATGGTTTAGCTGTTTTTCCTTGGATAGTCTCATTTTTTGCATATTTGGTTTGGCATATTTCAACTATGTTTTGAGAGCAGATTGGATAGTTCTCCAAAGCCATTTTTTACTTTATCTATCCTCACAACTCTCCATAGTTATTTCAAGTCCAATTATACTGAGGATTTAACAAGTATGTGGTAAACATTTTGATATTAATATAAAACTACGAATAAATTGATAAAAGTAGAAAGCATCATACATTATTATATAAATTGATGAGTCAATTTTCTCAATACATATTTTAAAGTTTACTTTGCAATAAAATAACAACTATATTAATTTATATATAGTTTGATATTATTTTCTATATAATTTATCAATATTTAATGTTTTATTTAATGAAAATATTATATATATTCGATATCAATTTATAACAAAAACTGATATGATTATTCAAATAATTTTATGAATATTTTAAATCTTCATTTAATAAATATGAAATATATTTATAGAAATATGATGCAATTTGTCCAAAGTTTTTAAGATTTAATTTGCAACACACTTAACAATAATTTTGAGACAATATATGTGTTTAACACATAAATTAATGTGTTATAATAAATTTATCGAAAAACTTGATTTCAAGGCAGAATAATTTAATAATTATTCAAAAAAAATGCTTATATTACCATATCTATATAAATTTAATGGTGGATAAATATAAATAGGCATAAATTCGTGATAAATATTAAAAAAATTAATGGTACATTTTACATTCAAAAATATTTAAAAATTCATAAAAGCTAAGTAAACTGTAACCGTATTATTATTATTATTAAAAGAATTAAGATATGAGTTAAACATATATACATTCAGAAAAAACATATAATAAGTGTCTTAACCATACCGATTCACCCCCATTTAACAGTGGAGATTCTTTTTATGTGATTAGACATTGTGATAGCATGATGGGATAATAATATGGTTTAAAAATACTACATGCCCAAAAAATCGTAAATAATTTTATATGAATTGATTTTTTTTCAAATAATCCCTAAATTCAAAGAGTATAAATGGAATAACTACCTTTGAGTAAAATTATTTCATTTCATTCGAAATATTGCTTTACAACGAATAGTTTGCATTCTTTTCTCATTTTCTATATCGGCTACTAGAGTAGGCATAGAAGCTTACAAAATTTTTACTAATTCAAAATAAAAGTGGCAAAAAATTTATTTGAGAGTCATTTCCTCTTGAGATACACCATGGAAAAACAAAGGAAATACCAAACACTAAGTGCATGAAATTCTGAAACATATATAATATCATATTTTCCTGTAGTTCGAGGCTACGAGGGTATGGTATTCATTACCTTTTGTAGTGTATTATGGTTATAACTTTAAACCAAAATGGTCCTCAATTTGTTCCACTCTAATGTCCATAGAAAAAGAAAATATTTATAATTCCTCTTGTTGGTGAAGCAACTCCTCTGTAGCAATGTTTTTGTCCACTCAAACATGTCCCAATAGAATATTTAGGTGATATTAAAGGCCAAATATATGCATTTACTTGTTGACGTGACCCCTAGATTTCTCAATGTCTGGAACCCAACATCACCATCACCTAAGACCTCACAGTTAATGATACACTATCGTTCATTGAAAGTGTTCCTCTTCGCTTGCACATTTTAAACTTAAATATCTCACATTGTGAATTACTATCATCAGGCTCTATAGATTTTGTATCTCTATTGTACATTTTTACTACCAATATTCCTATAGTAGGTAGATTAGTATCAAACTCATGGGAATTTCCTTCAAAGTTTGGAGAGAATAAGGAGAGTGAAGGAGAGGTGTGAATATGGGAATAAAGCCACTAGATGGGGACTAAAGAGATAGAGGGGTAGGCCAATGTTATCATTGAAGAGTTATACACTCAATTACACTAGACAATGTGGCAGAGACTTAATAATGACATGTTGAAGTTTATTTTTGAATATTGGACAACATCACCAATTAGTAGACATTGATGGTTCCTAATCTCCTCATATAAGAAAATAATTTTTTTGAAAGTTATTTCAACAAGTTTGCATATATTACAGCGATTACTTTCTTATTATAGTATGTATTCACAAAAATGACAACTCATCAAACCATGGACCACTTCACATTGAGGGGACAAGGGTAAGTAGCTTGAAAAGGCTCGACCAAGCCTTGAGCCTTACACAATCCTAGTATTAAGAATCCCACTATGTGATCGATAATTCTTCCATATAATATATGAGGTCAATCTTGTTGATACGCATCCCACTGTGATTGATTGGTACTTCTTCCATCGAATATATGGGCTGACCTCAGCCTAGGCTCAACCTAGATACAAGAAAAGGTATAATAAAGTGGATGAAAGTGCATGATATAGTAGGGTCTATCATGGCATAGACATTGGCCTTGACCTAGGCTCAACCTAGACACAAAAAATATAAATGGTAAAATAAATGCAATGAAATGAAATGGTATAATAAGGACATATTCTTAATTGATGAATATTTTGAATTATTATTTTAATTTATCATCATAATGGTATGTATCTCTTTTACGGGTGGAAAAATTATCATAAGTTAGTTGTTAGACCAACAATGGGAACATACATCACTATATGTTATTAATCAATGGAGGTTGACTCAGCATTGTTATTCAAGGAAAACTATGACACTTTTAATTACCTTCTAGTGGCCAATATGACGGAAAGATTTCATTACTTCTAGATGCCCCTCAGTCTTCGGTTTAACCTATTTCCTTACATCCTAAGATGACAAGCCGTCAGTGAAAAATAATATATAATGATATGTATTTGGTATGAGAGATAATTTATTTTTTTCTAAATTAAAATAAAAATAATTTTCTTTAGTAGTCTAAATCTCTTTTCTAGTGAAAATAGATTTGATCCCTCATGGTGTTTGATAGGTTGAAATTTAAGATGGATCTAGGTTGGTATAAAAAAATGGACCAAATGTAATGATATTATGCTGCTAATATTGTATGTATTTTTTATAGAGAAGGTGCATTATGGATTTCGATGATATAATAAAGTTAATTTATGAGGTGTACACTAGTTTTCTTACTTGAATCAATTATGAGGCATAGAATAGTTTGTTTACTTCAACTTTAGTCTATTTTAGGTTATAGGTTGAAATTTCAAAGGGAGGGGTTGACAATGGAAACCCCTTTGGGGGAAATTGACACTTTGGGTGATCGATACTTCTTCCATCCAATATATTGGGGCCAATCATGGTGATAAGCACCTCGCTCTTAGTAATAGGTACTTCTTAGCCTAAATTCAAAACAAAATATATAAAAAAGGGTATGAAATGGAAAGATATAATAACAATGTATCATGGTGGTTCTTCCATGCAATATAATGGAAAACCATTGCTTAGGCTCGGCCTAAATACCAAACAAAAATGATATAATAAAGTGGATGGAATGACATTATAGAATATGCATTTATCATGCCATTTATTCTGGTTGGATAAATATTTTGACTTATTATTTTAATATATAAACGTAATTATATCTGTTTGGTATAAAAATATATATTTTTTAATTAAAAATAAAATGATTTACTTTTCAAATTTTTTTAATAAATAAATATATATATATATATATATAAATAAAATAATTGTTTTAGTTCCAAATTAATACAAAAATAGAAGTATAATACAAAAATATTAGAACAATACAATTAGTAATTGTCTTGATAAATTAATTTTTAAATATAACAATTTTAATAAATAAATGGTTTTTTTTCTAGCTAAAATTTATATAAAACTAAAATAACACTTTTAATTTCCAATATATTAAAAAATAATATTATAATAAAGAATGTTCACGACAAGAGTTTAATTAAGAATAATATTGTTTTAAAGTATTATTTAAAGTATAATATTGAACGTGTAATCTTGGCATCTATGGTGGATGGTGATCAGGGAAATTTTAATGAGTTATTTCTAAAAAGATGTCCATCGTACAAGACCTTTTACTGACACTAACATTTCCTTTGTGAAATAATGAATAGTGCATATTCTAACAACATTTTAGAAAACCATCAATAGGAAATAGGGAAACCAATATGAATCCATAACCATGAACAACCATAACTCAACAATATGATTTTTCTAGTGTGGACTACATATATGGACCCATTGTTAAGAGTGGGAAGGATGCTTCATTAGGTGTTGCGCGAAGATGATGAGTACATGATGCAATATTTGTCAAAATAGGGAAGAAGCCCCTTAACTAGGGTGGCATATCTCTCAACAAGAATTTATTCTATAATAACTTTCACTCATAAAATCTATCCTTCATCATGACCAAAAAAAATGTCTTACATACACTGGAATACAAGGATCCTCTGACAATGTGGCATACATGGATCTCATAATAAAAAAGTCATCCCAACAAAGTCAAATAAATGCATGGCAACAACGAAATTTATACTTTTGTTTCTGGGGATGGCCTAAAAATTAGCTACTTGGATGAAGGAACCACATTCTATATCACGTTACTTTAAAAAATACTGTGAAATTTCACTGTAACCTTTACTCCTTTATGACTCGGTCAAATCTAGGCTCCCCGAGAATCTCAAATATCCCTCAAATATTATCTTATGCACACAAGAGAATCATTTGCAGCTCTAATCATAAATTGGACTACACCATTAGACTCATGGTGAAATTTTCCTTCAAATAAGTATAAAATCAACATGTTTCTGAAACTACAAAAAATATGCCCCCGGGGAATTGTTTGATTCCTCAAGATTCCTTTGTTTCATGGTTCTACCTCCTTGAAGTGCATCATGGTTTCTCGCAGCCAAAGTTCTTCTATTTCTTTGGGTTCTTTGCACTCCTCAATGGGTCTTGACAAAGGAAAAGAAATTGTGCTATATAGGCCAAGGCAGGCAAACTTTACAACATGGCCCGCTGGGACATTGGTTGATTACCTAACTTAGTGGGTGGATATCTGAGGGCCAAGCCTGCAGGCCTCCCCCATTTAACATTATGTTGGTGAATTTATTATTTTTAGTTATGATATGTTTTTTTTGGCATTTTTTTGGTAATATGGGTCCGCCAAATATGCGGGACAACCAAACCGTCTAGGCGGGTTCGATCCTTGTTGCCCTACAAAATTCAAGTGGTTTAATTATGTGGTGGGAGGGGTCATAAGTCAAATTTTAGGGCCTTAACCTCAAAAATATATGTAATAATAATAAACCATTGGGGGGTGGTGCAGCTGGAAGCCCACCACCGATTTTTTCATTTTTTGTTATTTTCAAAACAAATTGATCAAAAAAATGTCGGCCGAAATTTTGGGGTCAATAGAAATTTTGAAGAGGAAAAAATTTTGTGCTTCTTGACCATTGGAAATGATCACCATTAAGTTCCATTTTGTTGCTTATTTAACTTCTGCAAAATTTGGAATTTTTTTCCAAATTTAGCATGTCCACCAATTTTAGCTAGGGTCCAAATTTAGTTGGCGCTCTATTAAATTTTGCGAGTGGACCTAGTTGACCAAAACATTGACTGTGAATATCTTAACAATAAAAACTCTATTTTTAGTTTCATTTCTGTCATTCGAATCAATATGACGAGCTCTTGTTTTTGGTCCTAGTTTCAATGAAATATGAATAAATTTTATTTTTGAGTGCCTTGAAAGCCACCCTTGATTTTTGAACCTTCCTAGAGACACCTAGATCATTCCTCCATACTAAGGAGCTTTTGGTCCCCCAAAAGCATGAAGACTATTTGAAATCTGTCATACTCCCTCGTTTGGACAACAAGTTCCCTAACAAGCACTGTTTCTTCTCCTTCACCTTTTTTCTTCGAAGCCATAAGTTATGAATCAACACTTTATCTCTATAGAAAGCTATAGTATAACTTGCAAAATACATGCTCTAACAAGACCAAACATGAAAAGAGAAAACCCGATACTTTCCAAGAGTTTATAGCACATGCTTTGTCAAATTTTACATCAGAATCATAACCAAAACAAATACCCCAACTATAAAAAAAAACTTCAACAAAATAATCATGTTGCATTCATAAGTGATGGAAAACACTTCATGACTTTTACAATCATATCACAACACGATTTGCAAAATGTTGCCATGTTCAACTACATAAAAATTCTACCCATCCCTTAACCAACTAGGTTGATGGCCTTTCTTCTTGTAGCTTCCTTTCCCATTGATTTTCTTCACTCACAAGTTATTTTTCAGGTTATTTATGGTTCTTTATTCACTAGTATAGATGGAGCTCCCAACATGTGGCTCTTTTATGGCCACTCTTATTGTAATTAATGCAAAAATTCGCCTTCATCCATAATTTCATGACCTTCTTCCTTTCATGACGTTGATAAGGGCCAACATGTATTTTCTTCTTCCTCGCTACCATTATTTGCCAGCGCTCGACAACCACATGGTTATATAATCCACAAAAACTACATGGTTTTCTATGCTACAATTTTTTTTCACTATTACCAATTTGCTTGTAATGAAAATGAATTTTAGAATACAAATAATTCTTTTACCTTTATTTTCCCTCTCTCTATAATGCTCACTTCCATTTGGAAATGACCTACAATCACGATCATTCATGAATTTTGATGTACTTTCAACATCCTTCATTCCCTCATGGTTTTTGTGTGGGGATTATCATGTTTCTTGCGATCCTCCATTTTCCTTTTTTTTGCATGCACAATTCACAATCCCTAGTAAAAAGGTCGGACCACTCTGATACCACTTGATCTGGGAAGTTTTAGTGTGCTTTGAAACAAAAATCCCCATCATTCATAACTTTTACTAATGCTTACATTTTCTCTTTGAAATCATGAGGAATGGATATTCTAACAACATTTTAGCAAACCATAAAAAATAAATAGGAAACCAATAAGAATCCATAACTCAACGATGCAATAACAGAGTATTTGGGCCTAGTGTTAAGAGTGGAAAGGTTATTCATTAGGTGTTGCAAGAAGATGATGAGTACATGATGCAATATTTAAAAAAAATAAAAAATAAAATACCTTAACTATAGTGGCATGTCCCTCCATAAAATGTTCTTCTATAAGAGCTCTGACTCATAAAATATCTATTTCAGCATGACAAAATAACAATCTCTCACATAAAGTGACATAAAAATATTCTCTCTCAATATGGCATACATGGATCTCATAATCAAAAAATCATCTCAACAAATTGAAATAAATGCATGGCAACAACGCACCTTATACCCTCATTCTGGGGACAACGTGGAAATTGGATACTCAGATGAAGGAATTATCTACACCAGCACTTTCCTTGTGAAAAATCGTGAAATATGATTATAAACTCAACCCCTTATGCACTCGATCAAATATGGGTTGCCTTAGAATCTCAAATAGTCCTCAAAGACTCTCTTCTAGACATGAGAGACAAATTTGTTTCTCATATTAGAAAATCGATTGCACAATCAAGCTCCTCACAAAATTGTGGTTTAAATAAGTATAAACTAGACATGTTTCTGACACTATCAAAAATCCTTGCCAAGGGAATAAATTATATTCCTCAATATTGCTCTATTTCATGGTTCTGCCTCCTGGAACTGCTTCCAGGTTCTGCTCCATCAAAGTTCCATTACTTCTCTAGGTGGACTTTACAACATGACTTGTTGGGTTGTCGGTTTATTTCCTAACTTGGTGGGTGGAGGTCCCACAGTCAAGCATGTGGGAATCCCCCATTTAACATTACATTGGTGCATTATTTTTTATTATTATTTATGGTATGTTTTTTTATGGCAGTATTATGTGATATGGGGCTATGCAGCAAGCAGCCTGACCAAACCAATTGGGCAAGTTTGATCACTACCATCCCCCCAAATTTAAGTGGTGTCATTCGTTGGTGGGCAGGGTCTTGGTTTAAAGTCGTGGGAACTGAACCCCAAAATATAGATAATAAAAATAAACCGTTTGGGAGTTGTCGGGGTGGCATCTCACCACCCATTTTTTTATCTTTCTTTATTTGAAAAAAAACTGGTCAAAAGTTGTCAGCCAAAATTTTTGGGTCACCAAAAATTTTAAAGAGTCGACACTTCCACGCTTCCTAAACACCAGAAAGTGTCATCGTTAAGTAGCACTTTTTCACTTGTTTACCTACCTCAAAATTTGGCATGTTCTGTGAAATGTAGCAGGTCCTCTACTTTAGGTTGGCCTCCAAATTTAGTTGGTGCTCTGCCAAATTTAGCTAGTGGGCCTAATCGGAAAAAAAAATTGATTATGAATATCTTGAGCATCCAAACTCAGATTTGAGTGTTTTTTGTGTCGTTGGAATGTTGGGCATCATCCAAATTGGTCCAATTTTTAGTTAAAGTCTCCGCATTTTGATGAAGCAGAGTGCGTAGTCCAGCAAAGATGAATCTACCACATGGATTTTAGGGGCTTCAGGGCAGGTCAAAGCCCCTCTTTTTGTAAAGGGGTTGGGTTTATTTTTAGTTTTTGTCTGCCCATGATATGTGGACCATGGTATTGTATTTATGTAAATGCTATATAAAGAAATGTAACGCTTTATCAAAGGGACAATCATGTAATTGTTGATGAGCATAAACTATTCAATATATGTTTCTAAGTCTATTTTCAGTGTTAGGGGAAGGATATGCATCTATGTGCAGAGAGGCCTTGAAGTGTCTATAGCTTTATGCATATACCACCCGCAGCTGTGTGCACAGGTCAGAGAAACATTGTGGTGAAGAAGACTTATTATAATAAAAGAATAATAAGATTTGAGCATCTTGGTGCTCACATGTGTAAATTTTTTTCTAACCTATATTGCGAAGTTATTTATATGTTTTATGTTGTGTTTTAATGATAAAGGCACAATGTGAACTATTATTAATTTATTAATGAATCATATACTATTAAAGTATATAAATTCGTCAGCGCAGTTCCGAATAATCTTAAGATAGAATTTTAGCAACAGATCCACATCCTATTATCTCTTTGGATGTAGAAACCTGGTTCTGACATCCCCCAATATTTCCTTGGGTGAGACTGCAATCTGTGGTATAGGTCATTTCTGAAAGGGTCAGTAATAGAGGGTTTTGTTGGTGTGCAGCTAACTCTGAACCTAAGTTGAACCCTTACAAATGAAAAATTGGTTTTGTTGTCAAGACCAGGATCTGGGTGAAGGACATGCGGATGTGACATCCGACAAGGAAGGAAATCCAAGACTAGGTAGATAAGAAGGAGCGAGAGTTTGAAGCGCAAGAGATTAAAAATCCATAAATTTCAGCTGAAGATTGGTTACATATATATCTCTTTACATATCATCACCAAATTTTCTTGACGACGTTGGCTAATGAGCTACATGAATGGTTTCTGAGGTTGGCTAATAAGAAGACTTATTTCAAGAATGACAAGCATACTACATGGAGCCCTAAACTGATACAATGGATTATGGAGATTGATAACAAGATCACAAGAGCTATTTATTTATCCACAGATAGTGTTTCGAGAGGCTTTATTATTGAGTTCTTTATAGACACGTCTGTATCCTACAGCGAAGCCAAACAAATATTTTTCAAGGGTTTGTGAGGTAAGTACATGAATACCTTAAAACTGTGGATTAAGATGATTTTATGTGAAAATGGTGTGTTGTGGATGTAATCATATTGATGTTTGGGAGAAGTAAGTTATGGTCAATGCAAAGTGGAAAAATATTTAGGGTAGATTTTGACAACTTCATTGAGACTTCTTACAGTCCATTGTTGGGTGATTCTAAAATCGAATATGAGAGAAGTAACCCCGAAACCCCTACAAGTGTGTCGTAGTTAGGATCTGAGAATAATAATGAAACCTATGGGATTCCCCATCCCTGTGCTCTCCTTACCCCTCATCCCCCTCCCTATACTTCCCCCCTCCCTACACCCAGAGAGACATGGCTAATGAGTACAAGATGCCTACTTTTAGAGGTTATGGATTAGAGGATCCTAAGAAATTTAGGCTTGTCATTGAGCTAGTATGGAAAGCATGACAGATTACCATAGAAGATATTAATAAGGCGCAGCTTGTCACAAACCTATAGGAAAGCGCATTGACATGGTATATAAATTATTCTACAAAAAATCACGCGGCCACATTGGATGAAACTAAGAAAGAAATCAATGCATAATTTAAGAAGCCAAAGTCGCAATCACAGTGTATTAAGGATTTAAAGGAGATTAAACAAGCAACAAATGAATCTGTTTGGGAATTAGATCAAAGGTTCAAGATGCTAATGGGACAAGTGGACTTCACTATTTCGTAGGAACACCATAAGGAGTGGTTTATAACTGCATTACTCCCACGTATCAGGATACCATTGATAGAGCAGAAAATATCAACACAAGTTGAAGCCTTGGAGATCATGCTGAAGATGGAGGCTTCATCAGTGGCAGATACCCATATAAGGATACAACAGATCCAGAGCCAGTTAGTTAGGTTGTGTTTGGAGTTGCAAGGTCTAAAGAAGGGAAAAGAAGTCAGACCCATAGTTCTCTTAGAATTTTGGTGTATAAAATGCAAAGTAGAGGGCCATTATAAAGATCAATGTCTGGTATTTATAGATTATTTGGGTAGTGGTTCACCTCATCCATTGAACCAAAGATCAAGTGTATGGTGTGGCATATTCAAGGTTACATGCCAACACCGTACTAAAGAAATTTATTTGCTGCAGAAGTATGTGTAGACCCTGAAACAATTGTCTTGCAACTTCTCTCGGTCAGTGTGACATGATGAGAATAATTATCCTAGTTAGGATTTAATGATGGAGAAAATTGTAGGTGCTTATAAAATGAAAATTGAATGACACACACATGAAGAGCATGGCCAGCCTGCAGGTCGTAGAGGGTTCAAAGGTCAAGGAAATGGATGAGGAGGAGATGTTGGTCGAGGATGTGGTCAAATCATATGTAAAAACTATGGTGAATAAGGACACTTCGCAAGGGATTGTCAGAACCCCACCACCACCTTGTGCAGTTATTGTAGAGATTTTGATCATGTGATAGAAGATTGTCTTGTTCATATAGAAAATATGCAGGAGAAAATAAATCAGCAACCCATGCATAATTTACAGATGATGACCGTTGAACCTTGGGAAGAGGAATCACATGTCAGTATAGTAACAAGGAGTGTAATTGTGACAAACGATGATAAATAAGTTAGTAAAAATCCAATGGAAGACATACGAGTAAGGAAGACTACACAAAGGCCCTTCGTTTCAATATCCAAAGAGGAAAGGAAACATTTGTGGAGGAAAAGAGAAGTTTCATGGATCCTGGAGCTTCGACATTGATGATATAACCACAACAAACGTTGATCCCACAAAATAACAGCACCCGGGTCATTACTATGACAAAATAATTTGATCCAACTATATTAATATCATTCTTGCAGAACTACATGAAGCTTTTGAGAGATCATAACGTTGTTGAGGGACTCCAGGAACTTATTGATTCCTATGCTGGTAAAGAAGAACTGTGAAGTGAGCAGCACACACTAAACAACTTATATTGTCATAAGAATTTAATAAGCAGTGAAATTATACTAACTACACAAATTGGAGAATATGAGATGGATCAGGTAATTCTAGAGTTTTGATTAGATGCTAATTTATTTTCAAAGAAAACTTGGGAACGAATGGGAAGCCAAAAGCTGTAATGGTTTCTAATTCAATTAAGAACAACTGATCAATAGAAGATAATGCCTATGGGAAGATTACCTGGTATTATAGTATACATTAACGAAGTGCACATTGTTGTAGATTTTGATGTAATTGAGATCGTGAATGACAACAACC
This sequence comes from Pinus albicaulis, assembly GCA_034641835.2. Taxonomy (NCBI): domain Eukaryota; kingdom Viridiplantae; phylum Streptophyta; class Pinopsida; order Pinales; family Pinaceae; genus Pinus; species Pinus albicaulis. The sequence continues at coordinate 383,585,569 of CM076575.1, forward strand.
CATATCCGGCATTGTTTGGGTTGGACTGGGATTTTTATATTGATGTAATAATCAACATGGAAAAGAGGAATTTTTTGTTCGAAAAGGATGATTCAAGGTTCATTGTTCCTTTGGACCCCTCAGAGGGAGTGTGCTACACAGAGCTTGTCTGCAATGAATATGGAGATGAAGGAATTGACAACATCTATAAAATGATAGCTAGAGAAGAGGATTGGATCAATCACACTTCAAATGTAAGGCTATTTCCGATTCTGAAGAATCATTGGAGAATTGGCATAAGAGATTGCATGAGCTGACTACAATATGATGTCCCAGGATGACCAAGTCACTGCATTGTATAACCTTAGAGGTATGTGAGCCACCTTATTATGATGGAATTAGAGATCTTAGTTTATTCCTCAATGAATATGAAATAAGGGCACTATAAGAACAAATATTGAAAGTGTAAGAGGTAACATTGCAGTCTACACTGCTAGATGGTGGGCCTCTCACAAAATAATGTCAGGAGTTAGGAAGAATATCGAAGATTGATGTGGATAATATTTGGGCCAGAAAACATAGGAATCATAGTTAAATATGATGGTAAATCTAAACCCAGGAATCTATATTTCACTGCACCCCAGCTTGCGCTGAGATTCCAAAAAAGGAGTGGGTACCCTAGATAAAATTCCCATGAATTTGTATTTGGAGACAAAACCGCAACATGGGACTGAGAACTGGACAAGTTTGGTTGATGGATTAATACTAATATTCAACTTTGAAGATGATTGCACATGCATAAACAAGGCCCTTTAAAATATCAGGGAGAAGGTCTTTCAGAACACACCTTCATTGAAATCGATGTAGCTAGATTGGACTTCACAACTGAAGTAACTATTGGAATGTTACAATGTGACTGCAGAAGAGGGTTAGGACGATCCATGCAATGTTAATATTATGGAATGAAAAGGACATCACGAAGATTCTAGACCAGAAACTAAGATACTTGACATCGCAAAGACATCAAAGATGAGGAAGAGCCAAAATTCACCATCATTGGATACTATTGGAGAAATGATACAGGGAAAAAAAATAAAAAATTGTAGCATGAATAACAATATCTCTTCCCCACAAAATTTTTTGACTTAAAAAGTATAGTAGGGGAAGTAGGAGTGATGAGGATTCCCCTCAAACTGGATGCAAATCCAATAAATAAAAGACCATATAGATTGAACCCAAAGTATAAGGAAAAAGTGAAAGAAGAATTAAAGAAGATGATCAAGGATGGAATCATTGAACTTGTGGAGGAATCTAAATGGAATAGTCCTATGGTAGTTCAAGAGAGGAATAAAATTGGTGAAATTATAATTTTTGTTCGTTTGAGTAAATTGAATGATGCATGTGTGAATGACCCATTCCCTACACCATTTATAGATGAACTGTTGGATAATGTAGGAGGACAGGAGACCTACTCGTTTACAAATGGTTTTTCCAGTTTAGATTTGAATTACACCGGAAGATAGGAGTAAGAGAACTTTCCCCACTGAATGGTGATATTTTCAGTAAATAATTCCCCTGCAATATTCTCCAGAGTATCATTCGCATATTCGAAGGAGTATACACACAAATTATTGGAGGCCTATTTTGATGATTGGACTATTTTTGGGCTATTGAAGAAATATGTAGCAAGCTTAAAACTAATGTTGGATACATCTAGACAGTACCAGATATCATTGAATCTGAAAAAGTGTATATTTTGTGTGGCCTATGGTATATTGCTGGGCCATGTAGTTTGTAGACAAGGATTGATGGTGGATCCTACCAAGATCGCAACTATTATGAATTTTCTTACACCAAATATGGTCAGACAACTACGCATAACTCTAGGACACATTGGATACTACTGAAATTTTATAAATAACTATGTGAAAATCATTGCACCAATGGAAAAACTATTGAATAAAAATGTTCCTTTTCTATATGTAATATCCCAAAATGGGGATGCAGCAATACATGAACAAAAATTGGAAATAGAAGTGAATAATATCATACCAAATGTATGGAAACCATGGAGCCATTTTATTATGTAAATCAATAGAAAACATGTACAATACACTCAAATAATCAAGGAAAACAAGCCTCCCATGAATACATATGCCAAAAAAGTAGAATGTTGCTATATTGCAGAGTGCTCATGAACATGTACAGCGCAGTCATAGATGGTACACTGCTACATGGAGATATGAAATAACACAAATCTAAAAACAGATGGCTCATATAACATTGGGAGTGAATATCTAAGCTCCCAATCTCAATTTCAAGACAATCCTGGAAGGATTGGCTGAAATATACAAAATGGAAAAAATGTAGGAGTTTCACTCTCAAGACTGAGTAGTAGCTGCAACTCAAGAACTAGATGGAGAAGGTTGTAGATGATGCACAAGCTGGAAAAACCTCCTCCAATGGATCTTCAAAGTGAAAGGCTGATCATAACACTGAAGATCTCACCCTCCAAACAATTACTACAACCCTCACTGCAAATTCTCACTGAAAATAACGCAGTCAAGGAGAGGGATTGTGTTGTAGATGATGGAAAATGGTTGGCTTGATGCCAAAGATGGCGAAATCAGCTCAAAGGCTTCCTCACTGATCCTCCAAAGTAAATAAGGATTCCTCCTCTAAAAAATAAGCTTAGGAAGTGGTGATGAGTAACCTCCACTACAACACCCTACAACACAACCCAGCTCCAAATAGAAACTATGTTGTAGCTGAAGGAGGATGCTTGGCCTAAATCCTGAATGTGGAGAAATGAAGAGGAAGCTCCCTCAAGAGGCCTCTCTTGAAAGGAGAAGGAATTCCTAAACAGGAATGCCTTGTGCTAAGCAGCACAAAAACTCTGCTAAACAACAAGAGAATACACAAGAGCCTAACCAGACCATAAAATCAATAATCCATAACGTGTCACACTATGGCTGCCTTGCCCTCCTTTTAAACAAATGGAAGCCCTCTCACCATGGGTCCCACTCATTAGGGTTTCCTCCACCAAGGAATATTCCTCCCACTATCTCTACATTGTCTCCGAAGATGATATCCACCTCCTATCCCAGTGTTGTTGACTTGGTCAAACTTGACCTTGTCCACATGCAAATGCCGCTTTTCACACATGAGGGTGTGAAATCTAGCTCTTATGACTATCCCTTTTCACACTATGAGGGATTTTATTCATATTTTTGAAATGTATGGGCCTCCTTACCCATTTATTTATCTCCTAAGTGAAATCAGCAATAATCAATATTCCAATTAGTTGCATGATAATTTTGGAATATTACAGTCCTCCCCTCGCAAATGTTTCTTGTCCTAAAGAAACTGCAAGGATAGAACTGAGAAGTTTCCCCTCCTCTTGATACAACATCCACATGTGATATGCTCCTCCAAAGAATGAGATGATGTCTCATCAATAAATCTCCATATTGCCCTTCCCAAGAATACAAGTTAGCTAAATCATTATTATCATGAACAAGTAGATGTTGATCAGCGGTTGTCATTGATGTCAACCCAAGAAGCACCAGGGGCTAACCCAGTATTGCATGGAAATTTTTACCTACCAAATTAATATATTCTGGGTCAATAATTCTTTTGATAGTTTCTACTTTTTGATATGTTTCCATTGATATATGGCATGCCATGTAATTCTTCACAGTTTGAGAGATATTCATGTTTGAAGTTTGTACCCCCAGTTAGTGGGCTAAAACCCCATGGGGTGGGGGCATGGGTCATTGAAAAGTCATAATTAATATTTTTTGAGCTCCTAAAATCCCTCTCACATCCACTTGTTGAAGCCCCTCTCAACCTAAGCATTCATATAAATTGTGATCCTCATTTCCTCCTTATGCAAGGGATTTCACGATATGAAATAGGTCATCGTGGAATTTTCGCTCTAACTTCTTTTATACGAAGGTTAAAAAGCTGAAATTTTAATGGGGCGAAGCTGAAATCCTAAGGAAGCTGCTGTAAAAATTTTGGATCAAGGTACGCAATATTTTTGGAGATATGATCTGTGGAATTCAGGGTTTTTGCAAGCTCCTGAAATTAATCTCAAAGAAGTGACCTTGGTAAAAGAATCATAACTCTCTCTCTAAGTATCGGATTTGAATTCCATAAAAAGTGACAAATAGTGCACAAAATTTATTTTTTTCTCTGTCAATTTCAGATCTGAATGAGGAAACAGTGACACGTGGCACGTTGTACAAGTTTTCTTTGCTGAAAAAATCCATAATTAGGGCATTGTGAGAGATTGGGTATAACTCTCCCTTGAAGAATCCAAATTGGGTCATACCTATGGAATTAGAAAGACAACTCAGGGGAATACTACAGAACAGAAAAATAGATATTGGGGATCTAAAATAAGAGAGATACGCCAGATTCAATATCGAACTCCTAGAAGGCAAGAAAAAGGTAGATCATGTGTTGTCAAGGGTTGCAAAGGACTAGACATTCTATGGCAGCAAATAAAAGCAAGGTGCAGCAGAAGGTAGCATGACAAGAGCAACAACCAAGGTGCATAACAACAGCAAGAATTTCATCATATGAAGTCTTCAAGTGGGTATCACTGCATACAATCATTGTAAAGGCATCATTGTACCAAGTCATTGTAAATACATTATTGTAAAAATTGTACTAGTGTCTATCTGCCAAGGGTTGAAGAGGCAGTGTTGGGAGGTCTAGGATCATCATTAGGTGGTTGTGTCAAAGCTGGGGTTATGGTATAATATATATTCTTCTTCTACATCATTCTATATCACTATAAAGTGGACCATTTTCCCTGGTATGGGAGTCCATGCTTCTTTTATTATTTTATAGGGTGGTAGGGTAGTGCTAGGGTGAGTTGTATCTCATTGGGTGTTGGGGCATCTGTTCAGTTGACTACTGAAGAATCTCGGGTGTTGGAGCATCCATCTAGTGGGAGCTGGAGAAGAATGATTTTCTAGATTCTAGGAAGCTGGAGCCTTATTTTCAATTGGAGTTGAATATTAAAGAATTATTAGAAAATAATTAGGTAGTTTTTGTCCCAGAGTGGGTTTCCTCCTTAAAACTGTGTGCATTTGTGTTCCTCTTGTTTTTTGCTATCATTGTACAAACATTGATAGTAATTGAAGATTAACTAATGCTCTAATTGAAAGGAATATTGATTCACCCCCCCACTCTCAGTATTTCCAACAATTGGTATTAGAGCTTGGTTCCTTCAATAGCATTTTAAGAGCTGGAAGGAGGTCATGGAGCATACCAAGAATAGTGTACCTCTATTCAATGAAAATAATTATGCACTCTGGAAAGGAAGAATGGAGGTCTATCTCTTAGCGCAAGGTTACGAATTATGGGACACTGTTCAAAATGGATTTACATCAACTGTGGATGAACAAGGTAAGAAGAATTTGGTAAATGATGCAAAAGCAAAGAATATTATTATCAGTGGACTTATTGAATCTGATTATCATAAGGTTTTGGGTTGTAAAACCACCAAAAATGTATGGGACAAGCTTTAGAATATATATGGAGGTGACTCAAATGTTAAAGAAGCAAAGCTTCAGGTCTATAGAGAAAAATTTGAGCAAGTCAGAATGAAAGAAGATTGCAACATTTCTGCATACTTCCAATACGTTGATGAAATAACAAATACTCTGGAAGGATTAGGAGAGCCAGTAGACGAGAAGACTATTATACAGAATATTCTTAGAACATTATCAGGGAAATTCAACCCAAAGGTGTCAGTCTTAGAATACAGTAAAAATCTGGACAAACTCAGCAAAGAATAATTACATGGAGTTCTCGTAGCATATGAAATGAGACTTGATGAAGAAAGGGGTACTTCAAATCTAGAAACTGCGTTCATTGCATCTAAGAAAACCAATAAGGACAAACAACCTTCAATTGAAATTACATGCACCTGCAAGTGTGAAGAAAAGGGAGATGATGGAGAAGGTCTTTTAGATGAAGAATATGCTTACTTTACAAGAAAACTAAAACCTACTAAGGGAAAATTCAAAGGTAAACTTCCATTGATATGTTTCGGTTGTGGTGAGGTTGGGCATTTCGTAGAAAAATTTCCGAACAAAAGTGATGGCAACTCAAAATGAAAGAAAGGCTTTAAGAAATTCGACAAGCAAGTCAAAATGAAAGGATCCAAAAGGAACTTGCTCTCTAAAGAAGATAGCTCATCATCTGATGAAGACAGTGACAGCAAAGAAGAAGCCAATGAGAAAGTATTATTTATGGCCAAGCACAATAAACAAGAAGTATCAAAAAATGAAGAAGAAGGGTTGACCATAGAAGAATTTTATGAGGAGGCAATCAAGCTTATAAAAGAGCTCAACGCTGAGAAGATCCGTTCCAATACTCTTGAAGAACAAGTTCAAGGTCTCAAAATTGAGGTTGAAGAACACAAATGTATTGAAGAGTCACTTCAAAAGAAGTTGGAAGAAAGCAACCAAGAAAGGGAAGCATTATAAGCTGAACTAATCTCGCTGCGTAAGGAAGTGAAGAAGGGAAAAACTATCCAAAACTATGCCAATAGCTCAAGGGCATTGGAAGAACTCATCAACAATCAACAGTCTTACAACGACAGAATTGGCCTCGATACAAAGAAGAAGAAGCAGGACCTTCTAGAACAAAATAAAATGAACCTATGAGATCTGACATACATGTAGACTTCATTGGACAAGATTCACAAGCACATCCTTAGAAGACGATTCCTCGACAAAGATTTTCATGTAGGTACCAACATATTTTTCATGGCTATTGTTATTCATGTGGAAAATTTGGTAATAAAGTTGTAGAATGTCACATGTACCCTAGGAACCAATACAATTCCAAGAGATTCTTCACATATGAACTTCCCAGGGCTCAACGAAACATCAATAGATTTGAACATTTAAGAAATAATATGGAATGTTAAAAATGTCAGAACTTTGGACACATAGCCAGAGACTGCAGACTTGAAAATCCTCCAGAAGAATCTTCAAAGCCAGATAATGAATGAACATGGAAGAAGAAGAAGATTGATAATTGTGCTCTTGCTCTCAAGGCTCAAAAAAATAAATATGTGTGGTATGTTGACAACGGTTGCTCAATGCATATGACTGGAGATAGAAGGAAATTTGTATCTCTAAAAGAGAAGAAGGATGGAACCATATCCTTTGGAAATGATGGATCTTCAAATGTTATAGGATTAGGTACCGTCACTCTCAGAAGGAAAGATGTTATAGCCAAGAATGTTCTATTGGTCGAAAACGTGAATCATAATCTGCTCAGTGTTGGACAAATGTGTGATCAGGGACACACAATGCTATTCAACTCCACAAAATGTGAAATTAGGAAAGGCGGGTATGGTAAAATTGTGGCTACAACAAGGCGAGCTCCAAATGACATATATGTTCTGGATGAAGCAACTAAAGCATGTCTACTAGCTAAAGAAGATGAAATTTGGTTATGGCATAAGCGAATGGGTCACATAAACTTTGAAAATCCTGCCAGGATAAGCAAAAAGGAAGCAGTACGAGAAATTCTGAAAATCTCAAAACCTTCCAACACACTATGTGAGGCATGTCGGCATGGAAAGCAGACAAAATTCCAATTTAAAACAAAATAACACTTTGCGTCACATCCTTTGTAATTGATACATACTGATCTATGTGGTCCTATGAGAACAAAAGTCTTATATGGAGAATTGTATTTCATGTTAATGATAGATGACTATACAAGGATGACAGTCGTAAGTTTCCTAAAGAAAAAATCTGAAGCATTTGAGTGGTTTAAGATCTACAAGGAGTTGGTTGAAAATGAAACTGATTTGAAAGTAAAGTGTTTAAGATCAGATAATGGTGGAGAATTCACTTCCAAATTATTTCAGCATTATTGTGACGAAAATGGAATAAAAAGGAAATTTTCAACAGCACGAAAACCTCAACAAAATGGAGTTGCTAAAAGAAAGAATAGAACCGTACATGGAATGGGTAGAACAATGTTGAAGGACTCAAAATTGGATGAAAAATTCTAGGTTCAAGCAATTGATACGACAGTCTTCATTATCAACCAAAGTCTTCTCAGAAATGCAACAACACTCCATATGAATTATGGAAAGGAAAACCAGCTAATGTAAGATATTTCAGAATATTCAGAAGCAAATGTTATTATAAAAGAGAAGATAAAAATTTGGGTAAGTTTGAATCACGTGTTGATGAAGGTATCTTTGTTGGTTACTCACGCAAAGGAAAGGCCTAAAAATGTTATAATCTAAGATGAAAATAGATAGTGGAGAGCATAAATGTTACATTTGACGAAGATGGTGTTCTAGCGAGTAATGATGAGGATCTAGAATCTTTGAAACTTGAGACAGAGGCTAAAAAAGACATAGATAAAATTATAGAGCAAGAAAGAACTATCAACGAGGAAGAAGTAAACAACGTTCATCAAGATATACCAGAACAACAACAAGAAGCTCCTCCAAGGAGAAAAAAAGAGTTGATTCAAAAGAACCATCCATCAAATCAAATCATTGGTGACATAAATGAAGGTCTACAGCTTCTTTCATCACAAGAAGCTCACGTTGCTTTTCTGGCAACCTTTGAGCCTAGTAGTTTTGAGGAAGCCAGCCAGAATGAACATTGGGTAGCAGCTATGAATGTAGAATTGGATCAAATTGAGAAGAATAACACCTGGGAATTAGTTCCACGACCAAAATATAAAAATTTCATTGGGACTAAATGGGTGTTCAGGAACAAATTGAATGAAGATGGGCAGGTTACCAGAAACAAAACAAGATTGGTTTGCAAAGGCTATGCACAAGTGGAAGGAATTTATTTCGACGAAACATTTGCACCATTTTCCAAAATGGAAGCCATTTGAATGTTTCTCGCCTATGCATTTTCAAGAAAAATAAAAGTATACCAAATGGATGTTAAGTTAGCATTTCTGAATGGAGAATTAGAAGAAGAAGTTTACATCGAACAACCTGAAAGTTTTCTACTATCAAAAAAAGAAGACTATGTCTGTAGGTTAAAGAAGGCTCTATATGGTCTCAAGCAAGCTCCCAGAGCATGGTATGCTTGTCTTTATGAATATCTACGTCAACAAGGGTTCAAGAAAGGTACTATTGATAGCAATATTTATGTACAAATAGATAAAGATAATTTAACAATCGTTGAGGTATATGTGGATGATATAATATTTGGTAGCAATGATGATCGACTAAGTAAGAACTTTTCTACAAAGATGCAAAGTGAGATTGAGATGTCTTTACTTGGTGAGCTGACATACTTCTTACGGCTTCAAGTATCTCGGCAAGAGAAAGGAATATTTATATGTCAAGCCAAGTACATCAAGGAAATGCTCAAGAAATTCAAAATGGAAGATTGTAAATCTGTCCTTACTCCGATGGTAACAAGTTGCAAATTCAACATAGATGACTCATCTAAGGATGTGGATCAGAGGTTGTATAGATATATGATTGGTAGTATTCTATATGTAACAACCTCTCGGCTAGATGTTATGCAAGCAGTTGGACAAGTAGAAAGATTCCAATCAGCACCAAAATAATCACATATTATTGTTGTCAAAAGAATTCTTCAATATCTAAAGGGCACAGAAGAATATGGCTTGTGGTATCCCAAGGGTAACAATCTCATTATTCAAGCCTTTACAGATGTAGATTGGGTAGGAAGCGTTGATGATCATAACAGTACTATTGGAGCAGCATTCTATCTAGGTGGTTGTCTCGTATCATGGTTGAGAAAAAAGAAAACTTCAATCTCGTTATCTACAATGGAAGAAGAATACATTGCAGCAACATCATGTTGTACCCAAGTCCTTTGGATGAAACAAGCTTTGCAAGATATTCAAGTACAATTCAGTGAGCCTATTCCCATATTCTGTGACAACACTAGTGCCATCAACATCTCCAAGAATCCTGTCATGCATTCAAAAACAAAACACATTTTGATAAAATATCATTTTGTTAGAGAACAAGTCGCTAAAAAGAATATCAAACTTGAGTATGTTTGTACAAAAGAGCAAATTGCTGATATCTTCACTATACCTTTACCTCGTGAAGAATTTCAATATCTTCATCAAAAGCTTGGGTTTCTCTCAAGTTCTCATTAGATTACAGGTCTGCAGGACGGTTGTGTGTCAGTGGGAGTGGAAGTGTGTACAGGTCTGCAGGATGGTTGTGTTTCAGGGGGAGTTACCCTTTGCCATTGATGTCAAAGGGGGAGATAATTTTGTAGGATGAGGTGTCATGATCGTAGGGGGAGTACTTGTGTTGCCATCAATGCAAAAGGGGGAGATTATTGATCAGCGGTTGTCATTGATGACAACCCAAGTAGCACTAGGGCTAACCCAACATTGCATGGGAATTTTGACCTACCAAATTAATATATTCTGGGTCAGTACTGTTTTTGATGGTTTATACTTGTCGAGATGTTTCCATTGATATATGGCACGCCATGCAATTCTTCAGGGTTTGGGAGATATTCATGTTTGAAGTTTGTACCCCTAGTTAGTGGGCTAAAACTGCATGGGGTTGGGGCATGGGTCATTGAAAATTCATATTTAATATTTTTTAAGCTCCTAAAATCCCTCCCACGTTCACTTGTTGAAGCCCATCTCAACCTAAGCATTTATATAAATTTTGATCCTCATTTGCTGTAAAAATTTCAGATCAAGGTGCGCAATATTTTTGGAGATATGATCTGTAGAAGTCACTGTTTTTGTAGGCTCCTGAAATTAATATGAAAGAAGTGACCTTGGTAAAATCGTCATAACTCTCTCTCTGAGTATCAGATTGGAATTTTGTTAAAAGTGACAAATAGTGCACAGACTATAGTTTGTGCTCTATCAATTTCAGAGCCGAATGAAGAAACAATGACATGTGGCACACCATACAAGTTTTCTTTGCTGAAACAGTCCATAATTAGGGCATTGTGAGAGATTGGGTATAACTCTCTCTTGAAGAATCCAAATTGGGTCAGACCCATGGCATTGGAAAGACGCCTCAGAGGAATACCACAGGACCAAAAATTATATATTGAGGATCTAAAATAACAGAGATACACCAGATTCAATATCGAGCTCCTAGAAGGAAAAAAAAGGCTATATCATGTGTTGTCAAGGGTTGCAAAGGACCAGACTTTCTATGGAAGCAAAGCAACAAAAGGTTCAGTAGAAGGTAGCATGACAAGAGCAGCAACCGAGGTGCATAACAGTAGCGATAAGTTCATCATATGAGGTCTTCAAGTGGGCAGCATTGCATACAGTCATTGTAAAGGTATCATTGTACTAATTCATTGTAAATACATTATTGTAAAAATCGTACTAGTGTCTATCTACCAAGGGTTGAAGAGGTAGTGTTGGGAGGTCTAGGATCATCATTAGGTGGTTGTGTCAAAGTTGGGGTTATGGTCTATTATATCTTCTTCTTCTACATCATTCTATATCATTGTAAAATGGACCATTCTCCCTGGTACGGGAGTCCATTCTTCTTTTATTCTTTTATAGGGTGGTAGGATGGTGCTAGGGTTATTTGTAGCTCATTGGGTGTTGGGGAATCCGTTCAATTGACTACTAAAGAATCTCGGGCATTGGAGCATCCATTCAGTGGGATCTAGAGAATAATACTTTTCTAAATTCTAGGAAGTTGGAGATTTATTTTCAATTGGAGTTGAATATTAAAGAATTATTAGAAAATAATTAGGTGGTTTTTGTCTCAGAGTGGATTTCCACCTTAAAACTATGTGAATCCATGTTCATCTTGTTTGCTGCTATCATTGTACAAACACTGATAATAATTGAAGATTAACTAATGCTCGAATTGAAAGGAATATTGATTCACCCACCCCCCCCCCCACCCCCCCTTAGTATTTCCAACAGTAGAGTACCTAAGAAGGTAATAAGGTGTTGTCTAGAGGTCCCCTTGAGGAATGGAATCTGAAAAGTGTTGGTAACTATCATTCCCATGTGGATCCTCCATCCCCAAGCAATCATCCATACAAAATGAGTTGCCTCCCAACATGGCAACTCCTGAAAATCCTCTTCCACCTTTGACTCCAGCAAGGTAGGTGGGCTAAAAATCTGAACATGGTCGTCCTCTACACTTTTGATAATTGTAGATTTTTTGCTAATACTGGGCTGCAATAATGTTTCCCTTAAGAGGCAAGATGAAGAATATATCTTCAAAGATCTCTCCTCCAACACTGTGAATCAAGTTGGCTCAAACCATCTCATACATGATGAATAGGACATGATCATCATATGGAATCCAAATGAGAATATTACTGAAGGTTTCATATATTTCTAGAAGGTACCAACAGTCTCCCAAGTGGCTACAACACAGTTTTTCTAACTGTTTCTTCAGAAAATGACATGGCAAGATGTTTCTTGAAAAATAGCTAGTTGCATATGTCAACACATCTACTAGTGAATAGTAAATGGCTTGGTGAGTCAACTTAGCATACATAAAATAATAATGAAACATTTTCCCAAGGCTACATAAGAGATGGTTGTCTCCATCACAATAGTTGGCAAAAATATGACCATGGAGCCCAAAGAGAAGCTTGCCCTCTTATGGAGCAATGCACTTGATTAGAAATGGTAAGAGCATACAAATACTGTGTTAGATAATCCATGTACGTAAAAGAAAAATTATTACCATGTGATAGAAGTAAGATGATATATGGATCCATGAATAAGTTCTACATAGTGGTAGGACATACTCCTATGAAAAGGAATGTACCATGTGCTACATGAAGATCCTCCTTCTTATGCTTGGAAATACAAGTTAAGAAGATCACACCTTGGTAATAGATGTCTCCATCCACTGCTCCATCCCTCTTATCTCCTCCTTGTCCACCAAGTGCATCATATGTGAAGTGATCCTGGGAACACTCCATCCATAAACCCCAGATCCAAAGTGACAAAGTTGTTGACCTATGTAAATAGGCTCCTGCCATCCCATAACTCCATTCTTTGACAAGCCCATTCTCAAATACATCTCCCACAATGTTGCCATATATAGGAAACTCCTTCCAAAGTGGAAGAACCTCCTGATCATCTAAGGCTATGGAGTAGCCCCCTTGCACCAGGATAGTGCCATCTCCTACTCCTACAACATCATGCAAAATATGAGAGAAAATCTACCCCCGCTCTCCCAAAAGAAACTCAAGCAACAATATTTTTTGCTACCTGAGCCTCATACCTCCATCATATAAATGATGTGGTGAAAACATAATGATTTATATGAAGAATGTCATATCAACATAATGCATCCATACTCCTTGTGGCCCCATGATGAAAGTATCCTACCAAAATCATTCCTCCCTCATACCCTTACAAAGAGGATATGTCTCATGATGGTCAAACTCTTTTAAAAGTAGCCATCGTAGCCATGCCTCCTGCTGCCTAGTGTCATAAATTTGCAAGTAGCTTCCCAACTTCTTGCTCTCCATCCACCTCCATTCATCCCTATGTGGATGTCTCCTATCATGCTCCAACTTGGCACCCCTCTAATGAATACTAACATCCTCCCAAATCAGATTTATCTCTTTGCATTTCATGAGATGTTGAAATGCAACTCCTTGGAGATCTCCTAGAGAAGATCTCACGCTAATGTCCATCTTGAATCCATAAGGATCCAAGTGTGTTGGAGGAAAAACATCCTCACTGCTGCTATATGACAGCACTGCTAATCTTTCCAATGATGTACTTTCTATCTCATGCTCCAACTCAAGGATGAAATATGGTTTTGTGTAAGTTTATTTGGAACAATATTCATCCTCTCCTCCAAGTTTTCAAACCCCAACCTCAAGTGTGGTATACAACTCATCAATGGTATATGAGGATGATGGTTCGTCCCTTCCTTGAACAATTCAAGGTGGCACAACATAGTGAAATTCTATTGCTCTAAATAAGAATCATGCAATGATATACAACCCTCCATAGAATTTGTTGAAACAATAGGAGATGAAAACTTAGGCATACCTTGGTGAAAGTTGGAAGAATCTTGTATGACTACAACAATTTCTTTTTCTAATGTGGTGGCTCTCCCAACTACTGATGTGGAAGGCTGGTCCTCCAAGGTTGCGACAGCGCTAGTACAAGTCTCCTACAATGGTGGTGAGGGCTTCTTGTCCTCTTATTTCTCTTTACCAAACTTTTTAATCAACCTTTGAGTAAACTCAGCAAAAGTATGCACTCTTGCATGACTCAAATGGTTGAACCACCAAATATTGGCCTCACCCTCAACGTGCAGTGCTGCAATTTCTATAGCCTCTCTCTCTACTACTGGATGTAGTAGGAAGAATGCATCAAGTTTTCTAGCCCAAGCCCTTGTTGTAGATGACCCATCAAAGGTAGACAATAGAAACCTATTGCCCTTGATTCTTCTTGTGCTTCATGGTCTCCTCTCTTCCTCCAATTGAATAGACTGAGGGAAATCTAGAGTCTCCTTGAAGGCTCTAGGTTGAGATTTTCACTCAACAAGGTATTCACTTAGGATCTTCTGATCCAAGTGTCCTTCATCTTTTTGAAATTTGTCCTCTTTTTCAAAAGGAAAGAGCATAGTCCCACTGCTTCTTCTTTTCTTGACCTCCTTATTAAGGTCCATATTGCTTCTGAAAAGAGATGAGAGAAAGCTCATTCTCTCTAACATTCTGATCTTCTTCTTTTCCTTCTTATTCTTCTGATAGCATAATGGCTGAAACTCACAGGCTAAGCCAAGGTTATGCTTCGATACCACTGTAATATCCCAAAATGGGAATGCAGCAATACATGAACACAAAACTGGAAATATAAATGAATAATATCATACCAAAATTCATCAAAACCATGGAGCCATTTTATTATGTAAATCAACAACAAACATGTACAATACACTCAAATAATCAAGGCAAACAAGCCTCCCATGAATACATATGCCAAAAAAGTGGAATGTTGCTATATTGCAGAGTGCTCATGAACATGTACAATGCAGTCATAGATGGTACACTGCTACATGGATATATGAAATAACAAAAATCTGTAAATATATGGGTCATACAATATTGGGAGTGAAGATCTAAGCTCCCAATCTCAATTTCAAGACAATCCTGGAAGGATTGGCTGAAATATACAAAATGGAAAAAATGTCGTAGTTGCAGTCTCAATACTGAGTAGCAACTGTAACTCAAGAATGATATGGATATGGCTATAGATGATGCACAAGCTGGACAAAACTCCTCTAATGGATCTTCGAAGTGAAAGGTTGATCCTAACACTAAAGATCTCATCCTCCAAACAATCACTGCAACCCTCACTGCAGATGCTCACTGAAAATAATGCAGTCAAGGAGAGGGACTTCATTGTAGATGATGGAAAATGGTTGGCCTAATCCCAAATATGGTGAAATCAGCTCAAAGGCTTCCTCACTTATCCTCCAAACGAAATAAGGCTTCCTCCTCTGAAAAATAAGCTCAGGAAGTGGTATTGAGTAACATCCTCTACAACATCCTTCAACACAACCCAGCTCTAAAAAGAAATTGCATTGTAGCTAAAGGAGGATTCTTGGCCTGTAGCATGAATGTGGAGAAATGAAGAGAAAGCTCCCTCAAGAGGCCTCTCTTGAAAGGAGAAGGAATTCCTAAATAGGAATGCCTTGTGCTAAGCAGCACAACAACTCTGCTAAACAGCAAGAGAATGCACAAGAGTCTAACTAGACCATAAAATCAATAATCCATAACATGTCCCACTATGGTTGCCTTGCCCTCATTTTAAACAAACGGAAGCCCTATCACCATGGGTCCCACTCGTTAGGGTTTCCTCCACCAAGAAATCTTTCCCCCACTATCTCTGTGCTATCTCCCAAGATGATATCCACCTCCTATCCCAACGTTATTGACTTGGTCAAACTTGACCTTATCCACATGTAAATGCCACTTTTCACACATGAGGGTGTGAAATCTAGCTCTTATGACTATCCCTTTTCACACTATCATGGATTTTATTCATATTTTTGAAATTTATGGCCCTCCTTACCCATTTATTTATCTCCTAAGTGAAATCAGCAAAAATCAATATTCGAATTAGCTGCATGCTAATTTTTGAATATTACACAATAGGATGAAGGGTGTCAGAAAATCCTTGACATATTGAAGGAAAATATGGTGATTACTCCTATTTTGGTTTTCCCAAATTGGACCAAGGAGTTCATGTACATGTAGACGTGTCTTGCATAGCTCTGGGTATAATCATGGCACAACTAGGATTAGGAAATATTGACCATCCCATAGATTTTGCAAGAAGAAAGTTGTCAACACAAGAGAAGAAATATTCCACAAAATAATGTGAATGATTGGATATGGTGTATCCATTGAAAAAGTTCAAGAATTATTTTTTTCACACACACTTCAAGATGTTCACTTATCACTCTATGCTGAATTATTTGGTGAATAAACATGTTCTAGGAGGGAATAATTTTAGACAATTATTTAAATTTCAGGAGTATAAATTTAAAGTTGTAGTTAAGCCAGGGATATTGAATGTTGGACCTGACCATCTATCAAGGATAGAGAGAGGTGAAGTACCTACAAGTATTGAAGATAGCCTACCTGATGCACAACTATTCACAATAAGGGTTGCAACTGATCGCTTCACAAACATTATTCACATATTGACCACATGAATTGTGCCTGCGGAATACACTACGTAGCAGAAAAAGCGGCTAGTACTCAAGGAAGTTTATTTTTCCTTGATTGTATGGCACCTCTACAAGATAGGATTGATGAAATACTGCACAGATACCTCCCTAAGCATGAAAGGACAATAATTTTATAATAATCTCATCAAGTAGTTGCAGGAGTACACTATGTAGGGAAGCCCACCACGCAAAATATTTTGAGAGTTGGGTTATGGTGGCCCACAATTTGGAAGGATGTGAAGGAATATTGTAGGTCTTTTGATTCTTGTCAAAGAATAGGATATCCATCTAGGAGAGATAAAACTACTTTCTATCAACAAGTTACATTGTGAACATTTGATAAATGGTAAATCGACATTTTTGGACCTATCAATCCACCAGGGAAGAGGATTGGCATGAGGTATATAATCACTACCACGTATTATTTGACTAGGTGGGGAAAAGCACATCTAGTGAAGGATTACAGCGTCGATACTACTGCAAAGTTTATCTTCGAGTATATTCTGTCCAAATTTGGGTGCCTGGAGATCTTGATGAGTGGTAGAGGGTAACATTTATTGCATAGAACCATTTAAGCATTGACCAAATAATTTCAAGTGCGTCATAAAAATAGTACATCTTATCATCATCAAGCAATTGGAACTGTTGAATATTTTAACAAGGTTTGGAGAATGCACTCACAAAGTATGCAATGTGAACAAGAATGATGAGGATATGAGAATTCCAGCAATGTTATGGTTATATAGGACCACATGTAAGAAGTTGAAGGGATAGACTCATTTTAGGCTAGTTTATGGACAAGAAGTAGTTATGCCTATGGAATATATTGTGCCTAGTTTAATAATTCCAGCAGTCACAAACATGTCAAACATCGAAAGTAATGAAGAAAGGATGGAACAATTTCTCTCTTTGGAGGAATATATATGCATCGTAGGATTTCATCAGAAAGTTCAAAAGGCACAGGAGAAATCCTATCATGATAGGCACATTAAAAATAAAACATTTAAAGAAGGAGACCTTGTACTCCTTTATGATAGTAAGTTCGTGAAGTTCCCAGGAAAGGTCAACACAAATTGGTTGGGACCATATATATTTTCAATAATATCTTTGATGGTGGTGTATTTTAGCTCACAAAGCTAAATGTTGGATTGTTTCCATGATGAGTAAAGGGTAGAATACTTACGATAAAAATGGATGACTCTATCCCTGAAACTTCGCACTGAAAAGATGAAGTGGAAATGTCTTAGTTCCACATGCAGTTGAAAGTGGGTGCATCAATATAAAATACTTTACAGACGAAGGATGTCACCAAAGATGGATTATTGCGCAATATTCAAGAGGATGTCAAAGTTCAAGGGAACTTCGATGAAGGATGTATTGTTGCGACACATGGGAAGGTCCATGGAATTTCATCGAAAATGTGACAATTGGAAGGAAAAATTTGATGTGATAGGAAAATTACCATTAAAAGGAGTGGGGAAAGTGGAATTATTAAGAATAGTTGGGTGAATTTGTCACCAAATATGCATTAAATGAGTGGAATCTGAAGACAGTCATGGGGTCTAAAATTTAATTTTTTTATAAAAACCACATCCCACCCCACCTTTGGCCACTTTTCTTCCTGATTACTCAAATTTTGAATTTGCGCCTAAGTGTGAGTAGAAGATTTAGTTGTATGTTGAAGAAGATCTTTGAATACATTGCTGAGGAATTTCTTGGGAAGGGATTAGCAGGAATCATGATAGCTACACTGCCAAATGTAACAGTATCGAGGTCACCAAGAAGGCAACCAACTGCAGAAGAAACGAAACTGAAGAAAAAACTTCTAAAGAGGCCAGCAGTAGCCCCTGGAATAATATTGTCCCCAAGGAAGAAAATTACTTAGGAAAAATAGACTAAGGAACGACTAGACTAATTTACCACCCAATAATTTGGGTGCTAAATTAGTGAAATACCCAGATATTGTGAATTTTGGTGTATTAACGTTGCTATTTCCTAGAGACATACCGTTTGAGGAAGAACCATTGGGAAAAGTACCGCAATTAAGGATGGAGGATAGGGATTTTAATGATCGAAGAAAATATTCCCAATTTGAACCCATTATATACCTGCACCAAGTTCATTACCCAAAGAATTAAGTCACCATATTGGAGCCACACAAGTGGGCTTCACGAATACAAAAAGCAGGGTTGTTAAGCACACTAAACGTTCTACACTTTCGGAGAAGTAATATCAACACCATTTTTATTCACTAGCTACTTTCTTTGGTGAATGAAAGGTCCTTCTGGCTAGGAGAAAGGATGCTCATCGATGAAATATTGATGAGAATAATAACTACACTACCCTAACAGAGAAAGAACCCAACTGAGGAGTTCATAGGAAATATTTAGGAGAAGGTTGCAACTAACGAAATCAAGAAGAAGTATGACCTGGTAAAGAATTCAAGGGGCTATGACATTAGCTCCATCAATGATCAAGTAGTGCGCTTCACTGTGCATATCCTCATAGGAAAGATAGTGGGAAAATTCCATGCAAATGAAGTTCTAGATGCCATGTTATCTTTGGTTGCGTAGTGTAATAAATGCATCCAATATAACTGGGCTGACTACCTATAGAAGGAATTTCTAGAATATTGTCGCAGAGCACAGGATGAAGGCAAAAAATTCCACTACACATGGTTGTTATTTCTCAATGCATTGATGACCTAGAAGGAACTTGAGGATTCATAGTTCCTTATAGTTGAACCAGATGTGTGTGAAGTTGCGAGGTATGCCTCACTCTTCTTTACCAAGAAACTAACACGCGCCATCGAGATAACACTTTTTTGGTATTAATGGATATGGATCTGCACAGAGTGTTGATTCAAGGCCCCGGACTGTCACCTAATTTATTTGAAAATTACCATGGAGTTGCAGATTTCAAATCTGATTTCCAAAAATTTTACATCAGGGCATGAGAGGGCCCTGTAGAAATATGGTACCCTTTTCCATACTTGGTCACCGAACTTGATATTGTTCAAGTCATAAGGCATTAGCCAATACATTGGCTAGCTCAACCCAATCTAGGGATGGAGGAAAAACACACAAGTACTAGTTGAAAATATAAACAAGCAAGAAAAGATGCAGAAAAAGAAACAAAGAAGAACGGTGAAGAAACTGAAGGCACAATGTAAGAGGTGGGTGGCCAGGACCCTCCAATCGTTAGAGAACCAAAGAATTCCCCCTTCATCATGAAGATAAGGATAGCTATGACATCTACATCAATAATGTGAAAAAATCATAAGGCAAATTGATCAAAGGGTGTGGATCCAATGATCCTCATTGAAAGGGACATCGATGAAATTGGTGATATGGTGTTGCATATTACAGAAGATACTCTGAACAAAACTGAAGAGTATTATAAATTAGTTTTGATAGAAGTACAACAAGGAATGCAAGCACTTAAAGTGCTAGCATAAACAATGTGACTACAGGAACAACCAACCATTCAATCAGCACAGAAAAGATCGGAGGCACTCCTAGAGCACTGATTAGAAACAACTTTTTGGCATTCGATTTTTGGAGGTACAGAGAGGAGAGTTTCAGTTCGAAGCTATAGAGGATCGAGAGTGGGTGAATATTTGGGACAACATTAACTTGAATATTGATGCACTGCCCATATAGATACTACATGACTTCCACCAGAATGTCACAGTCGAATTCAAAGTGCGGGAACAACGCGCATTCAAGATAACTAAGGAGGTGGAACTAGATTCCAAAAATATGAAGAGAGAACTTGATAGGGTGGCCAAGGAAAAAGACGAGGTGACACATATGAATTGACATTTGGAAGAATCCATCAATAATACTTGCAGTGATGTTCTAGATGTTCAAGTCTCCTTAAAGGAACCACCAGCAAAAAATGTTGTGAACCTCGCCCTCATAATAAACGAGTCAAAGAAAAACATGGAGAAGCTCAAGTTTGATTACCAGGTATAGATCAGTGAGCTACAACTTAGGCTGCAACCAACCACACTTCCAGAGGTATGAGAGTAGCAGGAAATGGATCTTAAAACCACATTGCAATGCATCTTCACCACAGTCAAGGACTGTGGCAAGATGTTGGATGATACACTAGAGATTTGGAACTTGCCATAGGAGGATCCAAACATTCTCAGGATCAAGGTAGAGATACAGGGGAAACAAAAGAAGTTGGATGATATCAATTCATCTACAAGGACCATAGCAGTCTCGTAGAGGCTCGCAAGGATCACAAAAGGGAAGAATATTCAAATTCAGATTGAATATGTAAGGAGAGAAAAATTGATCACTGCAACGACTCAACCATTAGAGGAAGAGGCCATCCAAATTTCTATGACACTCGATGAAAAGCTTAAGGAGCTGCAGAAAAATCAAAAAGATGTGTTGTAGCAGACATCTGGACCAGTGAAAGAGGCACTACTAGAGAAAGTGCACAATGAGAAGAAGTAGATGGAAGAAGTACTTCAATAGTATAATGCTACCTACATAAGCATTTCAGATAATGTTCAAGGTGCACCAGCTGAGTGACTTGGGATGAGTCACATGTGAGTGTTGGGGGCCTGTTGGGCATGGCCCAAATTTGTCCAATTTTGAGTCAAAAGCTTTGCATTTTGAGGAGGCAGAGTGCACGGTCCAACAAAGATGAATCTATCGTGTGAATTTTAGGGGCTTTGGGGAGGGTCTAAGCACCATTTTTGTAAATAGTTTGGGTTTATTTGTTAGTGTTTATCCACCCATGGTATGTGGATGATGATATTGTATGTATGTAAATGCTATATAGAGTATTGTAAGCCTTTATCCATGAGTATTCATGTAATTTTTTATGAGAAAAAACTATTGAATATATGTTTGTAAGTCTTTTTTGGGTCTTAGGGGAAGGCTCCGCAACTATTTGTGTGGAGGCCTTGAAGAATCTACAGCTTTGTGCATATACCTCCTGTACCTATCTGCACAGGTAGGAGAAACCTTTTACTCAAGAAGACTTATTATAATATAATAACAAGAATATTTGAGCATCTTTGTGTTTACATGTATAAATTTGTTTATTACCTGTATTGCAAAGTTATTTATATGTTTTTGTTTATTTTTATGGTATATGTGCAATGCACACTAGTATTATTTGATGAATGAAACATAGACTATTAAATTAGATAAATGCATCAGCACAATTTCGAATAAGCTTAAGATATAAGTTTAACAGTACATCCATGTCCTATTTTACCTCTCGATGCAAAAACCTAGTTCTGACATTGTCCAATATTTCCTTGTGTGAGATTGTGATTTGTGCTATAGGTCATTGCTCAAAGGGTCAGTAATAGAAGTTATTTTTGGTGTGCAACTAACTCTGAACTTGGGTTGAACCCCTCCAAACCAACATGGAATCAGGATTCCATGCTCTTTGTTAGCAACCTATAATATAGGGGTCATAATTTTGACTTGACTATTGATAGTCTTGTAAATCTGTACATACATTGCCTTCTGCAAGTCGTATTCACATATTTTGTAAAAAAATCAAAAAGAGGGTAAAAATTCCTAAAAGAATAATCAAAGGACTTGGAAAAAATAAAATACCCCAAAAGAAAAATGAATAAAACATGAAAGTGTGCAAGCATAAATGCCACTACTTTTTACTTTTTGACTGTGGCAGAGTGTCAATAAATGCCAGAGTCCATGATGAGTTAAACAGTTTAATATTAACTTGTCACTCTTTCAATTTCACTTGTTATAGATAGATAATAATGAGTTGTCATACAGTTTAATCATGAAAATTCAGTAGTTAGGTAGAGAAATAAAGTGAATCCAACAATTTAATCTGGATTCATGGATGAAATAAGTGTAGAATTAGATGGTTTTACTTGCTTTCATAAAGAATAATTGCTGTGAAGGTTGCTAGTTTAAATGCACCTTACTACAAAGGAAGAAAAAATGTTAGCATGGTAAGCTGGGTAGGTAGAAGAAGGTGAAAAGTCTCAATGTAATATCATTCATCATGGGTTGCAAAATAGCTAAATTCCCCTTCCCATAGTCACGAAACATTGTAAACTATCAATCAGAAAGGCTCAAGGCATTTCCTTGACTTTTGTTGGGACCAGACCCAAGGCTCTATGACTGATCGGTTGAAAGTGTAAATGTCTATATTAATCCCTTAAATCACATCATTTACCATTCATACATTCATTCCCTTAAATAATCCTAAGTAAAACTCCATTTTTACATAAAGGCCTTATAATTTCCATTTGATTAACTTCCTACATCATTTGAAAACATTAAGCCCTCAAAATAACATTATATCATAAGTTAAGTGATAAGATCAATGCAAATTATCTTCTGTAATTCACTTTAATTGTTATGTTTATGTGTTTTGAGTATACCATCTCCTATTTTCATATTAACTCTAATTTATATATTAACTCCCTATAGAAATAACCTTCTCCTATTATATATAACTCCTTTTTATATAAATAACCCAAAAACCCACTTAATATAATTTTAGCCAAAGTTCATAATTCCCACATGTTTAATAAAAAACCCACATTATAACCCCCTTTGGCTAAAATATACCTTTATATATAATCCCGCCCCTATGGTAGTTGAATCAACCTGGTTTAATTAACCATATAATAAAAATATTTTAAAAATATTTTAAAACATGTGTTATATGTGTTTTAAGCAAAAATACTGAAGTTTTATTTAAACTAAACTTCAAAGGAAAACCCCATCTCCTTTTATATTTTCCCCCCGACTCCCTTAAACCTAAGGTTAAATCTATAACCTAACCATCTCCCCATAGTATATATTTCTTTACCATAGTCCCTAACCTTGGTTAAAGTCCTGAATATCCCTCCCAATCACCTTTTCCATTGAAAAATTGGTTTTTTGAATATAAACTAACCTTAACCCTTTTCCCGTCAGGTTCAATCTAGACCCTCTGATCCTCAGCACTTATTTAATCCCACGGTTCAAAACAAATGCGATACCCCTTTCCCAACCCCTTACCATTCCCCATCGCAATGCATTTGAGCCATCTGTTCATCATCCCTTTGCAAATCCAACGATTTAGAGTTAGCGCAACAATTTATTTCATTTTTACCCCTTCTCATATTGCGCTCATCATCAACCATTCGATCGTCATTAACTTAAAGAATGGATGATCCGCATTTAACCCGATGACTTGCCTTTCCCCGCACCTTTCCTTTTGATTGTAAGAGTTCGCTTTCCAAAGCAAGATCTAACGACGGATATCTCATATTGCGTGCAAAAAGTAATCAACCAAAGTTTGGGAAAAGCTGCATGATATAGGTTGTTTTCCGAAACCACCATGTGTCGACGTGTCCTCAAATAATTGGATCGCGTTCGAAAATTGATTTACCACTTACCACCTAGGAGTTGCGCGAATACCACCCAGTGATATTCCAAAATCACTTCCACCCAAACTATGATTTAATATGATTTGACTATGGTTTAAACTATGGTTAATGCATAAAAACTCATAATTTTCAATGGATTTTCACTTATCCACGTGTTAAACCTGTGAAACATTTATTAAGCCTATTATCATCGAATTTTCACCATTTGCGTGCCATTATACCTTAAGAGCCTATGAAGAGCCCTTTCCACCATTTCCAAACCTAGCAGCACCATTTTCAAGCCAATCTCCCTGCAATTCAACTACGAAGAGCCACATTAACCTATGTAGACCAGTTCAACGGAATTCAAGACTGCGCGCAACCTGCAACTCAGTCTACCACAATTATACCTTTTTAAAGGTATTTTTTGTTAAACTTAACCAGAAAAATTCAATTCAAAAAGAAAAATCACCAATTCTTCAATTATTGCTTGTAATTGTCCGAATTACTCATACAGAAATTTTAGAAAACATCCATAGTACAAGGGAAACTCTGTCAAATTTTCTCTAGAATCCCTCATTTCCGTTTTTTGCAACTATTATCCATACCTTAGTCATTTTCACTGTTGGAATTGATCATAACCTAAATTCTGAACATTAAAACTCTCTTTAAATCCAAAACCCTACTCAGAATCCTATTTTACTAGAGATATTCTCCAAAAATCCCTTGTTTCCAACAGAAGAACTCAACAAATATTCTAAGCTTGCTCTGTTCAAGTAAAAAATGACAAAGAAACAAGTAACCCCAAAATCAGGAGGTCCAAAGCCTCAAAAGAAAGCCTCTATTAATACTCCTCAGCCTGAGTCTTCTAAAATTGATAAACCAACCCCTGTACTCACTTCTGATTCCACAGAAGTTGTCAGGCCTATCCAACCTCCAGTTATTTCATAAGAAAATAGTCCTCTGGTTGACCTTGACTACAGAATACTGGACCCTTCAGTAGAGTTCAATTTTCTTGATGTATATAACTGGTGTTTTGGTAAATCAGTAGAGAAAGATGACAAATATATACCAGTCTGGGATTCCAATCTACCAAAATATATTGTCGCTCTTACTCATTTAGCCCCAGATTTTGTCAGATTGTGTCCATCCTATCATCCTGCAGACCAAAGGTGCATTGTGAATAAATACAGAGAGGTCTTATTTTACATCAATGCAGAATCTATAAACTCTATGCTACAACTGAACCCTGACCCCAATGCTCCTTCATTTTCAATAGAGTATTTAACTCAGAATTACCTAGAACTTGATTTTTCTTCTAAGTTCAAAGTCTTCCAGACATTCTGTCCCAAGAAAATTGATATCCCTAAGCTTAATCCTCCATTTGATACTTTTTATTTTCCGAGTGAAACCAGACATATTGTCTCCATGCTATCATTCATACTGGGATACACCAGTGATGAATTCATCGATGTGGCTATCTTAGGTTTTTTTTCTACTCCGAATCTTGGCCAGTCTCCATCCATTGTGTACAATTTTGCCAAGTTCATTGCAGAAAACATGCACTATCAATTGTCTAGATTGTTAGAAGAAGGAGTCTTTAGATATACCTCATATCTACTTCACCTCTTTTTGTATTATCAAGCAGACAAATTTCCTATTGAATTTCAGAAGATAGATCCAGAAGGAAATGTACTTTCATTTGTGTTTTGGTCATCAATTCTAAGAAAATGGAACAGGAAATACAGCTTTGCAGATTTCAATGACTTGTTTTTAGTGCCTGCAATGAATTTATTGAATAAAGAACAGACCCATAGAATCAATGAAGAGACAAAGAGAATCCTATAGTTATCTAAGACCTGTAAAATATGGGATTGGTACTTATACAAAAGTTACACAGAGATCAGAGTATATGCTGCACTCTTGGCCCCATATAAACTACCAAGATTTGTTACAACAAGAATATTTGCTTTAGAATATTTGAGGCAGCTCTTGAATGCAGATGAAATTAATTTCATAGCTTCTAGGAAAAAGACTCAGTTCAAACTGAAAAATCAAATTGGACCATTTATTGTGAATAACAGAGAAGCAACAAATGAAATTAATTTCAAGTTGAAAGAGTATAAATCCCCATATATTTTTATGTGGAATTATTATCCTCAAGGTATTTTAAGCATGATGAGAGTAAAATGCAAGTTGTCTGTCTTCTTGCATGATCCCAAGCCCCAAATTGAAAAGTATGCCAATAACCTTGAATGGGAGCCAAACACTTTATTTGATGATGATTCACAGGGAATGCAGGGAAACAGTGGAAAAGATAAACAGGTTGATCAAACACAGGTGGTTATAGTGAATAAAGAATCTGAAATTCTTCATAAAAGAAGCAGAAAGGAAGATAGTTTCACTGCTGAAACTATTCAAGACATAAGATTCATAATTCCCTACAATAAGAAAAGTAAATTGAAAAATGAACAAAGGGACAAAGCTATCAATATTGAAGATAACAATGATCATGAAACTGATGATGAAGTAAGAAGGATAGTAACTGAAACTCTCAAAGAGCTTCAAAATTTCCAACTTTGAATCCAATAGAAAGATACAGTCATGGTGGATAAACAATCTAAAGTTGATATGCCATCTTCTTCTAAAGAACTTGACAATACAGAGTTAGACATTCAAATTAGCTTCATACAAATCAAAGAAAAGAATGAAGAAATAAAAAATGAAGCATATTTCAAGTTCCTCAAATAAAAGCCTGGGAATAAGGATAGACTCCTTTTAGATTTTGATTATTCTTATAATAAATTGGTGATGTCATTTCTCAAGCGTACAGTGGCTGATCCAAAATCTATTGCAGATTATTCAAAGACAGACCTTGAAGCTGATGCAGATGCTGTCCATGAATTGGACCAAATAGAATTTCATAGGGGCAACACAAAGATGCTATATTCTAAGATAGTCAATAAGACTATGAATTCTATCATGCTTGAGAAAACATTGATAAA
Organism: Pinus albicaulis; assembly: GCA_034641835.2. Classification (NCBI taxonomy): domain Eukaryota; kingdom Viridiplantae; phylum Streptophyta; class Pinopsida; order Pinales; family Pinaceae; genus Pinus; species Pinus albicaulis. The sequence goes on from CM076575.1 coordinate 383,612,639, forward strand.
CCTTCAAACTCAAATGAAATTGGATAAAGCCTCACTATATGCCAATAACTTGAAGAACAAAGCATTAGAAGACTTAGTGATTGAAGTAGGAGCTGATCCAGCTAACAATGAAGTTGCAAAGGCTTTAATTAAATAGAAAAAAGAAGATATAGCTGCCTTCAGAAAACAGCTAAAATTTCCTCAAAGTGAAAATTCTTTGGCAAAATAAATCCTTCAGTAGAAAACAGAGAATGATGAATTGAAACAACTTGTTCTTAAAATGACAGATCAGATAAAAGAAATTAAAAGCCAAATAGAAGCTTCCATGCAAGAGAATGAAAACTAAAGAAAGCTCAACAGGTTGTCATTCCTATAGTGATTCCAATTGTAAGCACAGTTGTTCCATCTACATTGGTAGAACACTTGGCACCACAAGGAGTACTGGCAACTCCAATTCCAATAACTTCTCACGAAATCTCTACCTCTTCTTCATCAGCCTCACAGGTAAACATAGTACAAGACAAAGCTGCCATAATCAGAGCCATGGAAGATATGTCAATTAAAGATAAAGAAATACTTAGTTTGAAAGGCACTATTAAAAATCTGGAAACTTCCAAAAGAGATGCCTTGATTACTTACAAAGGGCATGAACAGAGGGCTGATAGATTAGAAGAACAAGTGAGAATTCTTTAAACACAAGTGAATCTTACAGTTCAGGTTTCATACATAAAAATTCATTTATGGACAAAAATAATTGAAGGCATTCATTCACAATGGCCTTCCATTCAGATAATTTATGAGCAGAAAGAATTTATACAGGCTGAAATGCAGAAATTGATAAAACCAAAAAAGAAATTGAAAATAAGCCACCGCAAGTAGTTCAACTCATAGCATTTTTGAACAACAAGAATAGGGAAGAATTAGAAGAGTTGAGAATTGCTAACAGAATAGAGGCCATCCTTCAAATTAAGAAAGTCTTGAATAAGAGAAACATGATGAATAATTTGGAAGACAGGTGTAAAGATATGAACTTGGCCATCTCAAGATTTTGGGCCAAATACAAAGTATTATCGGAAGCAAGTTTACCAGACATTCATGCATTAAATGAAAAATTAATGCCACAAAAAGATTATGATCAGAAAATTAGAGCTCATGCTAAGGAGCAAGCTAAATAGCCTTTTCCATGAGGATCTCCAAGTGGCAATTTACTTCTTCAATATTTTGAAAATCTATTCTTTTTGGAAAATGAAATCAAGCATGTGTTCAGAGTAAAGCCAAAATTTGCTAAATATACAGAGGCTGATGAAAGTTACATGAAATTGAATAATATGAATATCCCCACTGCTAAACAGTGGCAAGAATTCATAGATCTGATGTGAATTTGACAGGTAAAGGACAGGAAAATCATATGAAAAATCATATTTTACTTTTACCTTATGGTGAAAAAGTCAGTATCAAAGAGTATCAGAGAAGAAGATGAAAAGAAAGAGTATTCTACAAGTCACCATCCACAAAAATATGTACCTAATGCCAGCAATACTCACAGCACATCAAAATTTAGTTTAGATGAGATAAAATAGTTCTATTTTTCCTTGTAAAAGACGGCAACTTGCAAACTATTTTGCTGTTGTCCCTCTTCTTATGTTCTCTTTCCTATTTTTCCTTAAAACATTATCTCAATTTATGAGATATTTTGTAAACAATTTTTGGGTATAAATACTTGATAATTTGAAGTATTCAGTGCGGAATAAAATTTCTCATGACTACTATATTCATTTTTCTGGACATATTGAAGTTGGTGTAAGTCAATTAGCGAAGCAGTAGTCTGGAAACAAGATTAGAGACATCATAATTAAGGATTCTCATGGTGACAAGATAAGTCGCATATTTTTTCCTGTTTTCATTGTTATTATTTAAAGTTTACATACATTCATTTCATGTGTTTCTATTCTATAATGATAAACTAAGGAGAAATTAAACAGAATTAGTGATAATAAGCTCTCTGTTTTAAACTTGTTGGCATTTTTATGTTTTCTACCTGATAACCGTACCATAGAATTCTTAATTTCTCTAGGTCCCAGTTTGATCCCCTCCTTCAATCCTATTTTCTATAACTTAAGGATTCTTAAGTTCCCTTTTGTTCAGATTTCATCCATTCCATCATCAAAAACTATTCAAAGCCTTAGAAGGTCATCTATCCTGCCCTTAGTACATTTGCATCTTTAAGTCTTATTTCCTAGCTCTGCTTGCCTAGAGAGTTGACTCCATTGCCCAATGTTATGGTAGATCCCTCTGGTTTACCTTGAAATACTTTTTATTCCTACCATACTTCTAAAATCAGTTCTATTGCTCACTCATAGCTAGCCTAAAACCCTTTACCAAAACAAAGTTAAATCTTTAGGAGAGATCCCTCTCTGAAGCTCAGGAAGGCTAGATCCTGAATTCCCAAAGCGGTTCTTGGTTACCCCTGGTGTTCTTAACTAAAAAATTCCCCATCCCACAACCTGAGAATTACTAGGGTGGTAACGTATTGGTGACCATATTGGGGAACTAACCACTCTCCAGTTTTAAGTTTAATCTTAAAGGAAGATCCTTAATTATATATTTTCTACTTTAAGCTTGAGTTTAAAGGTTGTGGGTATTTTACCCAATAAAAATTTTGGCTCCCAAGAAAGTCTACTACACTAGACCCAACCCTGATCCTAATCCTCCAGAGATAGTAGATAATCCTGACCAGATAGGAAAAAATAAGAAAAAAAAAATTGATAGTTCTGAAACTGAGATAGCTCTTAAAAGAGCTAATTCTTTACCCAAAGAATTGGTAGGCTTATCAAGCATTGATTTTGACTTAAAGTTTGAAAAATATTTATTTAGAACAAAATCTGAATTGGATTTAAAATAAATTGTTTTAGATCGATTTTTTACTTCTTATGTCAGTGAAAAACACAAAATTATTTCTATTCCTACTAAATCAGATCAAACTGAAAGTAAAAGTATAGTAAAAAGGGTAAGTGTCACAAAAATTAAAGACATTGAAGAAGTTGTTAAGTTAGCAATTTTTTTGTCTAAATGTAAACCCCCAGTCTCTGAACTATATACAATAGTCTTTCCAGCATCAGATTCTACTCTGTATGCTGCCACATCATTTACTGATTCTGTTATCAGTTCACCTCAGGAGCCCATAAGCCCTGAGTTTCCTCTGCCCAATAGAATCATATACTCATCATATCCACTATCCATTTCTAGTTCATCAACCAATCCATTCATCCCTGAGCTACCTTTGCAGCCCAAATTAATATATCCATCATTTACCCAACCCATTAAAACTACCATTAGCCATACTACTTATTTTTCATCACCTTTACCAAGCTCTTCAAGTACATCCATTGCAGTAACCAGCACTATCCCTACTGCTAAAACTATACCTCCAAGTTCAGCTAAAGTCCAATCCATGGTAGCTCGATATGCTCCCTTGGTCTTACCTCAGAATCTCCATGACATGCCCCAGAACTACCAAAAAGATATTCCATTGTTTGATAATCTTTCACAGATTACTACACATCAACATATTACTAGAATGAATGATTTCTAGGAAGTCTATGAGATAAATGATTCTGATGTCCAAATGAGGCTATTTGCTGAGATTTTAATTGCAGAAGTAAAAACCTGGTTTAAAAGTTTAGGAGCTGGTAGCATAGTAGACATAGCTACCTTCCATAGAGCTCTCCTAAATAAATGGGAGAAAAAGAAGAACCCTATGCAAATACTATCTGAGTTTGATGTTGTCAAGAGAGCCCCAAATGAGTCTTTCCAAGACTTCTGCACAAGGTATAACAGTGTTTACAATGCCATCCCTACATATCCTAAACCCACCCCGTATTTCGTGCTACTCAAATTCCTTGATTTCTTTGACGTATACATGGCTTACCAACTTAGGGAGAGGGATGCAAATACTTTAGAACAAATGCAACAAAATGTTGTAGGTGTATAAATCAATATACTTGCAAAGAAGGCCAGAATGAGAAACGAAAGAACAGTTAATATTAAAGAAGAAACATCTGACTTAGATAACAAGTTTCATTTCATTACTAAAGCACTATAAAAAGTAGTTGATAGACTGGATCAAATTGAAAGAAACCCACAATGGTACAATCAATCCCAGATTCAGAATCCCAATTACAGAAAAAACAACAACCTTGGGAAAGGTAAGGAACCTTCCCCTGATCAAAATATAAGAACCCCATTCCAAGAAAACTTTGCAAAAAGTTCACAAAACAATATTGATGAGAAGGCAAAAATTAACATTGTTATGGGGATTGATGAAAACAATACCATTTTCCTCACCCGGGAGGACCAAGAACTCTTTGAACTGCAACAGTTAAAAGTAGAATCTAGAGAATCCTATGATTAGAAACAAGGTTATGATTTTGCAATAAACGAAACTCATAGTCAATACAACCTTAGGAGCAAGAAAAACAATGATCCTATCATAAAGAATAATGCTCCAAACCAACAAGAACAAAAAAAAGAAGAAGACTGATACTGCTAAATCAAAATTCTTGCAAATTCTTCCTAGAGATGGCAAACAGAGTTCAAATCCTACCTTTCCTAAAAAGCAGCAAGGGCCAAAGATTGTAGATATTACTGACGAGGTGGCACAATCTTCCAAAGATGTTTCAAAAGGTAATTCTCCCAAAGCCGCCAATTCAACAATAGTCATTGAGCCAAGAAAGAATCCTACTGACTTTAAAATATCAGATCCTAAACCTTTTGTTGAGAATACTAAGACGGATAAGACTTCTGCTAACCCCCAAAATATTCCTGAAAAAACAGTTAAGGATAGCAAAAACCAAAAAACTCAGATAGAAGACAAGAGAAGAGCTCAAAACAAAGGAAAATAGTAGAAACTCAAGAAAAGTCATCACAAACAATAGTTCCTAAAGAAGAAGTGATTCAAACCATTAGATCTTAGCCAACATTTAATATGCAGTCTGAAATATCCAAGTTAAAAATAGTTGTTCCCTTGGTAGAATTAGCTAAAAATGATTTGTATAGATCTATGATTTCTGATGCATTGAATGTGAATGAGAATGAAGATACAATCAACATGAATGAAGATAGGCCTGAATTTATTTTTGGTCCCAATGTAGATGGAAAGCATTCAGATGGGTTGGTACCCCCATTTTATTTAAGCCTTACTATACATGACCAAATATTACACAATACTATGCTAGATACTGGAGCTTCCCACAATTTGATGCCTAAGGCTATAATGGAAACTCTTAATCTGGACATAACCAGACCCTATAAGGACCTGTTCTCATTTGATTCATCCAAAGTCCAATGTATTGGTTTGATTACAGATCTGTTGTTAACTTAGTCCAATATCCTGGCAAGAGTATGATCATGGACGTTGTAGTAGCTGACATCCCGCCAAAGTATGGCATGCTTCTTTCTCACTTATGGGGAGAAAAGTTGAAAGGATCTCTACAACTGGATATGAGTTATGCTACTATCTTGGTATTTGGACAACCTAAAAAGCTTTATAGAGAAGCCTTGATGAAGTACATGATCAGTAGTGCAGACAGACCTACAAATTATCCAATTTATGCTACTCCCACTGATCTTGATTATTTTATTCTCAGTAACTCTGATCAAAATGAAAATCCAATTGAAATTACTAATAAAAAACTTAAAATCATGGATGATTATATTGTTCATGAACCTTTGTGGCATTTATATTTTGATGGATCTGTTAATAAATTTGGAGCCGGAGCTAGTGTTTGGATTACAAACATTGAAACAAGCCATTCTGAAGGACATGCTTTTATATTAAACTTCAAATGCACCAATAACATGGCTGAATACGAAGCTTTAATATTAGGCCTGCAAATTATTAGGAAAAAGGGAGGAAAAAGAATAAAGGTTTTGGGTGATTTTGAACTAGTTATAAAGAAAATAAATGCAGAGTATTCAGTTGAAAACCCCAGACTTGCAAGATATAGAGAAACAGTATTGGAACTCCTTGAAGAATTGTTAGAAGGTAATTTTGCTATCATCCCTAGACATCAGAACATACAGGCTCATTGCTTAGCAACTTTTGCCAGCAGTTGTAAAATTCCTTTTTTGCCATTGAAAAAATACAATGCTAAGATTAAACATAGGCCTATTATTCCTGATAATGTGAAATATTCGTAAATTTTTTTAGAGGATCAACAAATTTATCATTTTTTGAATAATGAGCATGAATTTCAAAATTTTCAAATCGATAATGACTGTAACATAGATTCACCTTGTGATATAGATTTAAATTTCTGTTAAATAGATGATTTAGATAATTTATATGTACATAATTTTGAAAATCCTACTATTTTTACTCAAAGTGACATTGATGAAATGGAAAAAATAGAAATAGAGGAATTGATTGAAGATGAAATAGATTTGATTGATTTAAATAATAACATTTTACCCAGAGGTTTAACTCCTCTAGAGGATTTATTTGACTCCAATGACGTCCTCATAAGGCCAAAAGTGGAGCCGGTTAAATCTGACATAGAAGAGTATAACTTAGGGACAAATGAAAAACCAAGAATAGTCAAATTATCCAAATCCTTATCATCAGATGAAAGGGCTAAATACATTGAACTTTTAGAAGAATTTCAAGATGTCTTTGCATGGAGTTATGAAGACTTAAAAACTTAAAACACAGACATTATCCAACATAAAATTCCTTTAAAAGAAAATCAAAAACCTTTTCAACAGAAACTCAGAAGGATTAATTTGGTTTTGTTACCATTAATCGAAAAATAAGTCAAGAGAATGTTTGATGCAAAGATAATTGCACAAGTCAGATTTTCTGACTGGATATCTAATTTAGAGCCAACCAGAACAAAGAAAGGAGAAATTAGACTATGCATAGATTTTAGGAATCTTGATAAAGCATCCTTGAAGGATAACTATCCCTTGCCAAAATGGACCATATTTTACAGAGGGTAGCAGGTTCTTCCATAATCTCTTTATTAGATGGTTTCTCTGGTTACAACCAGATTCTAGTTCACAAAGATGGCCAAACCAAAATTTATTTTACCACTCCATCGGGTACTTTCATGTATGTGAAAATTCCTTTTGGGTTAAAAAATGCAGGAGCTACATTTCAAAGGGCCATGAATATTGCCTTTGCCAAGGAGATCCATGAGTTTTTAGTCATTTATTTGGATGATATTACTATTTTTTCTAAGACAAATGATGATCACTTGGATCATCTGAGACAGGTTTTTATTAAATGCAGAAAATATGGTATATCTCTTAATCCAAAAAAGTCTATTTTTGGGCTAGAAGAAGGAAAATTGCTAGGTCACATCATTTCAAAATAAGGCATTAGAATAGACCCTGGAAGAATTGAAGCAATTCTAAACATTCAACCACCAAGGAACATTAAAGAACTCCAAGAATTCTTGGGAAATATCAATTTTCTAAGAAGATTCATATCAAATCTGGCTGAGATTATAAAAGATCTTAATAAAATGCTTAAAAAGGAATCCTCAATTAAATGGACAGTAAAGGCGAAACAATCTTTTGAATCTATCAAGAAGGCCTTAACTAAAGCACCAGTCCTTATCAGTCCAGATTACACAAAAGATTTTATAATCTTTTCCTTTGCATCCGAACACACCATTGATGCAGTTCCTCTACAGAAAAATGATCAAGGCTTTGAACAACCCATAAAATTTTTTAGTAAAGCTCTCAGAGATACACCACTGAAATACAACATAATATAAAAACAGGCTTTGGCCCTGGTTAAAGCTATAAAAGATTTCAGAGTGATATACTTCATTCACACAAAATTGCATATGTCCCTAATGCAGTAGTTAAAGAAATTTTGACTCAAGATGGACCAGATAGTAGGAGAGGAATGTGGATAGCCACAATCCTTGAATATGATCTGGAAATTAAACCAACTAAACTTGTTAAAGGACAAGGTTTAGCCAGACTGATGGTTGAATCAAATAGCAATGCCTTAGATATTAACTTCATTGCACAAGTAGATGAACAGGAGGAGATGGCGACTCCATCGATCAGTGAAGCCTATCAAGACTCACCATGGTACTATGATATAATCTTTGTACTAACAAACTTATAAGATCCTCCTAGACTGACCAAAACCAAGGCAAGATTTATCAAGAAAAAAGAAATGAGATTCTGTATCTTAAATAATGCACTGTATTGGAGAGAAAGTACTGGAATTTTACTTAACTGTTTATTGAAATATGAGGCTAACAAGATCCTTGAAGAATTTCATGCAGGTGACTATGGAGGCCATCTATACTAGAAGAGAACAACTGATAAAATACTCAGAGTTGGTTTTCATTGGCCATCTTTATTTTCAGATGTTAAATTTTTTTTTACCTCTTGCCATCAATGCCATATCTTTGAAGGTAAAAAGAAACTGTTACCATTACCTCTGAAACCAATATCCACTAAAAAACCATTTCAATTATAAGGGTTAGACTTCATAGGTGAAATTCATCCTCCGTCTTCAGGTCAACACAAATGGATTCTAACTGCTACTGATTACTTTACTAAGTGGATTCAAGCAATTCCTACAGACTCAGTTATTATCTCATTCATAGAAAGTAATATTTTGCCTAGATTTGGATGCCCACACAAAATTATCACAGACAATGCTGATGCTTTCAAATCTAAGAAGATGATTGCTTTCTGTCATAATTACCATATTCCTTTAGGTCATTCCACAGCATACTATCCCCAAGGTAATGGTCTGGCTAAATTCTCAAATAACATTTTAGTCAACATCATCAAAAAACTACTCCAGGACAATAAAAGGACATGGAATAAGAAGTTGGTCTATGCCCTTTGGGCTGATAGACTTGCTACAAAAAATTCCATAGGAACTTCACCATATCAGATTGTTTATGGTACAGATGTATTTTTTCCTTCTTCCTTGGGTGTCCCAGTCATGAAGATTATCCAAGAATTACAGGTAGAAACTAATGACATTTAAAGAAGAATCAATGAAACGATACACCTTCAACAAACCAGAGATGAAGTTTATGAAAAGTCACAAGTTTTACAGGACAAGATCAAAAAGATTTTTGATAAAAGAGTTAAGGAAGATGATTTTTTCATAGGAGATCAAGTTTTAAGATGGGATGCAAGAAGAGAGGATAAAGGTAAACATGGGAAGTTTGACTTTCTATGGCAGGGACCCTATGTAATATATGGTTACAGAGGAAATAATTCCTTTTTCAATAGGAATTTGGATGGTACAGAGCTTCAAGAAGGACCAGTAAATGGAAGGATGTTGAAACATTACTATTCCTCACAAGTCACTTAACAATTAGATCTATTTACTTCATCATTGTAAATATTCATACTCAGAGTGTAGATTGGATTGGATATATTATCTACAAAGTTGAAGCCCGAAGACAAGGCCCTGAGCTTTGCAGTATAAGATATCATAAATATGATTGTTGCATAAAATAGAAGACATTTATAGGATCATCAAGGTCAATGGATAAGGCTACTAATCTCAGATTTCTTGGCATTCCACAAGGAAAAGCCATCCCCAAGTGAAGCCGATGTTAGAAACCTATAATATAGGGGTCATAATTTTGACTTGACTATTGATAATCTTGTAAACCTGTAAATACTTTGTCTTCTGCAAGTTGTATTCACATATTTTGTAAAAAAAATTAAAAAATCAAAAATCAAAAGAGGGTAAAAAGTCATAAAAGAATAATCAAAGGACTTAGAAAAAATAAAAGACCCCAAAATAAAAATGAATAAAACATGAAAGTGTGCAAGCATAAATGTGACTAATTTTTACTTTTTTACTGTGGCAGAGTGTCAATAAATTCCATAGTCCATGATGAGTTAAACAGTTTAATCTTAACTTGTCATTGTTTCAATTTCACTTGTTATAGATAGAGAATAATGAGTTGTCATACAGTTTAATCGTGACAATTCAGTAGTTAGCTAGAGAAATAAAGTTAATACAATAGTTTAATCTGGATTCATGGATGAAATAAGTGTAGAATTAGATATTTTTACTTGCTTTCGGAAAGAATAAATGCTGTGAAGGTTGCTAGCTTAAATGCACCTTACTACAAAAGAAGAAAAAATGATAGCATGGTAAGTTGGGTAGGTAGAAGAAGGTGAAAAGTCTTAATGTAATATCATTCATCATGGGTTGCAAAATAGCTAACTTCCCCTTCCCATAGTCATGAAACATTCTAAACTATCAGTCAGAAAGGTTCAAGGCATTTCCTTGACTTTTGTTGGGACCGGACCCAAGGCTCTATGACTGATCAGTTGAAAGTGTACTTGTCTATATTAATCCCTTAAATCACTTAATTTACCATTCATACATTCATTCCCCTAAATAATCCTAAATAAAACTCCATTTTTACTTAAAGGCCTTATAATTTCCATTTGATTAACTTCCTACATCATTTGAAAACATTAAGCCCTCAAAATAACATTATATCATAAGTTAAGTGATAAGATCAATGGAAATTATCTTTTGTAATTCACTTTACTTGTTATGTTTATGTGTTTTGCTTATACCATCTCCTATTTTCATATTAACGCTAATTTATATATTAACTCCCTATAGAAATAACCTTCTCCTATTATATATAACTCATTTTTACATAAATAACCCAAAAACCCACTTATTATAATTTTAGTTAAAGTTTATAATTCCCACATGCTTAATAAAAAAACCCACATTATAACCCCATTTGGCTAAAATATACCTTTATATATAATCTCGCCCCTATGGTAGTTAAATAAAGCTGGTTTAATTAACCAAATAATAGAAATATTCGAAAAATCTTTTAAAAAATGTGTTATATGTGTTTTAAGCAAAAATACCGAAGTTTTATTTAAGCTAAAATTCAAAGGAAAACCCCATCTCCTTTTATATTTTCCCCCCAACTCCATTAAACCTGAGGTTAAATCTATAACCTAACCATTTCCCCGCAGTATATATTTCATTACCATAGTCCCTGACCTTGGTTAAAGTCCTGAATATCCCTCCCAATCACCTTTTCCATTGAAAATCAGTTTTTTGTATATAAATTAACCTTAACCCTTTTCCCATCGTGTTCAATCTAGACCCTCTGATCTTCAACACTTATTTAATCCCACGGTTTAAAACAAATTCGATACTCCTTTCCCAACCCCTTACCATTCCCCATCGCAATGCATTTGAGCCATCTGTTCATCATCCATTTGCAAATCCAACGATTTACAGTTAGCGCGACAATTTATTTAATTTTTACCCCTTCCCATATCGCATTCATTACCAACCATTCGATCGTCATTAACTTAAATATCAGATGATCCACATTTAACCCGATGACTTGCCTTTCCCCACACCTTACCTTTTGATCGTAACCGTTCGCTTTCCAAATCAAAATCTGATGACCGATATCTCATATCGCGCGCAAAAATTAATCGACCAAAGTTTGGGAAAAGCCGCACGATATAGGTTGTTTTCCAAAACCACCATGTGTCGACGTGTCCTCAAATAATTGGATCGTGTTCGAAAAGCGATTTACCGCTTACCACCTAAGAGCTGCGTGAATACCACCCAGTGGTATTCTGAAACCACTTCCACCCAAACTATGATTTAATATGATTTGACTATGGTTTAAATTATGGTTAATGCATAAAAACTCATAATTTTCAATGGATTTTCACTTATTCATGCGTTAAACCTGTGAAACCTCTGCTAAGACTATTATCGTCCAATTTTAACCATTTGTGTGCCATTATACCTTAAGAGCCTGTGCAAAGCCCTTTACACCATTTCCAAACCTACCAGCACCATTTTCAAGACTATATTCCTGCAATTAAACTACGAAGAGCCACATTACCCTCTGTAGACCAGTTTAGCAGAATTGAAGACTGTGCGCAACCTGCAACTCAGTCTACCACAATTATACATTTTTAAAGCTATTTTTCATTAAAATTAACTAGAAAACTTCAATTCCAAAAGAAAAAGCACCAATTCTTCAATTATTGCTTGCAATTGACCGAATTACTCATACAAAATTTTTATAAAACATCCATAGTACAAGGGAAACTCTCTCAAATTTTCCCCAGAATCCCTCATTTCCATTTTTTGCAACTTTTATACATACCCTGGTCATTTTCACTATTGGAATTGATCATAACCTACCTTCTGAGCATTAAAACCCTCTTTCAATACAAAACCCTGGTCAGAATCCTATTTTACCAGAGAAATTCTCCAAAAATCCCTTGTTTCCAACAGAAGAACTCAGCAAATAGTCTAAGCTTGCTCTGTTCAATTAAAAAATGACAAAGAAACAAGTAACCTCAAAATCAGGTGGTCCAAAGCCTCAAAATAAAGCCTCTACTAAAATTCCTCAGCCTGAAGGTTCTAAAATTGATAAACCAACCCCTGTACTCAAAGTTGATTGTACAGAAGTTGTCAGGCCTATCCAACCTCCAGTTATTTCACAAGAAAATAGTCCTCTGGTTGACCTTGACTATAGAATACTCGACCCTTCAGTAAAGTTCAATTTGCTTGATGTATATAACTGGTATTTTTGTAAATCAGTAGAGAAAGATGACAAAGATATACCAGTATGGGATTCCAATCTACCAAAATATATTGTCTCTCTTACTCATCCAGCCCAGATTTTGTCAGATTTTGTCAGTCCTATTATCTTCCAGACCAAAGGTGCATTGTGAATAAATATAGAGAGGTCTTATTTTACATCAATGCAGAATCTATAAACACTATTCTGCAACTTAACCCTGACCCCAATGCTCCTTCATTGTCAATAGAGAATTTAACTCATAATTACCTAGAACTTGATTTTTCTTCTAAGTTCAAAGTCTTCTAGACTTTTTGTCCCAAGCAAGTTGATATCCCTAAGCTTAATCCTCCATTTGATACTTTTGATTTTCCAAATGAAACCAGAGAGATTTTCTCCATGTTATCATTCATACTGGGATACACCAGAGATGAATTCATTGATGGGGCTATCTTAGGTTTTTTGTCTACTCTAAATCCTGGCCAGTCTCCATCCATTGTGTACAATTTTGCCAAGTTCATTGCAGAAAACATGCACTATCAATTTTCTAGATTGTCAGAAGAAGGAGTATTTAGATATACCTCATATCTACTTCACCTCTTTTTGTATTATCAAGCAGAAAAATTTCCTATTGAATTTCAGAATATAGATCCAGAAGGAAATGTACTTTCAGTTGTGTTTGGTCATCAATTCTGAGAAAATGGAATAGCGAATTAGCTTTGCAGATTTCAATGACTTGTTTTTAGTGCATGCTATGAATTTATTGAATAAAGAACAGACACCTAGAATCAATGAAGAGACAAAGAGAATCCTACAACTATCTGAGAGCTGTAAAAAAGGGGATTGGTACTTATACAAAAGTTACACAGGGATCAGAGTATATGGTGCACTCTTTGCCCCATATAAACTGCCAAGATTTGTTACAATAAGAATATTTACTTTAGAATATTTGAGGCAGCTGTTGAATGCAGATGAAATCAATTTCATAGCTTCTAGGAAAAAGACTCAGTTCAAATTGAAAAATCAAATTGGGCCATTTATTGTGAATAACAGAGAAGTAGCAAATGAAATTAATGTCAAGTTGAAAGAGTATATATTCCCATATAGTTTTATGTGGAATTATGATCCTCAAAGTATTTTAAGCACGATTAGAGTAAAATGCAGGTTGTCTATCTGCTTGCATGATCCCAAGCCCAAAATTGAAAAGTATGCCAATAAACTAGAATGGGAGCAAAAAACTTTATTTGATGATGATTCAGAGCGAATGCAGGGAAATAGTGGGAAATATAAATAGGTTGATCAAACACAGGTGGTTATAGTGCATAAATAATCTGACATTCTTCATAAAAGAAGAAGAAAGGAAGAAAGTTTCACTACTGAAACTATTCAAGACATAAGATTCAGAATTCCCTACAATAAGAAAAGTAAATTGACCAATGAAGAAAGGGACAAAGCTATCAATATTGAAGATAACAATGGTCATAAAACTGATGATGAAGCAATAAGGATAGTAACTGAAACTCTCAAAGAGCTTCAAAATGTCCAACTTGGAATCCAGTAGAAAGACACAGTCATGGTGGATAAACAATCTAAAGTTGATATGCCATATTCTTCTAAGGAACTTGACAATATAGAGTCAGACATTCAAATTAGCTTCATACAAATCAAAGAAAAGAATGAAGAAATAAAAAATTAAGCATATTTCAAGTTCCTCAAATAAAAGACTAGGAATAAGGATAAACACCTTTTAGATTTTGATTATTCTTATAATAAATTGGTGATGTCATTTCTCAAGCGTACAGTGGCTGATCCAAAATCTATTGCAGATTATTCAAAGACAGACCTTGAAGCTGATGCAGATGCTGTCCATGAATTGGACCAAATATAATTTCATAGGAGTAACACAGAGATGCTATATTCTAAGATAGTCAATAAGACTATGAATTTTATCAGGCTTTAGAAAACATTGATAAACGTTCAAACTCAAATGAAATTGGATAAAGTCTTACTATATGCCAATAACTTGAAGATAGAAGCATTAGAAGACTTAGTAATTGAAGCAGGAGCTGATCCAACTAAAATTGAAGTTGCAAAGGCTTTAATTAAACACAAAAAATAAGATATATCCACCCTCAGAAAACAACTAAAATTGTCTCAAAGTGAAAATTCTCAAGCAAAAGAAATCATTCAGCAGAAAATAGAGAATGATGAATTGAAACAACTTGTTCTTAAAATGACAGATTAGATAAAATAAATGGAAAGCCAAATAGGTTGTCATTCCTACAGTGATTCCAACTGTAAGAACAGCTGTTCCATCTACATTGGCAGAACACTTGGCACCACAAGGAGTACTGACAATTGCAGTGCCAATAACTTCTCATGAAATCTCTGCCTCTTCCTCATCAACCTCACAGGTAAACATAGTACAAGACAAAGTTGCCATAATCAGAGCCATGGAAGATATGTCAATTAAAGATAAAGAATTACTTAGTTTGAAAGGCACTATTAAAAATCTTGAAACTTCCAAAAGAGATGTCTTGATTACTTCCAAAGGGCATGAAAAGAGGGCTGATAGATTACAAGAACAAGTAAGAATTCTTCAAACACAGGTGAATCTTACAGATCAGGTTGCATACCTAAAAAATCATTTATGGACAAAAATAATTGAAGGCATTCATTCACAATGGCCTTCCATTTAGATAATTTATGAGAAGAAAGAATTGCTATAGGCTAAAAATGCAGAAATTGATAAAACCAAAAAAGAAATTGAAAATAAGCCACCACAAGTAGTTCAACTCATAGCATTTTTGAACAGCAAGAATAGGGAAGAATTAGAAGAGTTGAAAATTGCTAACAGAACAGTGGCCATCCTCCAAATTAAGAAAGTATTGAATAAGAGAAACACGATGAGTAATCTAGAAGCCAGGTGTAAAGATATGAACTTGTCCATCTCAAGATTTTGAGCCAAATACAAAGTATTATCAGAAGTAGGTTTACCAGACATTCATGCATTAAAAGATAAATTAATTCCACAAAAATATTATGATCAGAAAATCAGAGCTCATGCTAAGCAGCAAGCTAAACAGCCTTTTCCACAAGGATCTCCAAGTGGCAAAGTACTTCTTCAATATTTTGAAAATATATTCTTTTTGGAAAATGAAATCAAGCATATCTTCACAGTAAAGCCAAACTTTGAGAAATATATAGAGGCTGATGAAACTTAAAGGAAATTGAAGAATATGAAGATCCCCACTGCTGAACAGTGGAAAAAATTCACAGATATGATGTGAATTTGACAGGTAAAGGACAGGAAAATCATATGAAAAATCATATTTTACTTTTACCTTATGGTGAAAAAATCAGTGTCAAAGTGCATCAGGGTCAAAGTGTAAATGTAAAATCAAATTGTTACTGCTGGTCATTTTTCAATTACAGCAGTGAAACAATAAAAAGCAGAGAAAAAGAGTATCATAGCAGAAGATGAAAAGAAAGAGTATTCTACAAGTCACCATCTACGAAAAGATATACCTAATGCCAAAAATACTCACAACACATCAAAAATCAGTTTAGATGAGGTAAAACAGTTCTATTTTTCCTTGTAAAAGAGGACAACTTGCAAATTGTTTTGCTGTTGTCCCTCTTCTTATATTCTCTTTCCTATTTTTCCTTAAAACATTGTCTCAATTTCTGAGATATTTTGTAAACAATTTTTGTGTATAAATACTTCATAATTCAAAGTATTCAGTGTGGAATAAAATTTCTCAAGACTACTATAGTAATTTTCTTGGACATATTGAAGTTGGTGTGAGTCAATTAGTGAAGAAACAGTCTGGAAACAAGATTAGAGACATCATAACTAAGGATTCTCATGGTGAGAAGATAAGTCTCGTATTTTTTCCTGTTTTTAGTGTTATTCTTTAAAGTTTACATACATTCATTTTATGTGTTTCTATTCTGTAATGATCAACTTAGGAGAAATTAAACAGAATTATTGATCATAAGCTCTCTGTTTTAAACTTGTTGGCATTTTTATGTTTTCTACTTGATAACCGGACCATAGAATTCTTAATTTCTCTAGGTCCCGGTTTGATCCCCTCCTTCAATCCTCTTTTTTGTAGCTTAAGGATTCTTAAGTGCCCTTTTGTTCATATTTCATCCATTCCATCATCAAAAACTATTCAAAGCCTTAGAAGGTCATCTATCCCGCCCTTAGTACATTTGCATCTTTAAGTCTTATTTCCTAGCTCTGCTTGCGTAGAGAGTTGACTCCATTGCCCAATGTTCTGGTAGATCTCTCTAGTTTACCTTGAAATACTTTTTATTCCTACCACACTTCTAAAATCAGTTCTATTGCTCACTCATAGCTAGCCTAAAACCCTTTACCAAAACAAAGTTAAATCTTTAGGAGAGATCCCTCTTTGGAGCTCAGGAAGGCTAGATCCTAAATTCCCAAAGCGGTTCTTGGTTACCCCTGGTGTTCTTAACTACAAAAATCCCCATCCCACAACTTGAGAATTACTAGGGTGATAATACTCTTCATTCTAGTCTTGGAATTGATGAAATCCAAAGACCTTTATTTTTGAGCCTCTTCAAAGCCATCCTTGATTTTTGACCTTTCTTAGAGCCACATCGATGAGATAGACAATTTGATTAGAAGATTCATCAATTTGATCATATAAATATCTATTTTCAAAACATTTAAGAGAACTACTTAAAGAGAAATTCTCGGTGACTATATTATAGAATCTATAGGCTTTAGATTGTTCACTCTGGCATACAAAAATACATATTTCACTCCTATCATTAAGCTTATTTCTTAACTTCTCAATAATGCGTCCAAATGCTACAAATCCAAAATTTCTAAATCGAGATACATTCACCTTCTCACCATCCCATAATTCTTGAAGTGTCACATCCTAGACACTAGTTGTTGGAGATCCTATACTGTAGTAGAAACTACTTTAGCACAATAGTTATTGCACAACTTCTTCTCATGAAGCATACGTCTTTCCATATTCATGATTGATTGTTTTTCCTTTCTGCTACTCCATTCTATTGTGAAGTATATATTGTTGAGTTCTACATGATGATTCCTTGTTTTAAAAAAAGCATTGAAGCCATTGGAGTTGTATTCTCATCCTTTGTCAGACTTGAGTATTTTCAAAGGCTTTCCACTATGCTTTTATGTTTCTCTTTTGAACTCTTTGAATTTTGAGAAAGTATCTGATTTATTTTTAATAAAATACACTCAATTATTCCTACTATAATCATAAATGAAGGACATAAAATAAATACTACCACCAATGTACTCTGTCTTCATTGGGTGACATACATTTTTATGGACTAGCTCTATAGGCTCTTTTTCTCTAGTATGTGGGAAATCTATCTCTTTTATGCTTGGATAGAATACAAATTTCATAGTTACAATATTTTTCATTCCTAACAAGGAGACCAATGACCATAAAATGTTTCTGAAGCAGAATTATACTCTTTAGGGTAATATTCCCATACCTAGAATGTCATAACTATCACTCATCTATTCCTGACACATTGTGTGGAAAAGACTATGAAATATTTTGACTTCTAAGAATGAATTGTATTCTTGGTTTTTTCGACCTTTTCAATCAGTATTCTATTGTGAGGTTTATCATTGATATAACATGTGTTTCGTTGGAATATTACATCATACCAATTTTGTATGAGTTGAATTATAGTGTTGAGGTTATGATTCAGATATGCAACATAATAAACATTAGGTATGTATTTATGGAGATTATATTAGGTAAGAATGGGGGCAGTACCTTTCACTTAAGCTTTAATACAAGAACGGTCTCTAAGAGTAATTTCATATGCTATCGATGCATAAATGGAAGAAAATAGTTTTTTGTTACATGTCATATGATTGTTGCAACTGGTATCCAACAACCAAAGTTCCTCGTTGTGACTGTATTTAGAAATATGGAAGGAAAGAAACATTGTTTTATAGGATTATCCTTCATTATTGGAGATATGGAGACTACTTCTTTGTTCATATGACTATTTCTTTCTTCATTCATGTTCATAATGCCAAAATTTATTACAGTAACATAATTGGACATTATATTTGCTCCATGTTTTGATTATTTTTGTTTGGTTTTGTGAAGGTCTCGACTGTTGTGCTACATGTTGATGTTCTAATATTCCTCTGCCTCACTTGTTGTGGCCTTTATATAATTTTCTTTTGCCCCTTCCAAGAACAAGTTGTGATTTGAAAGCTTGTTCCATGGAATCTTCTACGATGTTAAGTCTTGTTTCGTGTGCAAGAAGTGATCGAGTCAACTATCCTATTCAGAAAGTTGTAAAATATTTTGGGTTCGATAATGGTTGTTACAACCATTTCATTAGAGGAAATGTCAGCCTAAAAGTGGTGATAGGTCCGTATAATACTAGTATATCCCCTTATTTTTATTATTAGTCTAACCCCTTTATTGTTATTGTTTTTCCCATGTAGTCCCCATATTGTTATTATTGTACCCCATAGAATCCCACTATTGTTAATATTGTTCCCTTACATTGTTATTGTTATGTCGGCTAGGATTATATTGTGACCCCTTGTTCTCATATATATAGAAATAAGTTTTTTTCATTTATATCATTAAAGAATTGTTCATTTATGCAATGTAAAGGAGGTTTCCGCTCGACGAGGCATATTTCTAAGTCATTGATCTATATTTTCTTCTATTTTGTAAGTTGGTTTCATAAAATTTGGTATCAGAGCTTTAGATTCTAGGGTTTCGCTGACGCAAACAGGTCATATTGGAATTTTCACTATACCTTTTCTTTTATGAAGGTTTAGAAGAAGAAGAAAAATACCCTTCCTAGAATAAATCCTGAGGAAATTTGTGCAAAATTTTCAGATCTTTCTTCACTATATTTTAGGTGATATGATCTGAGGAAGTTAGGGTTTTTGCAGGATCCAAAATTTCATCTCAAAGAAGTAGTTGAGGGAAAATATTCATAACTTTCATTTCATACGTTGGAATGGAATTATGTAAAAATCCATGAAATTTCACAGACTTTATTTTCTTATGTATCGATTTCAGATCCAAAGGTCAAAAAAGTGGCATGTGGCACGCCGTACAAGTTTTCTCTACTCAACCAACCCATAATTAGGTCATTGTGGGATATTGGGCATAACTTTATATTGAAAAATCCAAATTAGTTCTAACCTATGGAATTGGAAGGAAGACTCATAGGGCACCTACAGGACCAAAGATAAAATCTTGTGGATCAAAACTTACAGATATAAATGAGTTTCAATATTGAGCTCCTCAAAAACAAGAAAAAAGTGTGTATCTTTGTTTTAAAATTTTTCTTAAGTCTTGTTTGAGAAATCAGTTTGAAGTGATTCTAAGGGCATATTGAAGCATAGATATTAGAATTGGGTTCTAAAATCCCCCCCAAAAATAATTCCACATCCATTAATCCCTCAAAAGGTGTAATATTCCCAATTATCTTCTAGCTAGTTGAAATATTAAAGTTTTTTTTCTTAGTTAGAATAATAAGAGGGTAGGGAGACCCATAAATATCCTTAGTAGGAACAAAATCACTCCTAATGTGAATGGGGGTCATAAAAGTAGCTGGTTAAATCACCCTTGTGTGTGAATAGGGTATGAAGCATGTGGAAAGGGTCAACCTTGACCAAATCAATGATTCTGGTATGGAGTCAGTGGACATTCAATGACAGACATCACAGTTTTGGAAGGAGACTCTTTGCATGGGAGTAGTGGCTTTAATGAGTGGGGCCCAAGGCGAGGAAGCTCACCAAGAATATAATGAATGGAATGGAAGACAAGGAAGTCATGTTTTGATTATTATTTTGATTATGGTCTGTTATGACTTGTTGCTCTCTTCAGCAGTTTAGCGAAGACTGCAGCGTTGTTTAGCAAAAGGGTGTTCCCGAGCGGGAATCCAACCCTCATTCTCAGGGGATTTTGAGTGACCACTCAGGAGAGGTCATCAAGAATTATTTCCACATTATGGCATCATAGCAAGCTATAACTTTCTTCTACAGTTCATCTTCTCTTTAGAGTTGTGCTGATTTGTAGGGTGTTGTAGTGGAGGGTTTGATAGGGCCATTTTTGAACTTGTTTTCAGTGGAGGAAGAATTCCTTCCATTGGGAGGCCAACAAGGAAGGTCCTTGGGCTTCATTTCATATTTTGGCACCAAGCCAAGTCACCATCATCCCCTATAGCGTAGTATCATTCTTATACGGCGTTATTTTAGTGAGGAGTTGCAGGGTGGTTTCAGTGCATGATTTGGGGAGTTCGATATTCAATGGATGGATCATTGTTTCACCCGAAGAGTCTATTGGAGGAGAGATACATATTTATACATTAGCTTCATCCATATCTTCCCATCTATTTTTCTACAATGAATCTTTAGCCCCAGGGCTACATTTCAGCATTTGTATTTTTGGTGTATTTCCGGAAACCCTCTTGGGTTGTCTTGGAAAGTTGTTATAGAGCATTAGTATTTATTTCCAGTATCTCTTGAGGCATTTATCAATTATTTTATATCATTGTATGTTCCCATGCTGTAGTGATGATCACTATGACTGTGCTGTAGTAGCTCTCCGGCATTTTGTATAGTAGCAACATCTCACTTTTGAGAGTGTTTGATTATGGGAGGCTTGCTTGCTTATATCATATGATTTGTTTCTTAGTATTTGTACTTATTTGCTTCTAATATGATTAATGTAATGACTACATATTGGTCTCATATATTTATGCAATGATCTTCACTGCTACTTTCCATTATTGTGTTCGATATTGCTGCTTTTCCTATTTTTCAATATTATAGTGGTATCATAACATAATCTTGGCTCAGCCTGTGTATTTTCAGCCAATATGTCATCAGAAGAGGGATATCCTCTCACAAACAAAGAGAAGAGGTATTTTAAAAGAAACCGGAGATATTATTATACATATGATAGAGAAGACGAGGGAAAAACTCACGTATGAGGAGGAGATGTAGAAAAGAAGTATCCCAAGCTTCTTCTTCAAACCATGGAAGATATTGCAAGAGAAATCAAGGAGATGAGTATGGATAGACACAAAGAATCCCCTAAAGGGTTTCTACATTGAGAAGGCTCCGAAATTTCACGTCACTGGAATGATCAACCAGTGAAGAAAAATATTTCCCAATGCTCCACTATTCCTACATTCATAGCAGTGGGAAATGGAGGGTTTCAAGAAAAAGAAACTCTTGAAGAATACTTTCTTGAGTATGAGTCTCAATCTCATATATTCAAGGATAATTTGATATTCCAAGAGTTTTTTTAGATCAAGGACAATAAGAGACCCCAACATCATAATAGAACATGAGGATTGATACAGAAAAATGATCTTCACCGAACTATGGGTAGATTCTTCTTTCCCACTTTTGATGGGTGATACGAGTGTACAGCCAAATCTTGGGTAGAGAAGCTATACATATACTTCCAGTTGAACCAATTACCAAAGATGGAATCCATCAAAATAGAAGCACTACACCTTGAGGGTGAGGCACATGATTGGTGGTTTCATGGACTTTCTACATTTAGGCATGCCAATGTTACTACATATTGATATTTCACCAAGAGGTTGGTGGAGATGTTTGATCAATGAGACCCAGTGGCACCTTTCATTGATATAGCTAAGCTCAAACAATCAGGTAATCTAGAAACTTACATTTCTGAGTTTCTAAAACTTTCTGTTATGTTTCATAATTTATCTGTAGCTAGAAGGGTCTATATGTTTATTGATGGACTAGTAGAACTGCTACAATGGTTAGTTATGTCAACCAAACCAACTACCCTTCAAGATGCTGTTGAAAGGGCTGGAGATCTACAAGATGATTTTCTAAGAGAAAAAACACCATTTAAGCAAAAGCCCACTTTTCCATCAAAGGGAAAAGATCTGAAGGCTCATCCTTCAAAGGAGAGCCAAAACAAAGTACCTCTTAGTGATGATGTTCGAAGGGACTTGAGGAGAATGAATCTTTTCTTCACATGCCAAGAATCATGTGCACCCAGACATAGATGTCCAGCAGGGAAGGCACACTATATAAAGTTATTTTCTGATGATGAAGAGAAAGAAGAAGAGGAACCATAAGGAGGTCACAATGCTGGGATAACATGAGAGGATCCACCACCACTAGGAGGTGGGAATGGAGCATTTTCTCCAATTAGAGGGGCCCTTGGATCATTGAGAGGAGTACCCAAGCACTTGACCTTGAGAATTTAAGGTGTCATTCAGGATCAGAGCGCATCAATGTTGATTGACAGTGGGGCTACCCACAAATTTATTGATGAACCATTACTGTAGAGGAGGGAAATACCCACTAATGATTTTGAGGTATTTTCTATTTTGGTCTAAGGAGCTAGAACCATGTTGTGCATGCATTATGTTCCATATTTATCTCTCACCATGGGGACATATACATTGACTGATCACTTCTTTGCGGTTGACATACCTCACACCAATGTGATATTGGGTGTGCAGTGGTTGATTACTTTGAGAAAGGTCACCATAGGTTGGGAGACTTTATAGATGGAGTGGATAGACAAAAATACTAGTAAGCATCGGATGATTATGGGCATGCACACTTATCCCTATTAGATATCTTCCACATAGAAAATAGAGTTGAATTTTCATAGTGGAAGCATGGAATTAACAGTCCAATCAGTAATGCATATGACCTTGGCCGATGATACACTAATTTTTAGAGGCATTACACTTGGGAGGCCACCAGATCAGGGGTTGATGAGAGACGTCTCATAATAGGTTGCACCACTCATAGATCCAGGAGGGGTGAGGACCTTGGGAGGACTTAGTAGAACGCAGAGATTCTACGGTAGGCTCAAGGAGGAGGGTGACATTCTCTGAATATCAGTATTACCCAGTCTCATCAAACATCTTGTGCCGAGAGAAGGTGTTTTAGGGAGGAAGGATGGCACCATCATGGTGCAAGGAGACCACTCCATGGCTTTGGAGAATCAAAATATACTTAAACATAGGGAGGAATCTTCCACATATGGTAGAAGTTGGTGGCCACTCATGCATACATTGTCCAAACTTAGGAATTTTTGGATGGGTGATAGCTTCCCATGGAAGGCTAACCTCCAAAAAATTCAACCTTTTCTTAAGCATGAGTAAATACAGGAGGAGCAGTAGAGGAAAGATAGCAGTATCCTGAAATATGACTTTGGCATTGCAGATGTTGAAGAAGGGAGTAGCAACATGACAGGTGCTTTGCATGGTAGATTAGTAGCGTTATCATTATGGAGTATAGATCCTTATTGGAGATCCCAGATGTTGGTTGAATACTCGAAGGATCTATTTTCATTCAGGATACTTGATGGCCAGTTATCATATGAGAGATAAGCAGTGAGAGATGTGGTCATCTATTACCAGAGTAGGATCTTCTTGACTAGATAATCTATGCTCAAGGAGAAGCTACTACATGCAGCATATGAGGATTTTCTCTTCAACCAAACTTAGTCCATGAGAGCATATCATACTATCATGGAGGGGGGAAGGCTTCAAAGAGCAGATACATTAGCATATTAGGAGATGCATGCATTTTTTGGAGATGGGGGAGAGACATAAATCTTTGGTAGAGTTATCACAACCAATTCCTTTCTCATTGGGGATGAGAGGAGGCTCATTTATGAGCCACTTCACCATCTTTCTCAAAGCATATGGTAAGGATTATTTTATCGTCCATAATGATCTACTAGATGAGTACTTGCATTCCTTTACCATTCATGTCTAGCTCATTGCTCCAATATGGGGCATTCTTTCTTACAGCCTTCATGCTCTACTTGGGGCCATAAGCAATGACGAGGATGGCCACTCCTAAAGAGATTTTGGGGAGATGGTACCTTATTCAGGGTGTGCTCAATTGACACCCCATATCATTCACCCTCTCCAGGTATGTGAGAGTATTGTGGAAGCAAGTAAGTGGTTGGGGAACCACTTATCATATCATATTTTGAGGCAGTCATGAGACATATTGTGCTGGCACCACATGTGGGACTATGATTCTCCTTTGGTATTTCATATGAAAACTTGTGTGTCTTTTATTTTGATCGCATATGTTGATGATGTTCTTATCATTGTTGTGGGTGTGATTGGAGGGATGAAAAATGGATTGGATGTGACCATTGGGAGTGAGATTTTCCACATTTCTTTTTCTTCATGATTCAGGGAGAACATTGGGCAACACATGATTGCTACATTAGACCTCTTGTTTCCTTATGGGATGAGCCATTTGGTTAACTTGAGCACTTGGGAGGTGCATATAATGAGCATTTGGGAGGAGCATTTCATGGATGTATTGATTGAGGGATACTTGGTTCATGAGGAGAGCTTATCACATGGAGGTGTCACAAGGGAAGGAGGAGACGTTTTTCAGCACTCACCTTTACAGTTGCTTGAGAACAAGAAACATTTGGGAACGGAGGACTGTAGTATTCCCAATTAGCTTTCGACTAGTTGGAATATTAATTTTTTTTTTTGCTTCTTAGTTAGACAATTAAGAGGGTAGGGAGACCCATAAATCTCCTTAGTAGGAATAAAATCACTCCTAATGTGAATGGGGATCATCAAAGTAGCTGGATAAAGAACACTTATGTGTGAATAGAGGATGAAGCATGTGGAATGGGTCAACCTTGACCAAATCAACAACATTGGTATGGAGGGAGTGGACATTTAATGAGAGACAACATAGTTTTTGAGGGAGACTCTTTGAATGGAACTAGTGGCTTTAATGAGTGGCGCCCAAGCTGAGGAAGCTCACCAAGCATATAAATAAGGGAATGGCAGCCAGGGAAGTCATATTTTGATTATTATTTTGATTATGGTCTGTTATGACTTGTTGCTTTCTTTAGCTGTTTAGTGGAGACTGCAGTGTTGTTTACCACAAGGGTGTTCTCAAGTGAGAATCCCACCCTCATCCTCGGGGGACTTCGAGTTCCCACTCACGTGAGGTCATTTGGCATTTTTTCCACATTTTGGCATAAAGGGTACAACAATAACAATAAGGGGGGCTACACTAACATAATAAGGGACTACACTATTAATATAGGGACTTAACATGCCCCTTTCCTTCAAACAAGTGTTGTCCTCAACACTTGATTATTTCTTGATGCTTCTGTATAAAATTATCATCCTCCCATGTGAAATATTCTACAGGAAAGTTCTTCCACTTGCTGAGATACTCTAAAATTGATTGTACTTTTTGATTTCTTGTTTTTGTGACTTCTTCATAACTTATTTCAATGTGATGTTGATCTTCCTGTTATTTCATTAGATTCTACATCAAAGTTAGGTTATCCTTTGAGAGGTGGAGAACTTGTTGTTGATGTTCGATGTGATATTCCACTAATTTATCATCCATATTAACTATTATTTGAACCTTCAAACCATTAGAATTAGCCTCAATTTATGCTTTTAAACCATTTATGTCATCTTCGGTTGCTATTTGTAAGATCAAAATGTGTTGCACTTGGTACCGTAATTTTGATATCTCATACTGCAATTCTTCCTCTTCATGCATCATAGTATAGCTTTTTGAGGGCTTAATGGGTATGGAATCATTTTTTGAAGGAATTATAGAACCCGATACTGATAAAATTCTAAATTATGCCCTTGGAATCACTTCAAACTTCTTTTTCAAACAATCGTTATGCAATTTTAAAAACCAAATAAACACCTTTTTCGTTCTTTTGAAAAGCTCGATATTGAAACTGAATTATCTATGTGCTTTAAAATCCTCAATAGTTGCCATTCGGCCTTGAAGTAGCCCTATAAATCTGATTTCTAATGCCACAAGTCTAACCTGATTTGGATTATTCAAGACAAAGTTATGTCCAATCTCCCACAATGACCTAATTATGGACTGGTTCAATAGAGCGAAGTTGTACGACTTGCCACATGTTATTGTTTCCTCCTTTGGCTATGAAATTTATAGAAAAGAATCTACAGTCCGTGTACTTCTAGTCACCTTTTACAGAATTCCAATCCGATGCTTAGAGAGAGAGTTATCAATATTTTCCCATGATGACCTCTTTGGGATGAAATTCGTGAGCCTGAAAAAGACCTAACTTCCACAGATCCTATCTCTGAAAATATTGCGAACTAAGATCTGAAATTTTCTGATGATGTTCCTCAGTATTGTGGCTTTGCTCTCTAAAAATTTCAACTTTTGAACCTTCGTAGAAAGAAAGTTATAGAAAAAAATTTGCGATTACTTTTTTAAGTGAAATTCAGGAGCCTGCAAAAAGCCCTAACTTCAACAGATCATATCTCCGAAACTGTTGCTAACCAAGCTCTGAAATTTTGCGACGATGTTCCTCAAGATTTTGGATTCACACTCTAAAAATTTCAGCTTTTGAACCTTCGTAGAAAAATTGTTGTAGCGACAATTCCACGATGACTGGTTTGGAGCAACGAAAACCCTAGAATCCAAAGCTCTGATACCAAATGTTGTGAAACCAACTCCAAAAATAGAAGAAAAGAGATAGAAACACCCTAGAAATAAGGCACTTCGAGGGGGAAACCTCCAATACATTACAGGAGTGAAAAATTCTTGGATGATACAATGACAAAACCTGCTTTCTATATATAGGAACCCATGGGGCCATAATGTAATCCTAGTGAGACCACAATGTAATCCTAGCTGACCTAACAATAATAATGTAAGGGCACAATAATAACAATATGGGGGTTACAGGGGTACAAAAATAAAAATAAATGGGGCTACACTAACATAATAAAGGACTACACTATTAATATAGGGACTTCACATACAACTTTCTTCTATAGGGTAGTTTCTGTTTAGAGTTGTATTGAGTTGTAGCGTGCAGTAGTGGAGGGTTTGATAGGGCCATTTCTGAGCTTTTTTTAGTGGAGGAAGCATTCCTTCCATATGAGGCCAGCAAGGAAGGTCCTTGGGATTCATTTCATATTTTGGCACTAGGCCAAGTCGCCATCATCCCCTACAGTGCAGTTTCGGTCTTAGACTGCGTTATTTTAGTGAGCAGTTGTAGGGGTGGTTTTAGTGCATGATTTGGGGAATTAGATCTTTAGTGGAGGGATCAGCCTTTCACCCAGAGATTCTATTGGAGGAGAGATACATATTTCTACATCAGATTTAGCCATATGTTCCCAGCTATTTTGTTGCTATGAATCTTCAACCCTAGGGTTGCAATTCACCATTTGTATTTTTGGTGTATTTTCGGAAACCCTCTTGGGTTGTCTTGGAAAGTTGTTATAGTGCCTTGATCTTTATTTCTAACATCTCTTGGGGGCATGTATTAGTTATTTTATATCATTGTATGTTCCCATGCGATAGTTATGGTCACTATGACTACGCTGTAGTAGATCTTCCACATTTTGTATAGCATCAACATCTCACTTTTGAGAGTGTTTGATTATAGGAGGCTTGTTTTCTTATATCATATGACTTTTTTCTCAATAATTATACTTATTTTCTGCTGATATGATTAATGTAATGACTCCATATTGGTCTCATATATTTATGCATTGATTGTCACTGCTACTTTCCATTATTGTGTTCAATATTGTTGCTTTTCCTATTTTGGAACATTACAAAAGGCTCTACTGTGACTCATGAAGAGGAATAAGTGCAACATGATATATCAATATTACGAGGCCATGTGGAACAAATTTCACTCTCACAAAGAGTAACAGAAAATTAAATGGAAGCTAAGATGGATGGTTTGAAGAAATACATGTATGGATTGAAGAAAATCATGGAAATTAAAATGGATCATTTTATGAATCGCGTGGAAGCCAAGATCAATGGTATAGAAGAAAAATGGAAAGAAGACATGGAAAGTTTGAAGGGAGGTTTGACAAAGTTGGTATAAGAAATGATGCCTGATAGTGAAATAGTAGTAGATGAAACTCATGATGAGAAGAAAATAAATTTTAATCATTATTTCATAGACTCTAATTTGGATTTAAGACCCACCATATTCCAAATATCGATATGAGGAAGTTCGATAGCAAGGATCCAGTAACATGAATACTACATATGGAGGAATATTTTGATCTCCATAACTTGGAAAACACACAAAAGTTACTCATTGTGACTTTATATTTATAAAAAAATAGATATGTATGTAATCGATGGCTTTTCTCCCATTAATTTTTTTTCACTTGGTCAATTTTTATGGAGGAAATGATACCACATTATGAGGATACAAAGAGAAACACCTTCTTTAGCCAAATGATAAATTTCAAACAAAAGGTTTCAATGGTGCATCACATTGATGACTTCCAAAAATTGAATATAAGGGTAACTAATATTCGAGAGGAACATGAGATTAATGTCTTCATAGGGACTTTAAAGGATAACATCAAACATGAGGTTTACTTTTCGGAACCTAGTTCATTGGAGAAGGCATTGAGGTTGGAAATAAATTTTGAATGAAAAATTATGGCGACAAGGAATCCTACCACACATAACCATAAAGATGGAAGTGTTTATACTCCTAGACTTCCACAACCTACATGGTTGAAACCACCACAATTAAAATAAAAAAGAGCAAAAGGGCTTTGCTACAGTTGTGATAGAAAATACACTAAGGCCATAATTGTGCCGAGAAGAAATTATTTTACATAGATTGTGAAGAGTAGGAAGAAAGGGAATAAGAAACTTCAAAAGAAGAGGATATACACTAGGAACCAACCTTAGAGGAAAAATAAATGAATTTGACTATATCATACAATGCATTGTTAGTAATTACCACTCCTCAAACTCTCAAGATAGAAGGACATATCCAGAAGAAAAATGTAATAATACTGATTGATTCAGGTAGTGCCCATAATTTTATTCATTGTAAGGTAGCCAAGGAAGTGAATTTCTTCTTATGCTCAGCACCACAGTGTCAAGTAATGGCTGCAAATGAAGGAACTATAAATTTCTCTAGAAAGTGCCAGAATATCAAACTGTCCATGGGGGAATTGGTATCGAATAGCTCAATTCTCTCCATCCTAATGGGCAGTGCTGATTTTTTATTAGGATTTCAATTGTTAAAATCTTTGGGGATGGTAGCTTTTAATTTTCAAAAACATTTCTTAAAGGAAAGGAAGTTGAATTACAGGGTATCGCAAGGAACCCATGAAAGATAATCATCTCTAATTTCATGAAAAATCTTCTGAATAAAGAACAACGAGACATAATTGTTGAGTCTCAAAATTTTATTCCACATTCATACATATTTCCATTATTTCATAACCATTCACCTCTCATTCCATAACTATCTAGCCTAAAACCCTACATCAAGTAACCATTTTCATAAATATATGGGTTAGGATCCTTTTTTTCCAAAGTTATTTATTTTATTTAAAGTGAATTTATGATTCAAAACTAGAAAATTAACATGGTTTCATATATCTATATATGTGTTATGAGTTTTGTGACATGTTTCAGCATATTTTGGAGATTCTAGAAGGGTCCTACTTAGCCTCCCAAAATCAAATTCGAATTTGAACTGAAGAGGTGGACCATATTCCAAGGAGAAAGATCATTGAGATCTTGATGTGTCATAGGATTTGTATCTAGAATTTAGGGAAAAGTTGAGACAAGTATGGATCTAGTATATATTTAAGGGATCTACATTTATTGAGTAGATATCCCTAATTTTTGTATAAATAGGGGAAGCTTTCTCGTATCATTTTATGGCGTAAAGTTGGAGAAGACTCGGGTGTACAAGTTAAGATTACTCACATATTGAATACAAATACTCATGAGTAATATTCACGATTTTTTTGGTAATGCTTGCATTGTGATGTGTTCAATTTTTCCCATCACTCATACTTTTGTATTGGCCACCTACAGTGTGTGATATTTATTTTCTTTCATAGATAAGGATTTATTTGCTTTCATACATTAAGATTTATTTGCTCTCATAGTTTAACTTTCCAATTACTGTGCAGTCATATGCTTGTTAAATCATCTCAAGAAGGTGACTTTGTCATTTTTCAAAATTGAATGATATTTGAGTATTTGGTCATACAGTAATATTAGTTTCCTTTTACATGTTTTTATAATTCTTTTCTAGATTAAGTTTACAATTTAATGGATAATCATATTCTTGCTAAATCATCTCAAGAAGGTGACTTTGTCATTTTCCAAAATTGAATGGTATTTGAGTATTTGGTCATACAATAGTCATAGTTTCTTTTCATATAATTTGTATTTACTTTCAACTTAGATAGAATTTCCATTTAAATTCTTAGTCATAGGATTTATGCTTTCAATCCATGGAATAAAAATTAGGAATGGTGTGATTAGGTTAGTTTTTAGTTTTTGATAAACTGATCCCTAGCATATATTGTGCACATATGTCTCACAAGTCCTACAGATACCAGATTGATAATTTATGTTAGTAATCTAATGCAAATTATTTTACTTGACATTTTGGCGCCATTGACGAGGAGGAATACATAGGGATCAACCTGAGAATTTCTTTTTTTGTTTATTTCCAATTTTTTTTTTACTTCAAATTTTTAAATTAGAATTTCATTTCCTTTTTCAATTTCATTTAAAAAAAACAAATCATACACTTTTTCAAATTAAGTTTATGTGGAATTTCTTTTTTATTTTATTTTATTTTTAGGCATTTTCATTCAATTTTATATGCCTTTGCATTTATATAAAAAAAAAAAACATCCACAAATAAAAAACCCCTTCGTCTCCTTCATAAATTTTACTCAAAATTTAAAGTTCCCAAAATAGTGTTGAACCTAAGCGACCGAGTATATCTTGTCTTCCTGATTCTGGTGTTGCAAACGGTTCGAAAAACCGACGTCGTATGAGGGAGATATCATGTTCTGATCGATTTCCCAAATAGTTAAAATTGTGACAGGTTTGAATGGGATGCATTGTCAGCATGCAAAGGTACATTCATAAGAAAAGGGAATATTCTTAAGAATATTCCATTTTCCCAAGTCAGTAATATTTTACCAAGTGGCATATTCTCATTCATCTGTGGATTTCACGTTATACTTTTGGGGCCAATTAATGGGTGACACGTGGCCAGCCCTGAGGCTGCCACATGTCCTTTGTATGGTATGACAAAATTTTATTGAGGTTTGAGGGTTTCGACCCCATGACCTTTGGAATGCAAAAAAAACTCCCTACCATTCGTGCTACCACGTGATTCTTAGCCCTTTAGGGCGCCAATATGATTTAAATTTTACAAACTATCCATATGGGGCGGTGGGGGGCGGTGGGCAGTACAAACCTACCGGTGGCCCCAATGGTGTCACATGTTATGGTTGCAAATATTTTAACGTTGATGTCTAACTATCCGATGTCTCCACGGTGGTTAAACTCCAATATATCACATGCCACTTCGCAATAAATATTATCTGGCAGTTACAATTTGGTTCAAACTTCACTTCACTACAACATAGCTACAGTTGTGGGGTTAGTTCCACTCCATTTAAATTTGACCACAAGGTTTGGGGGTGGCATGTGGCCACCCCCTCCCCTTAACCATGAACACTAAAGCTTGCGGTTAGAACTAGTGGATAGTTAAATGCGCCACCAAATTTCAGAGGGTTGGCCACTTTTAACTGCGGACAAGTGAAGTTATCCACATTTAGTTGAGGATTTTTAGGTGTCAATGGGAAGAAGGCTGGGAGGGTCAATTTTCGACCAATTTGGGTGAAGGAAGAGTATATCCAGACTAATTTGAGGATTCTAGAGCCATTGGTGCAGAGAAAGCAACCATTGGAGGCTTGTAAACACATATATTTGCAAAATTTTGAGCATAATGAATGATGGACACGGTATTGGGAGTTGGACCAACAGTTGTAGCCTAGGAGGGGTGAACTACTTCATCATGCCTACTGTGTAAATCTTATGTGTGGTTTTATTTCTCTGTTATACACTATTGTTCAGTGTTATTTAGGGTTATTTTCATGCTTATTATTCACAAATTCATCTATGTTTCATGGTTAAATTCCTCAATTCTTAAGAAAACAAATGGAATATGTACATTTTTTGTACCTAAAAATACACTTAGCAAAAAACACTAATGCAACCCTTTTAGATCAAGTTGGTATCAGAGCTAGAGTTTATTCTCTGGTGTTGTTTTGTGCAAAGATTTGTTTAACTGTTTGCAAGTTGCACTACTGGGCTCAATCTCAAGAGAGGAGAAGGAAAAATGGTGGAAGAAAGCGGGTCTCAAAATGAGCCACAAAAAATGAGGGAAATATTGCCACAGTCTCTACCATCTAGTTCACCTCCTCAAGAAGTAGAATCAACATTAAGAATGCCTCCAAAGGAAGGATAATTGCATGAATAAGTGGATCCCAAAGAGGAAGAAAGAGTTCTTAGGAAAGAATTCCTTAACATGACTGAGATGGTGACTATCCTTTATCAAGAAAGAAATGAGAAACTGGAAGGAGAAGGATCCAAACTTCACAAGGAATGACAGGGATCATCAGGAGTTCAAAATGATGAAGACAAATCAAAGAAGGGAAATGGAGGAAATGAAGGCAGTGAAAGTCACCATCCTCACCCTCATCATCATCATCCTCTACTTCATCTTCAGTACATCAGCCACATAAGTCTGTTTATCCATTAAGTAGTGTTTCCACTTCTTGATGCTTTGTACCAACACATACAGCTCTTTTTCATATGAAGGATAATTAGTTACAGCACGCTTGAATGTTTCAGAATGAAAAGCGATAGGCTTACCATGCTGCAAAATAACTGCGCCCATGGCATAACCACTAGCATCAGTTTGTGTCTCAAATGGTTGTCTCAAATTCAGTAATTCAAGGATTGGAGTTGAACTGATCTTGTCTTTTAAAGCTTTGAAATCTTGTTGTTGTTTTCCTCCCCATTGGAAGCCTTTATTCACACTCGTCACTGCATGCATAGGAGCTATTATGGTAGACAAGTTAGCAATAAAATTTCTCCAATACTGAGCTACACCTAGGAAACTTCTTACCTCAATTACTGTTTTGGGAGTGGGCCAATTCAAAATGGCTTCCACTTTACAAGGATCAATTCTCAACTCGCCTCCTCCTACAATGTGGCCCAAATAAACCAAAGAATTCTTTAAAATCTCACACTTTGACATCTTAAGAAATAATTTCTCTTTCCTCAAAACATCAAGCACCCTATTTACATGCAAGACATGTTATTCACTTGTTTTGTTGAAAATTAGTATATCATCTAAATACACAATCACAAATTTATCAAGAAATGGATGAAAAAAATTATCCATAGCATGCATGAAAGTTTTCAGTGCATTACACAAACCCAATGGCATAACCAACCACTCAAAGAGTTCTTGTTTGGTTTTGAATGCAGTCTTCCATATATCACTTTCTACAATTATTAATTGATTATATCCACATCGTAAATCTAACTTAGTGAAAAAATTTTCTTCTTTCAGCTGATCAAGAAAATAATCTATCCTTGGGGGTGGGTATCGATTCTTTACTGTAATCGTGTTCAAAGATATGAATTTTACGCACATGTGACAAGTCCCATATTTGTTCGGAATCAAGACTATGGGTAAAACTCATGGCGAAGTGCTTGGCCTTATGAGTCCTTTGTCGAGCAACTCTTTGATTTTCCTCTTTATTTTAGCATTCTCCATTATCGACATGCGATAAATTCCAACGTTTGGAAGAGGAAAATATTGCTGCAACTGAATCTCATGTTGAATCTCCCTTTTTGGAGGCAATCATGTTGGCTCCTGAAACATCTCATGATTTGCATCAACTACATCATATAAATCTGATTTCAAATTAGGATCACAGTCCTCAAAAAATTCTTCATTAACATCAGCGTTAGGCTTAATCATTAGAAGAACAAAATTTTTACTTGAATTTACTAGCCTCTTTACCTGTTTAGCATTTACCATAGCAATATTTGTCTTCTTACGATGTGCTCTAAAATGTACTCCTTGCCATCTTTGAATAAATGGTATTTGTTCTCATGGCGATGGAAGATCGTCATAATTAGGATCAACATACATATGTTATTTCAGTATTCATATCTAATACTATACAATAAAATGTGAACTTATTACAAACTTCCACATATTTCTGAAACTCAGAATTTTCAATTTATAGTTCAGTGGGATATGGTTTTGGATGTGGAATGGTCTCTGCATTGTTACTGTTCTCAGAGATTATGTTTTGTAATCTCCATCGTTGTTAATATTGGTATGTTTGATACGATTATTTGGGAAATAGTTGAATTTTGTCTTCTTCATTTAGTTTGTTTGGAGTTGCATTAGTATTTCAGTTTAGTTTACTTATGCTTAATGTTCTTCATCTCTGTGATGTAGTTTCAGATTCATTGCTTCCAAATCCTTCCTACACGTTGAGTTGTTGCTAATTTTTTGCTCTCTGTTTTGAGATGTCAATTTTTTAGGATGTACTTCTTACCAATGATTCTCTGTCATGTCCTTTGAA
Organism: Pinus albicaulis; assembly: GCA_034641835.2. Lineage (NCBI taxonomy): Eukaryota > Viridiplantae > Streptophyta > Pinopsida > Pinales > Pinaceae > Pinus > Pinus albicaulis. Next base: position 383,647,708 of record CM076575.1, read on the forward strand.
AAATTTACAAAACCATTTCATTCTCTTTCTGACATATATTCTTTTCGCTATCTTTTGAGGACTTTCGCTTTACCCTGGCATTTCTTTTTCCGAAGCCACATCATAAATGTTCTTTCTCTAGCGCCATCTGCTGCATGAACATGTTTCCAAATTATCTGCTGAGTTAAACATAAAAGAAATAGTATACCCGGGGCATATGCAAGCCTCCTACACTCGATGTGCATCCTCATTTATAAATCTGTTCTTCCTTCTCCTCCAATTCCCAAGTGTAACCCACTAAGGTTGTCCTTTCAATTTTCCAAAATTTTTCTAGTTCATTATGGCTTTCTGCATATCAGCTAATGGATAAAACTATTGTTTTATTGTAGTAATTAAATCAGTCCATGATAGGATAATCTTACCATGCTTCTTGATCTCCTCTTTTTTCTTGGCTTCCCACCAAACAAGTGTCGCACCTTCCATTCTCAACGAAGCTAGCTGGATTTTGGTATCATCATCTTGAAGGTTCTGGATTCTCAAATAGACTTCCAATTTCCTAATCCAATTATCAGACTTTTCTGCATTGACTTCACCATTAAACATTGTCAATTCAAACTTAACATTAAGTTTTAGAAAAAGACTTTTACCAGTGTTCTTTGACTCAAAGAACACTGTTAAAATTCTTTTTCTAAAACTTAATGTTAAGTTTGAATTGACAATGTTTAATGGTGAAGTCAATGCAGAAAATCCTGATAATTGGATTAGGCAATTGGAGGTCTATTTGAGAATCCAGAACCTTCAAGATGATGATACCAAAATCTAGCTAGCTTCACTGAGAATGGAAGGTGCGACACTTGTTTGGTGGGAAACCAAGAAAAAAGAGGAGATCAAGAAGCATGGTAAGATTATCCTATCATGGACGGATTTAATTACTACAATAAAACAACATTTTTATCCATTAGTTGATATGCAGAAAGCCATAATGAACTGGAAAAATTTTAGACAATTGAAAGGACAGAATGTGAAATTTTACACCCAAGAATTTAGGAGAAGAGCTCTCTTATTAAGGGTATATTTTCAGAGCCAAGTTACTTTGCTCAAGTACATAGGAGGCTTACATAGCTACCTGATACATACTATTCTCATGTTTAACCCGACAAGTCTAGATGAGGTATGTGTTCATGCCACAAATCTACACGCTAGAGGGAAAAACATTTATGATGTGGGTAGGAACAAACCTTTTAAGGGTAAAAACAAAGAAAAGGCCTCAAAAGGTAAAGGCAAAAAGAATGCATATGTCAAGAAAGAGGGATAAAAAGTGGTTTGTAAACATTTTTCAAAATAAGGCCATGATGAAAGTCATTGTTGGAAATTACATCCTGAAAGAGGCCCAAACATCTCAACAACAAAGGGAAACAAAAAATTGTAGCTACAACTCAACATTATTTAGGAGAGGATTCAGGTAATGAATCTAAAACTACATCCATGGGATTGAAGAACATTAAGGGGAAAGAAATTGAAACTAAACCCAGTACTAGTACATCAAACTATCACATACAAGCTCTAAATGAAGAAGACAGAATTCAACTATTTCATGTGAGGGTCATAACCAAACATACCAATATTGACACATTGTTTAACAGTGGGTCACAAGCAAACATAATCTCTGAAGACTTGGTCAAGAAACTTAATCTTGAGACCATTCCACATCCAAAACCATATCCACTTGGTTGGATTTATAAGGTTGAAAATTTACAGGTTTCAAAGAAGTGTATATTGCGGTTTGCAATAAGTGCACATTTTGTTGACACAGTTGAATTAGACGTGGTTCCGCTTGAAATAAGATGTATTGTGTTGGGAAGTCCTTACTTGTATGATAGGAAAGCGGTCTTCCATCGCCATGAGAACAAATACCATTTATTCAAAGATGGCAATGAGTACATTTTTAGAGCACATCGTAAGAAGACAAATATTGCTATGGTAAATGCCAAACAGGTAAAGAGGCTAGTAAATTCAAGTAAGAATTTCGTTCTTCTAATGATTAAGCCTAAATCTGATTTTAATGAAGAATCTTTGAGGATTGCGATCCTAATTTGAAATTAGATTGATATGATGTAGTTGATGCAAATCATGAGATGTTTCAGGAGCCAACATGATTGCCTTCAAAAAAGGAGATTCAACATGAGATTCAGTTGCAGGAAGATTTTCCTCTTCCAAACGTTGGCATTTATCGCATGTCGATAATGGAGAATGCTAAAATAAAGATAAAAATAAAAGAGTTGCTGGACAAAGGACTCATAAGGCCAAGCACTTCACCATGAGTTTCACCCATAGTCTTGATTTCGAACAAATATGGGACTTGGCGCATGTGCATAAATTTCATATCTTTGAACAATATTACGGTAAACAATCCATACCCACCCCCAAGGATAGATTATTTTCTTGATCAACTGAAAGAAGAAAATTTTCTCACTAAGTAATAATCAAGTAATAATTGTAGAAAGTGATATATGGAAGACTACATTCAAAACCAAACAAGGACTCTTTGAGTGGTTGGTTATGCCATTGGGTTTGTGTAATGCGCCGACAACTTTCATGCATGCTATGGATAATTTTTTGCATCCATTTCTTGATAAATTTGTGATTGTGTATTCATATGATATACTAATTTTCAACAAAACAATTGAATAACATGTCTTGCATGTAAATAGGGTGCTTGATGTTTTGAGGAAAGAGAAATTATTTCTTAAGATGTCAAAGTGTGAGATTTTAAAGACTTATTTGGTTTATTTGGGCCACATTGTAGGAGGAGGAGAGTTGAGAATTGATCCTTCTAAAGTGGAAGCCATTGTGAATTGGCCCACTCCCAAAATAGTAATTGAGGTAAGAATTTTCCTAGGTGTAGCGCAGTATTGGAGAAAGTTTATTGTTAACTTGTCTACCATAACAGCTACTATGCATGCAGTGACGAGTGTGAATAAAGACTTCCAATGGGGAGGAAAACAACAATAAGATTTAAAAGCTTTAAAAGACAAGATTAATTCAATTCCAGTCCTTGCATTACCGAATTTGAGACAACCATTCGAGATACAAACTGATGCTAGTGATTATGCCATGGGCGTAGTTCTTTTGCAGCATGGTAAGCCTATCTCTTTTCATTCTGAAACATTCAATGGTGTTGTAACTAATTATCCTACATATGAAAAAGATTTTTATGTGTTGGTACAAAACATCAAGAAGTGGAAACACTACTTAATGGGTAAAGAGACGATTATGCATACCGATCACCAACCATTAGAGTAATTTCAGTCGCAAACAAAAATACAGCAATCATGACATTTCAGGTGGATGGGATTTCTTCAACAATTTCACTGGGTTATAAGGTACAAGAAAGTTATTTTCAATAAAGTTTCTGATATGCTTTCAAGGCCAATTATAATTGCTTCTACTTTACCCAAAAACGATTCTATTGTACATGAGAGTTACGTAGTACAATATGCACATGATGTTGATTTTCAAGATGTGTATGCCAGCTTGAGTGAAGGAATCAAGTTGAGGAAAATTATTATCACATGCATAACAATCTGTTGTATCATTTGGGCAAGTTGTGTATACCACAAGGACAGAGGCTAAGTGTCATGAGAGAGACTCACTCATCTCTTATTGCTGGACACTTTGGGGTAGGAAAAATAGTGGGGCATCTACAGAGGTATTTCTATTGGCCTCGCATGAGAGACAGTGTGTCACATTTTATAATAGGTTTTTCTATTTGTGCAACAAGCAAGCCTAGAAATAGGAAGCTTGGGTTGTACATGCCACTATCGGTACAATCAAGGCAATGGGAGAGTGTCTCCATGGAATTTGTTGGAGGTCTACCTATGTTAGAAAAACAACGTGATTATCTTTATGTAGTTGTGGATACATTCAGTAAAATGTGTATACTTATGCCATGTAAGAAAACCATTATTGCTAAACAAACTACCGAACTTTATTTTCAACATGTATGGGTTCATTATGGATTGCCAAATTCTATTGTTAGTGACAGGGATTCCAGGTTCATTGGGAATTTTTGGTCCAATATTTGGAGGATTATGGACACAAAGTTGAAAAAGAGTATTGCTTTTCATCCGCAAATTGATGGCCAAAATGAGGTGGTGAACGGAACTGTCGTGCATCTATTGAGAGGATATTGCAGCAAACATCCCAAGTTGTGGGATAAGAAACTGCATTACATTCAATATGCTTACAACCGGGCAAAGCACTCTTCTACAAATACATCATATTTTGAAGCATGCTTTCGGTATTTACCAAAATCGCCATTAGACTTCATCTTTGAGAAGGATGTTGCAATCGATAGGCATAATGATATTAGCAAGGCTTGAAATTTCATTGAGAAAATTCAAATTATACATCAACAAGCTCAAGAACAAATTAAGAGGAGTCAAAATGAATACAAGGAGAGGCATGAAAAAAATAGAGTTGATCACAAGTTTCAAGAAGGAGATGAGGTATGGTTGCACATAAGCAAAGAAAGGATGCAAGGGGAAGGTAAAAATCTCAAACCCATTTGCTATGGTCCATTCAAGATCATAAAGAATACTGGTAACAATGAATTTCAACTTGACTTGACTTCACATGTGCAGATGTATTCAGTTGTTAATGTTGAAAACTTATGTTTGTATGAGCACCTTTGATCGATGATCAAGGAAGTGATGTTCAATTACCTTCTATTAAATATTTCTCACCAGAATTTCTAGAAGACCTCAAGGAAGATATAATTCTTGACAAGAGGACAAGAGCATCTAACAGGGGAAGTGTTGACTACCTTCGAGTTGGGGTCAAAGGTAGTGAGTTAAGAAAGGAAAAGTGGATGGAAGTTGGAAAGGTGAGGGAGATGTACCCTCATCTACTGAATAGGCAATCAAATTATTTTGGGGTCCAAAAGCTTTCAAATGGGGAGGTATGATCAGGAGTTCATAATTTTTTCTCAACATTGAAAGTGCTCAAAACTGTGTCGAACCTGAGTGACTAGGTAAATATCATCTTTATGATTTCTGTGCCATGAACGGTTTGAAAAACCAATGTCGTATGAGGTAGATATCGCGTTCTAATCGATTTCCCAAACAGCTAAAATTGCGACATGTTTGACTGGGATGCCCACTCAGCATGCAGAGGTACAGTCAACTAAAAAAAGAATATTCCATTTTCCCAAGCCAATAATATTTTTCCAAGTGGTGCATTCTCATTTTTCTATGGATTGCACGTTATATTTTTGGGGCCAATGAAAGGGTAACACGTGGCAAACCCTGAGGCTACCACATGTCCCCTGTATGGTATGAAATTTTTTTATTAACGTCCGGGGGGTTCGACCCCACAACCTCCAGTGCACACACAAATCTCTCCACCTTCCAGCCTACCACATGATTCTTACCCCTATAGGGCACCAGTATTATTTAAATTTTGCAAACTATGCATATTGGGGGGGACCGGTAGTTGTCCCAACCCACCAGCGGGCCCAACGGTGTCACATGTTAGGGTTACAAATATTGTAACATCGACGGCTAACCATCTGATGTCTCTGCGGAGGTTAAACTCCAGCATATCACATGCCATTTTGCAATAAATATTATCTGATGGTTACGGTTTGGTTCAAACTCTGGTTCACTACCACATAACTACAGTTGCGGTGTTGGCTCTGCTCCATTTAAATGTGACCATGCAGTTTGGGGGCTGGCATCTGGCCACCCCCTCCCCTTAACCATAAACATTAAAGCTTGTGGTTAGAGCTAATGGGCAGTTAAGTGTGCCACCAAATTTTAGAGGTTTGGCCAATTTTAACTGCGGACAAGTACAATTCTCCACATTTAGTGGAGGATTTTAGGTGTCATTGGGAAAAAGGCTAGGAGGGTCAACTTTCGACCAATTTAGGTGAAACAAGAGTCTACCTAGACTAATTTGAGCATTTTGGAGCCACTGGTGTAGAGAAAACAACTATTGGAGGCTTCTAAACACATGTATTTGCAAAAAATTTAGCATAATGAAATATGGACATGCCATTGGGAGCTGGACCAGCAGATGTAGCCCAGGAGGGGTGAACTGCTTCATCATGCCTACTATGTAAATCTTATGTGTGGTTTTATTTCTCTATTATACACTATTGTTTAGCGTTATTTAGGCTTATTTTCATTCTTATAATTCACAAATTCATATATGTTTCATGGTTAAATTCCTTAATCCTTAATCAAACAAATGGAGACAAATATGTACATGTTTTGTATCTGAAAAGACACTTAATACAACAAAATAATACACCCTTATTCACAAAAAGATAAAAAACAAAAAAACAATAAAAATCCAATTACAACAACAAATCTTCATGATCATATCCATATGAGTTTACTCGTGATTTTGTTGTGTAAATGGATGCATTGGAAATTCACTTATACTTAAGTGAAAGTTCCATTTATTTAGTAGAATAGGACTAACAAAGAAAAATAAGTTTTTGTAATTTTTTAGGTTTTGTGGTTCAGTAAGAACCACCCATTTACTAAACCTTGGCATGAAATATTTGCAATAAAATAACTGATTGAGAACAAGGAGCACAAGAGGAGACCACGAGCCATAATTAAAGGTATAAGATCGATCTTTTTCATTTAATTTTTGCAAAAAAAAAAAAAATTTGAGTGATAAAATCTGGAGCATGCTAACAAAATAAAAAAATCTCAAGTTCCCCTGATCCTAAGGATCAAGGGAAAAAAACAATAGCTACTAGCTACCTTCTGTTTTCATAATTTGATTTCATTTTTCAATAAATTTTAAATTTAACACACACACACACACATAATTTTCTTTTTCAAATTCCATTTTCTTTATTAATAAATTCTTTTTTTTTAATAAATAAAAATAAAAATAAATTATTTTATTTAAAATATATATATATATATATATATATATATATATATATATATATATTATTTTTTAATAATATAACGTATATAATTTTTTAAAATTAAAACATTTTAATATGAAAATAAATAAAAAATTTAAAACAAAACATAATAATTTTTTTTTCTTTCCAAAACAACCAACCAAAATGGCCCATGGCCTTTGGGTAAAACGAAAATAAAAAAAGCCAAGATCCCATGCAGGGCACACAACCCTTCAAAATCACAAACAAAACCTGCTTAAGAACACTGAGATTTCTCAATTGAATTGGCCCCGTGCATAGTTAAATCTCGCCCAAATCTCTGCTTGACTACGTAATCATTTTGGCATTTGGCCTTCAATTCGAATCTTGGCCTTCAATTCATTACACCAAGCTCTCATTTATCCCCTATCCAGTCATAGAATATTTGTTCAAACTTGCAGAATGCAACTACAGACAAGGAGTTGTCTCTAATCGTATCAACGAATATCTAAGGGACATAAGAGGAATTTGATGTCCACTAACGAGATTATCTAAGGGACATAAGAGGAATTTGATGTCCACTAAATCTTGTTAGGAAAAGTTGTAGCATTGAGAAGGACTACCCCTACAAAACAAAGAGCCCAACAAATAGTAGTCTAGATATAGGTGCGACACAGTAGTAGCCTCCAAATTTAAGGATTTATTTGGCACTATAAGAATCAATTGTGCATGTGTTAGTTAATATTGTATTAAATTGATAACGTTTTATCTTAATTGTTAACCTTTTTAAGTGAGTTTCGTCTTAATTTCCATTGTCTTAGATATAAAATTATCTTAAAATATTTTTGTCTTAAATACAAATTTGTCTTAAATTTGAATATAAAATTTTACTTTAAAATATTTTTGTCCCAAATTGTTAGTCTTAAATTTTATATTTAAAACAATTCCATTGATATTAAATTTTAATATAAAACAATTCAATTGATATTAAATTTTAATATAAAATAAATTTTATATTCGAGACAATTTAATTGATATTAAATTTTAATATAAAATAACTAAAATAAAAATGATTTTTTAAAAAAAAATATTTGTTTTGTCTTAAAAAAAATATCTTAAAAAAGAACTTAGTGTGTAGCTACTCCAATACATACTATTTTTCACAATTTGAATTTCTTTTAAACAATTCCAAAAGCTACAATATTTCTAAAACTGTAAACTGAATATAATTCTCTTACATAATTACAAAGGTTACAACATTTCCTTTGCTTAAATTGAACTATTAATTAAATGTAAAGCGCACTTGAGACATGGGAGGAAATTATCCTTTAATATCTTCTAAATCGATTTAGAAATTTAATCCCTTTTATATTTTGGTTATGTCAATACAATTAGTAACTCATTTTATTTATGCTTTATACCATTATTATCCTATATAAATTTCTTAATAATAATTTAATACAATTAAATTCCTTGATAACAAATATATATTTTCATAAACCTATAATGAAATGTTTAACTTGGAGATTCACCAACATATAAATAGACTTTGCTACTACCATATGTGCCAGCACTTTGCTTAATAATACCACATACTACATCTAAAAACAATAAATCAGATTCATACTCCACTGAAAAATGGCTTCGATTGCACTGTTAATACTAGGCTAAAAAAAAACATATAGCCTGACAAAAAACATTTATATTCATTAATTTAACTGCACCATACTCATTCCTGCTACGCTCTCTATTGGTTTCAATGGTGACATCATTTGTGAGGAAACTGATAGTTGTATCGTTCAATCCAGCTTTTGATGATCTCGATTTCCTTTGTTCTCTGTTCTTTAAGCCATTCTGGATCATCTGGAGAAGAAGGTAATATGTCCATGCAATGGGTTCCTACAATTCATAATGCGTCCACCGCATACAGTGCATATGAGTTCGCTCTATAGTTGTTATATCAATATTCAGCGTTTTAGGAAATCATATTACCCTACTTAATGAGTGTCGCGCAATCGGCCAACGCTTGCTCGGAAGTGAGGTATCCAAATGTGCTTGTATTGACGACGGGATTCGATGAGTTGCCTACTATATCTGGTATCGACTCCCCATAATACCGATGCTACATACAAATACGAATCAAAACGACAAATATAAAATGAGGGAAAACTGTGGAAATTCAAAAGTCAAGACAGATTTCGTTTTGCTCCAGAGTCACTGTTAAGAGCTGCAGGTAAATTTCGTTTCTTTAGACGTTCAAGTTTTTAAGATGAAAATCTATTTTAATAAAATTTCCTGAATAACATTCAAGAATCTAAGCCCACTCGAATCTTTCAAATCATCCTATCGATCTACTCAAGGCTTTTACCAAAGATGACTTCCATTTGCCTTTATTCTTAGAGGATTAAAAAATGTAATAACATAAAAATTAGAAACATAAACTTTATACCTCGACAAAGAGGAGGAGTGCTTTGAATTGGGGAGCATTCTCGGTAGCCACGCTGAAGTCCGCAACTTGTTCATCGAGAGAGGCCTCCGCTCCCAAGCAGACAAAAATGGGAGAGTTATTGAGAGGACCGCCCCAGATAGTTTTGTTGACAAAATATCGTTGTTGGAAGGTGAGAGACTCTGAAACGAACGAAAAATGGTCGAGAACTTGAGTGTAATTATGTGTCTCATATCCATCAGACTGGGAAACCACCTTCCGCTGCTTCCGAAAATGATGATGACCACGCAATGTGAGAGACAAAGGATGGGCCTTAAAACAATCAATAACGCTACACCCCATTATCACTAATAACAGAGTGATACGAAAATTATACATCCCGAAATCCATTTTTCCTCTGTACTCCCGAGACATAGCTCTCATGAATATATTCCCAAAGGGCAAAACTGTTTCTGGAACATGAAAATTCCATGAACTTCTTACATATATATAATTCTCACAAGGGAGGCCAATGCTTATTTTGTAAATAAATAATAAGAAATTGTTAAGGTCGTATAATAAGGCGGTAATAGAAAAACATTTAGTTAGTAAAACGCATTTAATATGCTTTAATTTCATTGTTGAATTCCATCATACACAATTATGTTATAAATATTTCAAAAAGTTATATTACACATCTCAGAAATTGTAAGCCATGTAAAAAGTCTTTTAAATGAAATTTATATAAAATTCTGACGCAACAATGACAGTAATGATGTGAAACTATGGTAAATGTCTAGAGAATGTTTAGAGCATTCTTATAAGCTGCTCTGGTAAATGCTTAGAGAATGCTTAGAGTATTGGGGTTTCAATTGTTGGATTTTTCGGGACTAAAATTAGGTGTAATGTCTTATGATGTAATCACTCGTATTTAATTGAATATGAACTGTAATATTACAGCGTTTTTATCTTACTGAAAAAAAAAAATATGTGAAACTATGACGTTTCAAAGATGTAAAATAAATTTGATATCATAATCTCTTCATGAAATTATTTTAGCTTATTGAAATATAAAATAAATTTCGTAAGGTGGTCTCCAAGTCAAATTAAAACCATTAATAAAAAATGAAATATAAAATAAATTTCGTAAGGTAGTCTCCAAGTCAAATTAAAACCGTTAATAAAAAATGAAATATAAAATAAATTTCGTAGGGTAGTCTCCAAGTCAAATTAAAACCATTAAATAAAAATGACATATAAAATAAATTTCGTAAGGTCGTCTCCAAGTGAAATTAAAACAATTAATAAAAAATGAAATATAAAATAAATTTCCATTGTCTTAATTTCCATTGTCTTAGATATAAAATTATCTTAAAATATTTTTATCTTAAATACAAATTTGTCTTAAACTTGAATATAAAATTTTACTTTAAAATATTTTTGTCCCAAATTGTTGGTCTTAAATTTTATATTTAAAACAATTCAATTGATATTGAATTTTAATATAAAACAATTCATTTGATATTAAATTTTAATATAAAATAAATTTTAATATAAAATAAATTTTATATTCGAGACAATTTAATTGATATTAAATAATAAAATAACTAAAATAAAAATGATTTTTTAAAAAAAAATATTTGTTTTGTCTTAAAAAAAATATCTTAAAAAAGAACTTAGTGTGTAGCTACTCCAATACAGACTATTTTTCACAATTTGAATTGCTTTTAAACAATTCCAAAAGCTACAATATTTCTAAAACTGTAAACTGAATATAATTCTCTTACATAATTACAAAGGTTACAACATTTCCTTTGCTTAAATTGAACTATTAATTAAATGTAAAGCGCACTTGAGACATGGGAGGAAATTATCCTTTAATATCTTCTAAATCGATTTAGAAATTTAATCCCTTTTATATTTTGGTTATGTCAATACAATTAGTAACTCATTTTATTTATGCTTTATACCATTATTATCCTATATAAATTTCTTAATAATAATTTAATACAATTAAATTCCTTGATAACAAATATATATTTTCATAAACCTATAATGAAATGTTTAACTTGGAGATTCACCAACATATAAATAGACTTTGCTACTACCATATGTGCCAGCACTTTGCTTAATAATACCACATACTACATCTAAAAACAATAAATCAGATTCATACTCCACTGAAAAATGGCTTCGATTGCACTGTTAATACTAGGCTAAAAAAAAACATATAGCCTGACAAAAAACATTTATATTCATTAATTTAACTGCACCATACTCATTCCTGCTACGCTCTCTATTGGTTTCAATGGTGACATCATTTGTGAGGAAACTGATAGTTGTATCGTTCAATCCAGCTTTTGATGATCTCGATTTCCTTTGTTCTCTGTTCTTTAAGCCATTCTGGATCATCTGGAGAAGAAGGTAATATGTCCATGCAATGGGTTCCTACAATTCATAATGCGTCCACCGCATACAGTGCATATGAGTTCGCTCTATAGTTGTTATATCAATATTCAGCGTTTTAGGAAATCATATTACCCTACTTACCGTTTTTGGCAGGGAGCGCGATTATGGTTTCAGATATATTCTCCTTCACACTGCAATTCATCCCGCAAAAAGTGCAAAGCATTAAAGAAGAATCGACAACAGACACGCTATAAAATCTAAAGTAAAACTGTCGATATAAAAAAAAAAAAGCCAATGAGTAATGGGTTGAGAATTACCCCCCACTGCTCCATGGATCCCGCAAACCATTTGAGAAAATGATGTTGCTCCCAAAATGTTTCAGCACCTTTCTTATGTCCTGTGTGCACCCAGAAATTATAATAAATCACATATTGCCAGCTTTGCTCAGATGTATACACATAAATTTTGATTAGTTAGTCTGGAACTTACACGGCCGCCATATTCAGTTGACACCCAATCGGGCCTGGGAAGCACTCCATATTCCCTTTTGCAATTCTCGGCGTAGGACTTTAGATCAAATAAGTTTAGGGGAAACATTGTTTTATTCGGATTCTGCGCCATTGGAAACACCATTTCCGTGCACGTCTGCAAAAGAGAGAGCGTATCTCATCTTACAGCATGTCTGCAAACATACAGATTATCTCCTCACCACTTCGTACTAAATCTATCAATCATGCAAATCAAGATTACCCATCTAAGATTCTCAAACCTGCCACCACCACGGGTAAAATTCATCGGAAAATATAACTCGCATGCAGGGTTGGTAAACTAAGCTGGCTGCGGCTGCTACCCGACCCAGAATGTCAGTACCTTCCGGGGCGCTATCGATGGCGTCGCATATCTACAGTATCCAACGATGTTAATATTCATTTCCGAAGAAATCTGCATTTTCCACCGTTGAGAAAATAAACATGCTTTGAAGCAACTGTGCAAAGAGTCACTGTCCAACCTTACTAGCGGACATTATTAGGATTAAAAAGTTTGATTTAAATTCCAATAATATATATTCATCTTCAATTTTATATAATTTTAAGAAAAATATTTATTTGATGAACAAATATTGATTTTTATTTATTAATTCTGAATATCGTTCTGCTCCATCTTGATACTAGATTGGAGAATTGGTTTAGTAATAACTTACGCTTATAACGTGCGAATAATTGTACTGTCCTGCTTGTCCGTACATGTCAGTCAGCGGACCACTCAACTCCGTTACGTCGGTTAGAATGCTGAGAAGCACGAGAGCAGAGAATGATGTGATCAGTGTAGAGCATACGGAAGTAATTTATTCAAATATTTATTTATTCTCGAGTTTCACATCACCTGCAAGTATTAAATATCTTGGATAAATTTTGGAGGCCTCCGTGGTGAGAAGCAAGTCTGTCCATTTCGCCCCACGATTTTTTGATTGTAGTGTAACAGCTCTCACTCGCATCCTGTGTTTATTAAACATAGAATCTGTGTTTATTAAACATAGAATCTCAGATATTAGACGATTGATCGAGAGACAATAATGATGAATGAAGGAAACATACTCTGAAATCCTTTGTAACAACGGCATAGAAAGTATCATCAGGAGTGACGTTGGGGAACAAGAGAATTGGGGCGGAAGATGCGAGTGCGCCTAGTGTAATGTGTGGGTACTTGAGACGAAACCATGCAGCTAGCACTGCAATCAGAAGGTCATATATTTAAAATAGTGATTAAAAGCTGAATAAATAATTATTTAGGATGGAACTTTAACATGGATTGAAATCATTTACTTCCTCCATATGATCCACCAAACACGATGATTGGACTATTTTCGGCCGACAAATTCTTCTTAAAATCTGTAATGAGTGTCGCGCAATCGGCCAACGCTTGCTCGGAAGTGAGGTATCCAAATGTGCTTGTATTGACGACGGGATTCGATGAGTTGCCTACTATTGTTGGAATTAATTCCAACTGCCGAGCCATCGCAGGAATGGAGGCGGCAACAAGTCCGCGGGGGTCCGGCAAGTTTGGCCAGGGGAGCAGCATACCCCATCGGACAGGGCCCACACCACTTGTTCAAATAACAGTCCGCGGGGGTCGTGAAAGATTTGTGGGCAGAGGTTCTTACCCCCCCGGAATGCTGACATCACTACAGCAAGGGCCCACATATGTTATACTACCATATATTATATGGTATATGATATATATAAGACTTGCGGGTTTAATATTATAACGTATTTGTTAATACAATAGTTGGTTTATTGTTTAACGTTATTTGTTTTGTTTTTAATATATATGTGACATACATATATTAAAAAGGCCCGTGATGTAATATATGAAATGTAGAAAGCCCAGAAAGATATATGGCTGTTGTATTATTTGTAATACACAGTAATGTTTTTTTATAAAAGGCACGGCAGTGCAGAGATAAAAAGACAGGAATGTAATTTTTATTACACAGTGAATTGCACAGCAATGCGGGAAGATAAGAAGAACAACAATGCCAGAAAGTCAGTTTGTGATCAATGCGGTTCCAAGCGGTCCTGACAGAAATTTAATGCAGCCATTAAGATTTCTGAAGCGGTGAACTTAGTAGTTGAAGTAATTTATGGCTGAAGATATTTCTGTTTTGTTATATGCAGAAACAGTCATTTGAAAATGTAATGTTTTCAATACACAGCAGCGTATTGTAAAAACACAGAGCAATGTTTTTTTTATATACAGTGCAGCGTATTGTTAAAAACAGAGACAGAGAGCAGAATTTTTAAAAATACACAGCAGAGTGTATGTTTGTTTTTAAAAACAGAGTATTCCAGCAGTGAATGTTTTTATTGAAACAGAGTTTTTAATTTGTGCACTGTGACAGCAGCAGTCACAATTGTAAATCCCTCTTTGAGGAAGAATCTGTAACAGCAGTTTTTTTTATGAATAGAAATTTTTTTTCTGAGTTGAAAACTCTGTCTGTGAGTGAAATTTTTAATTAGTTTCTCTGTGTTAAAGAGGCAGTTTTTTATTGTTTTGGAATTCTGAAAATTCCAACATGGTATCAGAGCCAATCCAGGCTATTTGAAGGTCAAATAAGCTGAAGGAAACAAATTCTTTGGTGCAGCAACCTCTCCAGCAGAGTGAAGGTTCAGCCAAGAAGAATTCGAAGGTATTTCTCTATATAATTTGTTGTGTAAACTGTTGCAGAACAGTGAGCTATTTTATTACACAGTCAAGTTTTTTATCATAGTTAAGAGTGCAGAATGGCTGGAGCAGCCAGCACAGGTATGAGTTTGGGAAGTGTCCATCTCCCACAATTCAATGGAAAGAATTATGATTATTGGTCAATAACCATGAAAGCTTTATTTACCTCACAAGAATTATGGGAATTAGTTGAGGATGGCTTTGAAGAGCCAGCAGATGAAGCAGAGTTTTTAATGTTAAATCAAGCAGGAAGAGAACAGTTGAAGAACAATAAGAAGAGAGATGCTAAGGCTCTTTTCTTCTTGTATCAAGCAGTGCATGAGAGTGTGTTTCCAAGGATAGCAGCAGCTAAGAAATCCAGTGAAGCATGGGAAACTCTCAAGACAGCCTATCAGGGTATGGAGAGAGTGAAGACAGCAAAACTTCAGTTGCTGAGGAGAGACTTTGAGACTCTCTGTATGAAAGAGTCAGATAACATTGACTCATTTTTCACTCATGTGATTGGAATGGTCACACAAATCAGATCTCATGGAGAGACTCTTGAGGACAAGAGGATTGTTGAAAAACTCTTGAGGAGTCTACCCTCAAGATTCGATGTGATTGTCACCACCATAGAAGAGACAAGGGATCTCACAAAGTTTTCAGTGGATGAATTACATGCATCACTGATTACCCATGAACAGAGATTGGGTAGGAGTGAGAACTCATCTCTTGAACATGATTTTAATTCCCAGATGCCTTTCGGAAGAGGAAGAGGGCAAGGCAGAAGAGGAAGAGGCAGAAGCCAAAACAGAGGTGGAAGGAACAATCCAGCAAATGCTCAAGGAAGGGGCAGCAATCCAAATCAGCATCAAGGCCAAGGCAGCAGCCAACAGAATGGTCAGCAGAATGCACAAGGACAAAGGTATGATAAGTCCAATGTCCAATGTTACAATTGTAAAAAATATGGTCATTATGCTAATGAATGTAGAAAGAAGAAGCAGAATGATATGAGAAGTGAAACTAGTGTAAATTTCACAAAAGAAAACAACAGTCAAAGTAATTTGTTTTTAGCTTGTAATATGGCTGAAGAAAAATCTGAAGATCTATGGTTTCTAGACTCCGGTTGTAGTAACCATATGACAGGAAACATAGCCATGTTTTCTATGTTAGATGAAAGTGTGCAGTCACAAGTCACACTAGGAACTGATAGCAAAGTTTCTGTTATGGGAAAAGGAGATGTAAATGTTCTAACAAGATTAGGTGCAAGAAAAACCATAGCAGATGTTTATTATGTTCCAGGAATGAAGTGTAACCTCTTAAGTGTTGGACAGCTTGTCCATAAGGGGTATAATGTTTTCTTTGATAATGATGTTTGTACCATCATGGATAAACCACCCAGCAAACAGTGTATTGCTGAAGTGAAGATGACAAGGAACAGGATGTTCCCTCTTCGAATGAGAGCAGACTTGAAGAATGGTGAAGAGAAAGCAGCAGTTGCACAAGAGACTTACCAAAGCGAACCAAAGGATGATAATTGGTTATGGCACTTGAGATTTGGTCATCTCAACTTTGGAGGTCTTAACTTGTTGAACAGAAAAGGAATGGTAAATGTTTTACCATTGATAGAGAAATCGGACAGCCTTTGTGAAGGTTGTATTCTTGGGAAACAACACAGAGAAAGTTTTCCTTCCGGAAAAAGCATAAGGGCAAAAGCACCTTTAGAGATTGTCCACTCAGATGTATGTGGACCGATGCAAACTCCATCGCTTGCAAGCAGCCACTATGTCTTAACATTCATAGATGATTTTACAAGAAAAACTTGGGTTTACTTTTTGAAAAAGAAAAGTGAAGTGTTTGAAAAATTTTGCAATTTCAAAGCACTTGTTGAGAATCAGAGTGGGCTGCATATCAAGGTCTTAAGGACTGACAGAGGAGGTGAGTATATATCTAAATATTTTCTACGTTTTTGTAGAGAAAATGGTATTCATAAACAGTTTACAACTAGATATACTCCACAGCAAAATGGAGTGGCCGAAAGGAAGAACCGAACCATAATGGACATGGCGAGGAGTATGCTTAAGGCAAAGCATTTGCCTAATGATTATTGGGCTGAAGCTGTACATTGTGCAGCGTATATTTTAAACAGGTGTCCTACAAAAGCAGTAATGAACAAAGTGCCGGAAGAGGCATGGAGTGGCGCAAAGCAAGGTGTCACACATATGAAGGTTTTCGGATGTGTGGCTTATGCACACATTCCGGATCAGCTAAGGAAGAAGTTGGACAGCAAGGGGGAGAAATGTATTTTCATTGGATACAGTGAGGAATCCAAGGCCTACAGGTTATATAACCCATCCAACAAGAAGTTTCTTGTGAGTAGAGATGTTCAGTTCATTGAAGAGGAAGCTTGGGATGGAAGCATAGAGAAAACAGTGAATGTTAAACATTGTTTATCTCATGATGAGAATGATGATGAGGTGGCTGAAATACATCCCCAAACAGCAGCATCAACACCGCAAAGTACACCCTTGAGGAGAAATGAGAGTGCTTCTCCAAGCACACCACAAGGAGGAAATTCAAGTGCTTCTTCAAGTACTTGTACACCTACAGAAAGAGGTAAGAAATTCAGAAGTTTGAAAGACATTTATGAACAAGATATAGCTAATGAAGGTATCAATTCTTTGTTTGCTTTATATTGTCATGTTGATGATCCTGTTCATTTCGAAGAAGCTATCAAGGATAGGAAATGGATAGAAGCTATGGATGAGGAAATAAATGCCATAGAAAGGAACAAAACTTGGGATTTGGTTGAACTCCCAAAAGGTAAAGATGTCATTAGTGTTAAATGGGTCTACAAGACCAAGAGTAATGCTGAAGGCAAGATAGAGAGACACAAGGCAAGGCTTGTTGTCAAAGGCTATAAGCAGAAGCATGGCATTGATTATGAGGAAACTTTCGCACCGGTTGCCAGAATGGAAACCGTGAGAGCAGTGTTGTCCATAGCAGCACAAAACAAATGGAAAGTTTACCAAATGGACGTGAAGTCGGCATTCCTGAATGGAGTGTTAATGGAAGAGGTTTACATTGAACAACCTCTTGGCTATGAAAAGAAAGGCCAAGAGCACAGAGTATGCAAGTTGAAGAAGGCTCTTTATGGGCTGAAGCAAGCGCCAAGAGCGTGGTACAGTAGGATAGATTCATATCTACTGGAAAATGGATTTGAGAAGTGTGAGGGAGAACCCACCCTCTACATCAAGGAACAAGACGGTAAAATTTTGATTGTTGTCTTGTCTGTTGATGATGTTATTTTTACAGGTAATGATGATTGCCTTATTGAACATTTTAAAACAGTCATGAAAGAAGAATTTGAAATGACTGATATGGGTTTGCTGAGATACTTCTTGGGAATAGAAGTAGAACAAGATGAAAGTGGGATTTTTATCTCACAGGCAAAGTATGTTAATGAAGTTCTTGAAAGATTTAACATGCAGGAAAGCAAAGCAGCAATCACTCCCACAGTGATGGGATTAAAGCTCAGCAGAGAGGACAACAGCAAGGATTTTGATCCTAGTTTATACAAGAGCATAGTTGGCAGCCTCATGTATTTGACTGCAACTAGGCCGGACATAATGCATGCTGTTAGTTTGATTTCCAAGTTCATGGAAAAGCCAAAGGAGGCACATTGGCAAGCAGCAAAAAGGATTTTGAGGTATGTTAAAGGTACAAAGAAATTTGGTATTTTTTATACTACTTCAGAAAGTTCAGATTTAGTTGGATACACGGACAGTGATTGGGCTGGAAGTGTTGATGATCGGAAGAGCACTTCCGGTTATGTTTTTCACATGGGTTCAGGAGCCATTTCATGGGCTTCTAAGAAACAACCCGTTGTAGCATTATCTACAGCAGAAGCAGAATATGTGGCAGCTACGGCAGCAGCGTGTCAAGCAGTTTGGATGAGAAAAATGTTGAGAAGCTTATGTCAAGAACAGGTAAAAGGGACAGTGATATTTTGTGACAATAGCTCAGCTATTGCATTGTCTAAAAATTCTGTTTTTCATAAAAGAACAAAGCACATTGACACCAAGTTTCATTTCATAAGGGAATTGGTAAGCAATGGCGAGATTGTTTTGCAGCATTGCAGAACAGAGGATCAATTTGCAGATATCCTCACAAAGCCACTACAACAGAAAAGCTTTGAATATTTCAGGAGATGCATGGGTATGCAGGAAAACCCAGCAGTTGAAATTAAGGGGGAGTGTTGGAATTAATTCCAACTGCCGAGCCATCGCAGGAATGGAGGCGGCAACAAGTCCGCGGGGGTCCGGCAAGTTTGGCCAGGGGAGCAGCATACCCCATCGGACAGGGCCCACACCACTTGTTCAAATAACAGTCCGCGGGGGTCGTGAAAGATTTGTGGGCAGAGGTTCTTACCCCCCCGGAATGCTGACATCACTACAGCAAGGGCCCACATATGTTATACTACCATATATTATATGGTATATAATATATATAAGACTTGCGGGTTTAATATTATAACGTATTTGTTAATACAATAGTTGGTTTATTGTTTAACGTTATTTGTTTTGTTTTTAATATATATGTGACATACATATATTAAAAAGGCCCGTGATGTAATATATGAAATGTAGGAAGCCCAGAAACGTATATGGCTGTTGTATTATTTGTAATACACAGTAATTTTTATAAAAAGGCACAGCAATGCAGAAATGAAAGAAAGAAAGCACAGCAGTGCGGGAAGATGAAAAATCAAAGTGCCAGAAAGTCAGTTTGTGATCAATACTACTTCCAAGCGGTGCCTGCAGAAATTTATGATACCATAAATGAAATCTGAAGCGGTGAAATTTGTGGTTGAATGTCAATGAATGGCATTAAACAGGCTGAGATATTTTTTATGAGATATTTTCTGTTTTGTAATATGTAGAGACAGAGCCATATTTTATGTAATGTTTTTATATACACAGCAGCGTATTGTAAAACACAGTGAGCAGAGTTTTATGCACAGCAAAGTGCATTTTGTAAAAGACAGAGAGTGTTTTTGAAAACAGAGTAATCACAGCAGTGACTGTTTTTGGTGAGACAGAGTGTCATTTGTAAATGACAGAGTGATAATTGTTGAACTGTGTTTGCAGCAGTCTCAATTATTTTGTAATCCCTCTTTTGAGGAAGTCTGTAACAGCAGTTATTAATAAGCATTATTATTTATGTCCATAACTGAATAATATACTTCCTTAAATCTAAAGATAAACATATACAACTCCTAAATAAATCGATGTCAATAACACAGTATTGGTTACCTCTCGAAAAGGTTTCTTGTAAAACGGGTGCTACGCTAAACGAATATAAATTGCCGTGCATGAGGTTATATTTGACTAAGACTTTTGTGTGGTTCCAGGTGAGTTGAAATTCCTGTTACTCTAAATTCGATTTTCATGCAAACAAATCTCGTCCACATTCTTTGAGGCCAGCTGACTTCAAGAGGACCCACGCGTGGCACTTTATTCAAATCAGAAAACACTTTTCACACCTTCACACGCCACTTTCCGACCTTCGTTGCCGTGCTTTGATTCCTCTCTATTTGGAATGCGGCCCGGCAATTTCTTCAAATCTTCTACGTCCATTTCCTATATAAACCCCTTACAACCTCCATTCTTCCTCGTCTTTCTCCTTTCTAGATTCCCCCACTACCGAAATATTTTCGCGTTTTTGTTCCTCAATCAAACCAAGAGATTTTTATATTTTTGGTTCTCTGCAAATTTTACAGCAATGACAGGAAGCTCATCAAAACAGTCTTCCTCTGTTTATGATTTCACAGTCAAGGTAATTTCTATCTCCATATTAGTTCATTTCTTTGAACTCATGTTTTCTCTAATATTATTATCTTTAAATCCATTTACATAAAGAAATTCTGAATTAATACTGTTAAGTTGTATGCAGGACATCCGGGGTAATGATGTGGATCTCGGCATCTATAAGGGCAAGGTTTTACTCATTGTCAATGTTGCCTCTCAATGGTAATTTTTGATTTCATGGTTGATAGAATTTATGCGATTAAATGGGGAAAAATAGAATTTTTAGACCTCACAGCTTTGTAAATCTTTAAAATAAGGCATTTTATATGATTTGTTTAAAAAAAAATTGTATTGAAAGAACAACATTATCTTCTACGCTTTTCCTGGATTACGGATTGCTATCTGTTTTGTAAGTGAAATTATACTCATTTTAAAATTTGACTGATTCAGGCCTCTCTGTTATTATTTGCTTTTGCAGTGGGTTGACTAATTCTAATTATAATGAGTTGAATGAAGTATATACAAAGTACAAGGATCAAGGTATTATCTAAACTTACATTTTTCTGGAATGGGTTGGTTCTGATCATATTTAAATTAGTCTGAACATAATAGCTGTCTTATTATTTCCTGTTGCAGACAATAGTGTGTATCTTTGACCAAAAAGGTCAAACTTTTATAACATTTGAGATCCAGTTCTCATTTCAACCTGTTCAGAATGTTTGTATTAGTGTAAACAATATGCGGTAATGGGTCATGCAGTCCTGTGTTACCATAAAACTGGCCAACAGACTGGTTTCTGCTTCTGTTCCAATTTCCATTTCTGTTTCAATTACTGTCTGTACAAGAGGATCCCCTGACCAGCATCTTGTCTCAGGGGTTGGTCTACAGGGAGTCATGGATTTTGTATGGCCCCGGTTTGATTATCGCATCCCTTGGAGTGACCTTTTTTGGTTGAGAGTGGCTTCATCTTGGTTTATGTAGCTGACACAATTATTTTCATTTAACGCACTCTGTTACTGTTTTGTACTGTGACTGCTGAACCCCATAATCAGTTATAAGAATACCCTGACACAAAGTTCATAATTGAGATCTGGTTATCAACCCTAAAGCCATGTAATAGGGTTTCTAACAACAACAGACATGCCCACATTTATATTGGGTTACATTAGACCAAATTAATTTTACCAAATCTCTTAGCCTAAGTTGAATGTCTTTTTGTAGGAGGAATTAAGTATTTTTATGGAATCCATAATTTTCATTCTAGAATCCTAGTTATTAGTTTGGAAAGTTTACTAACACTCTGTGGGTTTTTGGTGTAACAACAAACCCTTCATAATATTGGAGCTTCTACCCAATATCACTTCTATGGAATCCATAATTTCCACTCTTTACAATTGAAAAAATATTTAAAAGTTCAATAAAATCTTTTAGAGCTTCCACCCAGTATGGCTTTTATAGAATCTATAATTTCCACACTTTTAAATTGAAAAAATATTTGAAAGTTCAATAGGATCTACTCAATTAGAGAGTGGTACAATAAATACCAGCTATTTCCATTAAACCACTTTTTAGAATTTCAATTTGTTTTGAATCTCCCGAAACTTATGTAATGAATCTGGTGAACCGTTTGCAGGATTAGAAATACTGGCTTTCCCATGCAATCAGTTTGGTGGACAAGAACCAGGTGATAATGAGCAGATTGCAGAAGTGGCCTGCACTCGCTTTAAAGCAGAGTTTCCCATATTTGACAAGGTCTTCATTTTCTTTTTTTAATACCTTCTCGGATTTCTTTTTTCTTGTTAGTAAAGATGATTCGTCTAAATTAACCACCAGTCCATCTAGTTGTTTCTTTGTATCTTTGGGGCTAAGTGGCAGCTCTGTGATGTAGGTCGAAGTTAATGGTGGTAATGCCGCTCCTCTCTACAAGTTCTTGAAGTCTAGCAAAGGTGGTCTTTTTGGCGATGGAATAAAGTGGAACTTCACAAAGTTTCTGGTGGACAAAGATGGAAATGTTGTAGAACGTTATGCACCCACTACGTCTCCATTGAGTATTGAGGTATCGGGCAACCCCTTTTTGTTAGTTCCATATGTCATCTATGCAAATATCATCGCGATGATTAGTTAGTTCACTATTTAATCACTTCAGATAAATTTCTTCCATATTAAAAGGGTGTTTGGTTAAAACATTCTAGCTTATATAATGGATGCAAAGTTGAAAATAGTTGCTGATATTTTTTATTCATTTTTGCAGAAAGATGTCAAAAAGTTGTTAGGAATTGCTTGATCCTTGAAAGCAGCAACATACGCTACCATTTCAGTTTGAATAATAAGCAGCAGTGGCAATATTGAAGAAAGCATTGGTATCAGTTTGGCAGTTCGTTGAACTGCATATTGGTTATTGCATACATACAATGTGTTATTTGTAATCTTCCAGATGTTTCCACCTCTATAATAATAACGATGGATATAGTTTTAATATAATTTTGACTTCCAAAACTCTTAACGAAGTTTTCAATATCAGAAACTTACAAAATCAACTGAGCACATTACTCCATTGGTTTCATGATGATGAATTTCTATATCAATAACAGGGATTATATTTTTTTGAAGGAATATAAAGGGACGTGAAAATGCAGACTGCATTTTGGAACCTTATTCAAACACTATGTTACATTTTGGTATCATAATTATTGTTACATTTTTTATTTTTTTTGCCCTCCAAAGCCGCCCTTGGAATATGATTTTATCTATTATATGTTTATCAACACCCATGAAATCTACAAAAAATGCATACATTCTACATCATTATCATGTTCCTTACAGATATAAATATAAAGTCATAAATTCTATACTATTAAGATTTACATGGCATGCAATTATATCAAATTAATTGCATTTTTAATTAATAAATAAATAATTATTAAAGTATTTAGTTTTTTTAAATCCAAAATCACAATTTAAAAATATTTAGGTATTTGTATTTATGAATAAAATACAAAATTATTATATGAAGGTATTTATCATTTAGATATTTGTATTTGTGATACTATTATATATGGAATACTAAGAAGGTTGTAGATGAAGAACATTTTCTCTTAGGTTGTCTAGCTTTTACTCACATCCATTCTAAGTTCAAAAGTATTTGTCACATTACCAATTTTCTTGACTTATTAAGTCAACATAACTATGGTGATCTAGGAAAGTTTTTGTCATTTTTTTGGAGGATAGAAATCAAATGTTAAAGAATCTCAATTAATCTCTTTCTTTCTTAAGGTTCAATAGATCATATTGATTTTAGTAGACCTTAATTATCATCGTTACGATTATCACAAATAATTATATTAAGGCGATGTTTATCATTTTCCTTTTTCAATAATAAATCAATTTTCATTTTAAATTAAAATTTCTAATCTAAAACATATTGAGTTTTTTTAATTAACCTTTCTTCGATATTGTAAACCAAGGTGTTTATCCATTTTTAAATTATTAATTAAATGTATTGCTTTTGTTTAATCTTTGGATTTTTCAATAAAACTTTGCATCTTACCCAAAGAAGAGGTGGTTATAACATGATCCTAATTGGGAATAAGAGAGATATCAAAATAGGTCGAGTAGGTTATAATGATATTTTATTCCCAAAAATTAAAATGTTTAATAAATATTTATAATATTATTTTAAATATACATTTTAAAGGATATAGTTATAAGTAGAGAACAAAAAGGCAATAAGTATTGACAGGTAGTTTGGACAATAAAATTATGAGATGTAAGAAAGATGATAGGTTGTAATGTAATTTAATTTTTTTAGAGTAATCACATATAACCATATATATTATAGTAGAATGTGAATGAAAAATAAATAAAACTCGAGAAAGATATTTTGCATTAATGATATTAAAAAATAGAGTTGTTTTCACTATCATTTTTAAGGGGACACTTTCTAGAGTAAGAGCTCTAAATATAATGTAATATTCCCAATTAGCTTTTAGCTAGTTGGAATATTATATGTTGCTTCTATTTTCAGTCTAGAAGAATAATGGGGTAGGGAGATCCTTAAATCTCTTTAGTAGGAATAAAACACTTCCAATGTGAATGTGGATAAGTTTAGATAGTCAAAATAAAGCCACCTTGGGTGTGAAAGGGAGCAATGCATGTAGACTAGATCAAGGTTGACCAGTTCGACAGTGCTACCAAAGAAGTGGGGACAACACATTTTTGCAGGAGGAGACTTTGCATGGAAGTAGCCTCATAAATGAGTGGGGTCAAGGGTGAAGGAGCTCACCAAGAATATAAGGGAAAGGATGGCAGCCATGAGAGGCATTCAGAATATTGTTTATGTTTGAGCCTTATGACTTATTGCATGCTTCAACTGTTTAGCTGGGTTTGTTGTACTATTTAGTACAAGAGCATTTCCATGCAGGAATTCCCTACACTTTCTTGGAGGACTTGGGAAGGCAATCTGAGAAGAGTATTCTGAGCTTCATTTCCACCATTTGGCATTGGGCCAAGCAGTCACCTACAACCACAACACAGTCTCCTTGAGGAACTGCGTTATTTTTCATGGTGTTGCAGTGGAGGGGTCAAAAACCCTCTTTATGAGCTAGTTTCCTAGTGAAAGGATCAGCCTTTCACCTAGATAGCTAGTAAGGAGAAGTTACAGCCATTTTTTGGTCTTTTCAGCTATATTTATGCGGAGCTTCAGTAAGACATCGTGATTCAGCCACATATATGCAGTTTATACTTTTTATATCTCATGCCTTTCAAGAAACCCTTGTCGAGTTATCTTGGGAATGTGTAGAAGAGACTAGTTCTCCATTTTTCAGCCCTTTTGAGTAATATATTAGCAGATCCATTTGTCTTTTTATTTCTGTAGTAGTAACCCTCATTGGAGTATGTTGTCATATGCTTTAGAGTTTTTGTGTTGCAGTATTCATGGGATTGTAGTTTTTCTGGGCTTGGGAGGCCTGTTTAACTAAGTTGGAATGATTTGTTTCTCATCACATTGTATATTTGGTTGCTATGATGCATAAAATAATGGATCCATGGTCTGTTCTTGACTTCTATAACATAATTTGTTGAATAATTCATTTTTGGTGCTTATATTGTTGTCTTTCCTAATTAGGAATATTACGGTGGTATCAGAGCTCTAATCTTGGCTCAGCTTGCGGAGCAATACATATATAACCATGGAGGAGAGAGAGCTTCCAAAACTTCTTCCCCAAGCCATGTAAGAAATTGCAAAAGATGTCAAGGAGATGAGATTTGAAAGGCATAAGGAATCCCCTAGAGGGTTTCACCATGGAGAAAGCTTTGACACCTCACATTTGTGGTGGGAGCAAACAGTAGCACAACCTTCTTAACAACGCTCTCATATGCCCACATTCCTATCTTTGGAAGGTGAGGAAGGAGGGCACTTGAGGGAGGAAACCCTTAGTGACTATTTTGTGGAATATGAATCTCAATCTTGAAGATTTAAGGAACATTTTAACTTTCAAGGGTTCTTTCAGATCAAGGATGGTGGGAGATCCTTCAATCACCATAAAAAGGGAGGGTACATGAAAAACTCAAATCTATAGCGTAGTTTGGGCATATTCCTTTTGCCCTCTTATAATGGATCACCCAAGTGCACAACTAAGGCTTGGGTAGAGAAGTTGGATACTTATTTCCAACTCAACAGAGTTTCAGAATTGGAGGCTATCAAAATAGCAACGTTGCACCTAGAAGGTGAGGCACATGAGTGGTGGTTTCATGAGTTATCTACACTTGTGCATGCTAGTATCACTTCATATTCAGACTTCACGAGGAGGTTGGTGGAGCGACTTGGTCCCAAGGATCCAGAGGCACACTTTGTTGGGCTAACCAAGCTCAAGAAATTGGGAGATTTAGAAACCTATATCTCTAAGTTTTTTAAGCTTTCAATCATGGTATCTAACATCACTATGACCCGAAGAGTATGCATGTTTATTGATGGTGTCAAACCAGGAGGTAACTCCTCAAAACTAGAATGTGTATTAGCTGAAGAATGTACATGCTTATATAGATGGGAGGTGAGGCTATTGGGATTCATCTCCCAATGACTCTTGGCCTTCCTTATTTCCTAATATTAAATAATATACAAAAATATAAATGCACACCCATCCATAGGATTAGGTGTCAACATTCCCCCCTTTAATCCGAAGGGATGTTGGTGAGTCCAAGCATCGATCTGAACTTTTCAAACTTTTCTCTTCCAAGTGCTTTGGTGAAGATGTCAGCAGTTTGATCATTTGTGGAACAATGATGTAGATGGATGGTTTTGGCCTGAACATGATGTCGAATTAGATGGTACTTTGTATTGATGTGCTTTGTTCGATCATGGAACTTTGGGTTCTTGGCCAACTTTATTGCAGAAGTGTTGTCGATCATGAGTGGAGTGGAATACATTTGTTTCATCTGCAAATCTTCCAGGATTTTCCGGAGCCACATAATTTCCTTTGTTGCTTCAGCTGCTGCCACATATTCTGCCTCGGTCGTGGAATCTGCTGGAACTGACTGTTTGCGTGATCTCCATGAGACAGCTCCTGATCCAAGACTCATGGTGTAACCTGTAGTAGACACCCCTGTTTCTTTGTCGCCATCAAAGTCTGAATCAGAATATCCGGTCAAGTTGAAGTCGCCTACCTGTGTATATTTGAGTCCAAAGTCTTGAGTCCCCTTCAAGTACCTTAGTACTCTTTTTGCAGCAGACCAATGTCCTTCACAAGGTTTTTGTATGAACCTTGAGAGGATTCCAACAGCAAATGAGATGTCAGGTCTGGTGGTGGTCAGATAGATAAGACTTCCTACAAGCTGTCTATACTTAGTTGCATCCTCAAATTCCTTCCCTTCAATAGATGTGAGCTTCAAGTTTTGTTCCATTGGAGTACTTAAGGGTTTACAGTCATCCATGCCAAACTTGTTCAAGAGATCTCTAATGTACTTCTTCTGAGAAAGAAATATGAATTTAGGATGTTGAATTACTTCAATACCCAAATAGTAATGAACATGACCCAGATCAGTCATTTCAAAACCTTTCTTCAACTCTTTCTTCATGGATGCAATATAGCTCTCATTGTTTCCTGTTATCAAAAGATCATCTACATATACCACAAGATATACAACTTTTTTTCCAACTTTCTTAACAAACAAAGTTGCATCATCAAGATCAAAATGTTTGAAGTCAAGTTTCAGAAGATGCTTGGTCAATTTCTCATACCAGGCTCGTGGTGCTTGCTTGAGGCCATACAAGGATTTTACAAGTTTGCAAACTTTGTGTTCTTGACCCTTTATCACAAATCCTTCTGGCTGGGACATATAAACTTTCTCCTTTAGATCTCCATTCGAGAAGGTTGTTTTTACATCCATCTGATGGACTTTCCATCCACTCTGAGCTGCTAAGGCAAAGAGAGTCCGGATGGTGGTCCATTTTGCTGTGGGAGCAAAAGTTTCTTCATAATCAACTCCTTCTTTCTGTGCGAATCCTTTTGCCACAAGCCTGGCCTTGTGCTTGTCAAGTGAGCCGTCTTCTTTGTACTTGTTCTTGTAGACCCACTTACAGCCAATTGGTTTCATTCCCAAAGGCAGATCAACCAGCTTCCAAGTGCCATTCTTTATCAAGGCATCATACTCCTTCTGCATCGCTTCTTTCCATTCATCATGAGAAGCAGCTTCTTTGAAGGAAGTTGGTTCATGATATGTAGACAAACTCAATTCACAGTTATAAGCAATATCCATATCAACAGGGGAATCAGAATTATCTACATCACCTTCGATTTCTTGAGTGGAACTTCTTGTTCCTGTTTTTCCAACCTCATCAGGATGAACATCCTCCGGTGTCTTTGTCAGCCATTTGGGGGGACCTTTCTGAGATGGCCCTGGCTAGTCACTTGACTGAGTTGGGATTGATTCAAGATTCAATCTCCCAATTCTGTCGATCACATCATCCAATGTGTCATCCGTGGTTGTTTCTTCATGTGGGGGAGAGTGTGGTTCAGGAAATGATTCCACGGTTTGATTCAATATCGGAATCCCCCCTTCAAGGTGTGGAATCACATTATCAAATTCTTGGAAAGACTTTGCATGTGTGAATCTGTCCAGGCGATCAAGTTGCCGCTCAACAACCTTGTCACTCTTGGAAGATTCAAGAAATATGACATCTCTTGCTATCACAAACTTCTTATTTACTTCATCATAGAGACGATATCCTTTGGAGGTATTGGAGTACCCCAAGAAGATACATTTGCAACTTCTAGCACCAAGTTTTTTCCTTTGACCCTTGGGTATCAAGGCATAATAGGTGGACCCAAAGACCCTGAAATGCTTTACCGAAGGAATGTGGCCATGCCACATTTCAAAAGGAGTTTTGTTTCTAATTGAACTTGAAGGACACCTATTCTTTATGTAAACGGCACATAGAACTGCATCAGCCCAAAACATCAATTTTACATTCTTGAAAAATAACATGGAGCGGACCATATTTAAGATGGTTCTGTTCATTCTTTCAGCTACACCATTCTGTTGTGGATTATATGGCACTGTTGTTTGATGTTTTATTCCATGTTGACAAAGATAATTTTCAAATTCATTTGAGGTGTATTCTTTTCCATTATCAGTGCGTAGAGAGCCAATATGTGTTTGTGCATCATTTTCAATCCATGCATGAAAATTTTTGAAAGTTTGAAAAGCATCAGACTTATTCTTCAGTAAGTAAATCCAACACATTCTGGTGTAGTCATCAATAAATGTCATCATGTATTTGTTTCCATTTGCAGAAGCAATAGGCATAGGGCCACGTAAATCTGAATGAACAAGTTCAAGTTTCCTATGTGCTCTTGAGTGTGAATCATGAAATGGCTGTTTGCTATGCTTTCCTAGAATACAAGCATCACATTCCTTAGGTTTTCTAGGAATTGTAGGCAATCCATCAACACCATTTTTCTTCAACAAACGAAGGCTGTCATAATTTAAGTGTCC
The DNA here is from genome assembly GCA_034641835.2 of Pinus albicaulis. NCBI lineage: Eukaryota > Viridiplantae > Streptophyta > Pinopsida > Pinales > Pinaceae > Pinus > Pinus albicaulis. The sequence continues at coordinate 383,677,430 of CM076575.1, forward strand.
AAATCTAGCATGCCATAAAAGAATTGATGGAAATGTACCTTCATCATGATATGAACTGAATGCAAAGTTTTGAGCATGGGCGGATGAACCTTTCAGCTTCAAGAGTCTCCCTTCTTCTATTCCCTCCATGACAAGTGAGTGATCTGATGCTGATCTGACCTCTGCCTTGCCATCAAACAAGTGAAATGAGTGTCCTTGCTGCCGGATTTCAATCAGGGACAACAAGTTTCTCTTCAACTCCGGGAGGTATAGAACCTCATGTAGGATATGATCAGGAAGACCAGGCAGTTTAAGCCTGACTGTGCCAAGCCCTGATGGCTTGAGTTTGGATTTATCTGCGAAATATACTGCTCCATCAACTTTGTCAGTGAATTCTTTAAAAAAATCTTTTCTAAATGTCATGTGACATGTTTCTCCTGAATCTAGCAACCAATCATCTCTCCATGAAGTAAATGAAACATCAAATAGGTTTTCAGTTACTCCATTGTTACAATGTGCTAGAACATAATGAGCTGATTCAGCTGGTTTACCTTTGTCTTTGTCATCAATTTTACCTCTGTCTTGATTTGTTTGCTACTGAGCTTTAGATTGTCTGCCCCCCTTTTCTCTGAAGTTTCTTCTTCGTCTTTTGTCTGCTCTTCGTTTGGATGAACCTGAAGCATGTCTCTTTTCTCTCTGTGCCAAGTAGGCAGCCTCTTTAGAAGATGAAGGGACTGTCATCTTCTTTTGAAGGAGGAGAGAAAAACCAAAACTTTGCTGGAAAATTTCTCTTGAAGGAGAGAAAACAAAAAAATCTTTTGCTGGAAAATATACTCAATTAAAAAGGGCAGAAACTCTTGCTGGAAAAAATATTCTGCTCAAAAACTCTTGCTGAAGACTGAATTTAAAAAATACTCTTTGCTATAAACTGATTCTGCATAAAAAAAATGTATTTTTTTTTGTTTGGGAAAAAATTGTATGTGAAAAAATGGCGAATGGTTTTGTAAAGGACGGAATGATATGAATGGGAGGGGGCAGAATTATGAAAGGGGAAAGAAGGGGCGGAATGGAGGGATATGGGAATTATATGACTATGGGAAATATACAACGATTTTAAATGACAAATATAACATGGTATATAACCCTGCTGTCGACGTCAACAGTATATAACATGGTATTTAAAACTGGGGCGGAAATATAAATGGAAGATATTATAAGGAGGAGTGGTATTATATGAAACCGATATTGATGTTAAGGCGTAAATGGTATGGTGAGAGGGGCGTAAACATAAACAGTGGCAGCGTTTAAATGACAACGTTGTAATATATTAAGGCGTGCTTACAGCGTTTAAATGGAGGCGTGCTTACAGCGTTGTAATATATATGAAGGCGGTATATGAATGTCGACAGCGTTATATGTAAGCGGTAAGAGGGCACAAACAGTGGATAATGCAAAGTGGTATTATATATAACCCAGCGTTTGAATATGAAGCACAATACAGCGTATATGAAATCACAATATAACCGGTGATAACACCATGTAATGACAGCGTTTGATGACAAATGGGCGGTAATATATAACAGAGCGGTTTTGAAATGGGAAATTACAGCGTTGTATTGTTGTGGAGTGGCGTTTGGAATTCGTGGGCCGACAGCGTTCTATGAAAGCGCTGGAATGTATCACATGAGGAATTATAATATGACCAAGTGAGTGAAATGCAGACAGGCGCTGGTGTATATATATACAATGCGGTCGACTGAATGCTGCGTGAGCATTGTATGGAAAGGGCAGTATATGCGTTGGGTGATGTAACAGTGAGGGAGATGAGTGAGGGCGCAGGGAGAATGGAGGAGGGAGGTGAATGAATGGAGAGGAGCGCAGGGATGAATGGAGAGGAGGAGGCCCAAAAGGGCGTTACAAAAAATTTGAACTTGAATCTGCAGGAAGACAGAGTTGCAGGACTGCTGGAATGGCAGAATGGCAGAGCTGCAATTTGCAGATTGACAGAGCCTGCAGTCTTCAGGAGCTGCAGGAGCTGGAGCTGCAAATGTCAGTGCTAAATAGGGAAAAAAAAATGCAGAATAACAGTCTAGCAATTAATGAGCAGCAAAAACTATTAAAAAATATTGACTGAGCAAAGGATAGGGAGTTACACCACAGGGCAGAAATGCCAATAGTGGGGCTGGCTCTGATACCATGTCAAACCAGGAGGTAACTCCTCAAATCAAAATGTGTATTAGCTGAAGAATGTACATGTCTTTATAGATGGGAGGTGAGGCTATTGGGATTCATCTCCCAATGACTCTTGGCCTTCCTTATTTCCTAATATTAAATAATATACAAAAATACAAATGCACACCCATCCATAGGATTAGGTGTCAACAGATGGGATGGTTGAACCATTGCATGGGTTGGTGAAATCCACTAGACCAACTACACTTCAAGAAGCTATGGAGAAGGCTAGGGACTTGCAACATGCTTTAGCCAAGGCCAAAGCCCCATTCCAGAAAAATATCTCCTCTTGCACAAAGGAGAATCAGGAGAAGGCATCTCTTGATAATGATCAGAGAGATCTAAGGAAAAACTTTGTTTCACTTGTCAGGAGCCATGGGTACCAAACCACCAATGTGTTGCAGGGAAAGCACATTGCATTGAGATATTTTCTGACAAGGAGAAGGATACTAGCGCTGTAGCAGCAGAAGGAGGTGCACCACCCACAGGAGATGTAGTGAAGGCATTTAATCCAATGGGAGGGACTCTTGCAGCTTTGAGAGGAGTTCCCAAGTATCTAACTTTAAGAGTTAGAGGCACTATTATGGGACAAAGGGTATCAATATTGGTATACAATGGAGCTACCCATAACTTTATTGATACACAGTTGGTGCAAAGGAGGGGAATTCACATAGAATATTTTGAGGGTTTCTCAATTTTGGTTCCAGGAGCTAGAACCATGCAGTGTGCCAAATATGTTCCAACATTAACCATCACTATGGGAACCTACACATTGACAGACCACTTCTTTGTGGTTGATATTCCAGACACCAATGTGATATTGGGTGTCCAATGGTTAATCACCTTAGGGAAGGTTACCACAGATTGGGAAACCTTAGAGATGGAATGGACAGAAAAGGGGAGTGGTAAACATCAGAAAATCAAAGGCATGCACACCTATCCACACCATATTGTCTCAGCACACAATATGGAAGAAAATTTGTGCAGAGGGGACATATAATGGGCAATAGAAATGCATTTATCAGAAGTAGGGAGCAAGGATTCATCAATACATCCAAATGTGCAATCTATTTTGGACCAATACTCTACATTTTTTGGAGATATTCCACCTGGGAGACCTCCTAACCGAGGTCTTGAGCACTCTATTGAGTTGGAGCAGGGGATCCAAGTTGTGATCACCACACCTATAGGCATGCCAAAGCCTATAGAGATGAGATTGAAAAGGCCATTCAGGATCTTTTGGCCCTGGGACACATTCAACCTAGCACTAGTCCTTTTGCCTCTTCATTGGTATTGGTGAAGAAGAAGGATGGCACATTGAGGATGTGCATTGATTATAGATATTTGAGCAAAAAGACTATGAAGAATAGATACCTAATTCACAGGATCGATGAATTGGTGGATAAACTAAGAAGTATTTTTCCAAGATTGATTTGAGATTGGGGCATTATCAAATCAAGGTGAGGGATCAAGACATCCCTAAGACATCATTTCGATGTCACTATGGAAATTTTGGGTCCTTGGTAATGCCTTTTGGTCTAACCAATGCTCCGGCAACATTCCACTCTTGCATGAACCACATCTTCCGTGGTCACTTAAGGAAGTTTGTATTGGTATTTTTTGATGACATTCTTATTTATAGCCACACATGGGAGGAGCATTTACAGCATATTGAGGCAGTATTGCGCATTCTTAAGGAGCAGCAGTTCTATGATAAGCTCTCTAAGTGTGAGTTTGGGCTCACAGAGATGCTTTAACTGGGCCACATCATTGAAGTGGATGGGGTGAGAGTCCATGAAGAGAAGATCCGTGCTATCAGAGATTGGACCAAACAAATGAATGTCACAGAACTTCGGGGGTTTGTATGCATTTGTACCTATTACCAGAAGTTTGTAAAAGGGTTCTCTCAACTAGCAGCACCACTTACAGATCTATCCAATAAGGGAGCTTTTAGTTGGAAAACCACAACACAAAGAGATTTTGGTAAGCTCAAGGAGGTGATGAGTAGCTGCCTAGTATTGGTCCTACCTGATTTTACCTAACCCTCTGTGTTGGAATGTGATGCTTCAGGAGAAGGCACTGGATCAGTATTGATGCAAGGGGGACACCCCATAGCTTTTGAAAGCCGGAATTTGCTACGACATGAGAGGCTATACCCCATATATGATAAGGAGATGCTGGCTATTATGCATGCTTTAGCCAAGTTTCAGAAATATTTGGTGGGAAATAGATTCCGAGTGAAGGCTAATCATAATATTCTTTGATTCGTTCTTGAGCAGAAGCAGCTTCAAGAGAGGCAGCAGAAATGGGTGAGTAATATTCAAGAATATGACTTTGACATAGAATATGTCAAAGGGAAGAGTAATGTAGTGGTAGATGCTTTATCTCGGAGGCCAGCAACGCTGTCCTTGATGAACATGGAGACAGATTGGAAGGCTCAGTTGTTAGTGGAATACTCCAAAGACTACTTTGCATGTGAGATCCTAGATGGATTGGTGACCGATGAGAGGTATAGAGTGATGGATGAGGTCATATATTATCGGGATTGGGTCTTCTTGGCTAGAGATTCTAAGCTCAAGAAGAATATTTTGCAGGCAACACATCATTCTCCACTTGCAGTGCATCAAGTATTCACCAAGACATATCAAGCTATTTGGGAGAGATTTTCATGGAAAGGTCTCAGGGAGGATGTACTCCAACACATCAAGGAGTGAGTAGTTTTCCAGTGGAACAAAGGAGAGCACAACCATCCTGCAGGATTATTGCAGCCAATCACTATTCTGAATGGGAAATGGGAGAGTATTTTCATGGACTTAATCACCGGTCTACCTACAGTTCAGGGTAAGGGTTGTATCTTTGTATTTGTTGATCAACTAACAAAGTATTCACATTTCTTTGTTATTTCTGCACAATATACTGCTTCACAGGTAGCCGAGCTTTTCTTCAAGGATGTATTTAGACTCCACGGTCTTCCAAAGATCATATTCAGTGATCAGGATAGCTGCTTCATGGGTGGCTTTTGGCAAGATATTTTTCGGTTAGTGGGTATTGAGTTGATACCAAGCACCAAATATCACCCACAAACCGATGGATAGACTGAAATAGTGAACAAGTGGTTGGAATGCTACTTGTGAAACTATGTTTCGATGCAGCAGAGAGAATGGCTGTGTTGGCTCCATTTGGGGGAGTATTGCTACAACACAAATTTTCATATGTCCATTGGCATGACCCCATTTCGATCCCTTTATGGGTATGATGCACTATCATTTGCTGATGTGATGTTTAGGGCAAGTAAGATCCTAGAGAAAAGGAGTGGATTCAAGAGAGTCAAGATATACTCCGAGCCCCCAAGGATAACATTGCTACAGCACAAAACCAACAGAAAATGTATGCAGACCGTGGTCGGATAGAGAGGCAGTTTGTGGTGGATGATTGTCTTCAGCCATATAGACAATCTACACTCAAGGAGAAAAAAGTTGAGAAGCTTAAACCTCGGTTCTATGGACCATACGGGGTGATCCGTCGTGTTGGAGAAGTAGCATATGAGCTAGAGCTTCTTATTGGGAGCAAGATCCATAACATTTTTCATGTCTCATGCCTCAAGAAGGCCATTGGACAACATGTGGTTGCCACTATGGATCTCCCACCTATTGATTATGAGGGCCATCTAGTTTTTCAACTAGAGGCTATCTTGGATACTCGGGAGAGGCAGCTAAGGAGCAAAGTGATTAAATAATATCTGATTCGATAGAGGAATCTTCCTGATGAGGATGCCACTTGGGAGGGAGAGAATATTTTGCAGCATCCTTCTTTATTGTTGCTTGAGGACAAGCAACTTTTGGGAGGGGAGGACTGTAATATTCCCAATTAGCTTTCAGCTAGTTGGAATATTATATGTTGTTTCTATTTTTAGTCTAGAGGAATAATGGGGTAGGGAGACCCTTAAATCTCTTTAGTAGGAATAAAACACTTCCAGTGTGAATGTGGAGCAGTTTAGATAGTCAAAATAAAGCCACCTTGGGTGTAAAAGGGAGAAATGCATGTAGACTAGACCAAGGTTGACCAAATCAATAGCGCTACCAAAGAAGAGAGTGGATCTAGTGGGGACAATGCAATTTTGGAGGAGGAGTTTTTGCATGGAAGTAACCTTATAAATGAGTGGGGCCAAGGGTGAGGGAGCTCACCAAGAATATAAGGGAAGGGGTGGCAGCCATGAGAGGCATTTAGAATATTGTTTATGTTTGATTCTTATGACTTATTGCATGCTTCAGCTGTTTAGTTGGGTTTGTTGTACTATTTAGTACAAGGGAATTTCCATGCAGGAATTCCCCACTCTTTCTTGGAGGAATTGGGAAGGCAATCTGAGAGGAGTATTATGAGCTTCATTTCCACCATTCAGCATTGGGCCAATCAGTCACCTAAAGCCACAGTGTAGTCTCCTTGAGGAACTATGTTATTTTTCATGGTGTTGCAGTGGAGGGGTTAAAAACACTGTTTAGAGCTAGTTTCCTAGTGAAAGGTTCAACCTTTCACCCGAAAAGCTAGTAAGGAGAAGTTAAAAACATTTCTTTGTCTTTTTAGCTATATTTATGCAGAGCTTCAGTAAGATAGTGTGATTTAGCCACAAATCTATAGTTTATACGTTTTATATCTCATTCCTTTCAAGAAACACTTGCAGAGTTATCTTGGGAATGTGTAGAAGAGACTAGTTCTCCATTTTTCAGCCCTTTTGAGTAATATATCAGCATATCCATTTGTTTTTCTATTTCGGTAGCAGTAACCCTTCTTGGGGTTCCCATGTTTTGGCCAGATTGGCAAGACCAAAAGATGAGACAACATCAGAACCACTTTGGCGCCCTAGGATCTAGCCCTCCTGGACCCGGAGAGGGATCTCTCCATTAAAACAAATAATGATATATCTTTGAAGCTCAAATGAGATGTTAGGCTAGGTATGAAGCACAAAATGGGGGTTTTAAATTATTTTTTTGGTTGGTTGCTAGGTTGGTCATGAGATCATAGACTGAGAAAGCAATGAGAGAAAAGGAACAAAGCAGCAAGATGTTTTCAGCAAAGAGGATAGGTCAAGAAAGTGCTATCCATTGGGCTATGGAGTCATGAAAGGAAATTACATGCAACAACTAGCCAAGGCTTCCAAAGGGCAAGTAATCTAATACCAAAGGATCTTTAGATTAGATGGTGGGATGGAACATTAAGGAAAGAAAGTGAAAGAAGGAAAACAACCAATTTTCTGTCTATAGATCAGGTCAGAGGTCATTTAACTCCAGGCCTACTTGGACATACTCAAAGGTAGCTCTCGTAGGAGAGACACAGGGGCAGCTTATAGATCGAACCAGAGGTCATTTAGCTCCAGGTCAGCTTTAGCATGCTCCAGAGATAACAGAGGTAAGCTTAACAAAGAGATCTTGGAAAGGGCAGCTGGTCGCATAAGGATCCTAGTGGACAGGGCTAACTCTAATCCCCAGTGTTCCCAATATTCCAGCATGAACCCAACAAGAACATCTAAGAATTAATCCATTCAATTCATACATCAGAGAGCAGGCAATAACATCCACTACACTGGTTAAATTGACTGAAATCAATCCTTAGATAAACATATAGCAGAAAACATTGAAGGCAAGGAGAGCAGAAACATAGGGCACCTAACAAGAGTGAATCCTATGCCAATATTCTGATGTGAGCTAGTAGAAAATGAAGCAACATGAAAATGTAATAAACAAAGTAAGAAAAACATCACCAATAGTAATAGACCAGGATCCTGTGAAATGTGCTTGATTAATGATGCAAAACCAGTCATATACATCAGAGCTCAATGGCTGAAATACAATACAAATTTATCCTCCCAACCTACTACATAATAACTACTCTGCTACTCCCTCCCAAGACTGTTCTAACAATCAAACATGAATCCCTTTAACTACAACAGCAGCAACTGGACAACAACGACCCAACAACAACCTTTTACAATATGATCTTGGGAATTCTTATAGGAGAAGAGAAACAACAATGGTAGTTGTAAACTTAAATGCAGCATTAACAATATGAAGCAGCAGGAGGGCCAAGGCCCCATCTGGTTTTACTTTGAGCATTTATATTTGGTACTCATTGCAGTGTTCTAGTGGATTGCACAATAGGCAAAATAATGATGTTAGGATCTGCCATACTGTGTAACAAATGTTTCTGATGGTGTAGGACTGCTGATAAGGCAGAAATATTCATTTGGACACAAAGTAAGCTGAAACAGTAATGTGTACTGTGTCCTTTCATGGATGAATGTTCTGCCGATACGAAAACCCTAATAGTATTATATTTCTATGCATTGAACCGTCTGAACGATCGACGGGGTCTTTGATTTTGGTACTCTGTCTTCCAAAATCCCTGAAGGAGCCCAAAAGTCTTCTATTTCTTATCTCGAGCTCTCTACTGCTCCTGTACAATCTCTGTCTGTGCAATTCGAGCTTTAAATGGCGCCAGATAGGGTTTGCAGAGTTTTAACTCTGTCCTTGGATGAAATCTATGATGCGGACACCTTTTCCGGACAGTCTTCTGTGGAATTAGGCTCTAAATTCAGCCTCCTCTGTGCACTGCGCCATTACAATGGCGTATATGAACCATGGTAGGCTTTACCGCCTGATAAACCTGCAAAACAAGAAAACAGTTACCAAAAACACGTATGGAGGTGGTGGTATGGACAAGCAAGACAGTGGCAGCGCGGCGGAGAAGAGGATGATGACTGCATAGGCAACAATGGAGGAAAACATGACATCGTGGAGGAAGCATGAGAAACGTTGGAGCGGAGGTTTTAACGTAAAAATAATGAAATTTGACCTTGGAATGGGTATACACCACGGGGTAGACGAACGTATGGAGGAGACACGTGGAACAATGACGTGGCGGGACTGAGCGATGGTGGAATAGTCAACAGCGGGGGGAAAACAAATGCAGACCGTCCGATCCCAGGAGGAGATCAACGGTGAAAAACTATGGAGGGCGATTGAATGTGGATCGTCGATCTGTAGATCAGATCAACGGCGGAGATTGACTGGATGGCGCACCGCACCCTGAGTTATCGCGTACGCATCTGGGTTAACTACCGCGCATCTTCGACAAGCGATAGCCATTGGATGGCCCGCCCTAGATCAAACGTTCCACGGAAATATCGCTGGGAATCCGTGTCCGAACAATAATGCGCGATGGACGGCGTTAACTTGCGGGGATGGCAGTTTTGAAATCGTACAGGAGGATGCATGTCGCGTGGCGTATGGAATCATTGGCCGATCGAAAAATACCGCCCTCTACCCAAAGGCGGTGCGATAGAAACAGGCTGTTTTATGAACAGTGCATGGGGACCACCGGCGCGGGTAAATTTCGAACCGTCGGATCTGCGTATAAATGGATGTGATGGCACGGTCAGGAGTTATAATGGGGAGGACCACGGGTGCTGTGGAGTTGACGATTGGCGTCCGATCTACAAAGATCAACGGTCGAAACTGCGCCCGATGAACGTATGAAATAGGTGCTCTTTGGGCTGGCAGGTGGTTCTAGCGGCTGGTTACGTGGAGGAAAAGGAGCGGGGGGCTAGCGGGAAAGGGGCTAGGCCTGTTATAAAGTTAAAAAGTGGGTTTTGGGCCCATTTTAATCCAATTTGAGGCCAAACAAAGGTAACGATAGAAAGAATGAGGGTTTATAAAACTAAACCAAGGGTGTATGTGTGGTTTAAGAGGGGCATAGGGATGGTTTGGAAGGTTTAGGGGGGAAATGGGGGGGTAATAAAGGGGGACTTTTACCAAGGGAAAAAGGGATGGAAAGGGATGTTTTGCAGGAGTACAAGGGGGGGTAAATGAAGGCCTTTAGGAGCACAAATTCTTGTAATCAGAGGGTCTTTATAATGGAAATCAGCAAAGGGGATTATCAAAGGTAGAGGCCTAGGAGACTTCAAGGATGATGTGTCTCAGGGGAGATGCATTCATTGAAGGCTTAGGAACAAATTAGCTCCCTACTTTGCCTGTCAAAAATTTATGGGGGGCTAACAGTGGCTCCACATGGGGATGGATTCTTCTTGAAGGAGTCAAGAATTCAGAGGATAAATCTTTGGTGTAGGCCAGATGCCTGCTGCTTGGCACATCCCTTTCTTTCTTTGATCAGCTGCCACAATATGAAGACATTACATCAGTAGAAAACTTTCCCAATCAATCTACCTACCCATCCTACAATCCTAGCATTTTTTTTTAGGGTGCATTTGAACTTGCAGACCCTTTACATCGTTTATTTTTATAATCAGAAAATAAACCTATTCTAAATCTACCCTTATTACTCCATGATACCAGATTAGACTGTTTGTCTCATATGCTTCTCTACCTACACTACTATCTGCTAGGATTAGACTGTCTAGCAGATTTCTTCTCTACATGCTAAGACAGAAATTGAAAACAGTCAAGCCAGGATTAGACTGTCTGACTTGCTGGACCTTGCAAAAATTAAAACAACTAACTACATGCTCACAGACTGAGCTTATTTGAGCTTTTCCTACCTACCCTACTCTAATTGGAAATCTCTGATGTTATAGGTGGTACAATAGTGCCAATGCAGCCAGTCAAGGAGTAACAAAAAAGGATACGAGCATTGACTGCCTGCCAGAGATAACCACAGGGTGCTCTGCATGTAGTTCTTCAAAACTGAGGTCACCATCAGTGGTGATCACTCCTAATGAATCTGGCCCGTGTCAAAGATCAATGCTGGAGTATTTGAGCAAATTAGGGCCTCTATATATTCTACCACAAAATCAATGAACACATGATGTACAAGTTCTCCTTTTAGGCCCTCCATGATTGGAAAGCTATATTTATCCTAGGCAACTTTGATTACTGCATCCTCCACTGCATCTTCAAAGTGGCTATTGAAAGCCTGATCACCTTCTTTTTGTACTTCAACAAGCAGTGGAAACTCTTCCCTCTTAGGGGAAGGGAGACTTTCCAAAAATTCTCTCGGATCTCTGAAATGGTATGATTTCTCTTGTGAGTTCAGAAATTCAATCTCAGCTTCATACCTTTCCACCAACACTTCTAGAAAAACTTTCTTCAGCTCAAGTTGATCATTGAATCTTGAGCTGGAACGGAAAACCTCTGGAAGGTATTTGCTTCTGAGTTGGGCCAGTATACCTGATATTCCATAACGAAACTCTTCAAGGGGACTTAACTTAGAGTCTTCCATTGGTGGGAATGATGTTTTAATGTGACTGGTCTCCCAGTGGAGTCATGTGAAAACACAGATAATCAGCGGCCTACTGATCACTAGTGGAGTCTCTTAATCATTTAGGAGCTGTGGAGTCACCAGGTGGAAGGTTTGGGATGTTTTGGAGGATACATTGTCCACCACAGTGCTCATGAAATGTCCTCTTTCAAGGATATCTCTCAAACACAGCAAAATATAACCAGAGATTGACTGGGAGGGCATTTACCAGATATGTCACCTCTGAAAGAGTGTGAGATCTGGAGGCTACCTGGCCCTTTCCAGACTCTATCCAAGAGTATGGGAAAACACAACAAATGGTGTAGAGGTTGATGTGAGAATATGAGTGTTTAACTGCCAACCTAACCAGAGATTGTAGGTCTTGTGAATTCTTAAGAATGTTTAAGGTATAATGCACTCAACTCCCCAGTGGAGTCGCCATTATGTTGGGGTTCCCATGTTTTGGCCAGATTGGCAAGACCAAAAGATGAGACAACATCAGAAACGCTTTGGGGCCCTAAGATCTAGCCCTCCTAGACCCGGAGAGGGATCTCTCCATTAAAAAAAAAATGATATATCTTTGAAGCTCAAATGAGATGTTAGGCAAGGTATGAAGCACAAAAGGGGGGTTTTAAATGATTTGGTTGTTTGGTTGTTTGGTTGGTCATGAGATCATAGACTGAGAAAGCAATGAGAGAAAAGGAGCAAAGCAGCAAGATGTTTTCAGCAAAGAGGATAGGTCAAGAAAGTACTATCCATTGGGCTATAGAGTCATGAAAGGAAATTACATGCAACAACTAGCCAAGGCTTCCAAAGGGCAAGTCATCTAATACCAAAGGATATTTAGATTAGATGGTGGGATGGAACATTAAGGAAAGAAAGTGAAAGAAGGAAAACAACCAATTTTCTGTCTATAGATCAGGTCAGAGGTCATTTAAATCCAGGCCTGCTTGGACATACTCAAAGGCAACTCTCTTAGGAGAGACACAGGAGCAGCTTATAGGTCAGACCAGAGGTCATTTAACTCCAGGTCAGCTTTAGCATGCTCCAGAGATAACAGAGGTAAGCTTAACAAAGAGATCTTGGAAAGGCCAGCTGGTTGCACAAGGATCCTAGTGGACAGGGCTAACTCCAATCCCCAGCATGAACCCAACAAGAACATCTAAGAATTAATCCATTCAATTCATACATCAGAGAGCAGGCAATAACATCCACTACACTGGTTAAATTGACTGAAAACAATCCTTAGATACACATATAGCAGAAAACATTGAAGGCAAGGAGGGCAGAAACATAGGGCACCTAACAAGGGTGAATCCTATGCCAATATTCTGATGTGAGCCAGTAGAAAATGAAACATCATGAAAATGTAATAAACAAAGTAAGAAAAACATCACCAATAGTAATAGACTAGGATCCTGTGAAATGTGCTTGATTAATGATGCAAAACCAGTCATATACATCAGAGCTCAATGGCTGAAATACAATCCAAATTTCTCCACCCAACCTACTACATAATAACTACTCTGCTACTCCCTCCCAAGACTATTCTAACAGTCAAACATGAATCCCTCTAACTATAACAACAGCAACTGGACAACAACAGCCCAACAACAACCTTTTACAATATGATCTTGGGAATTCTTATAGGAGAAGAGAAACAACAATGGTAGTTGTAAACTTAAATGCAGCATTAACAATCTGAAGCAGTAGGAGGGCCGAGGCCCCATCTGGTTTGACTCTGAGCATTTATCTTTGGTACTCGTTGCAGTGTTCTGGTGGATTGCACAACAGGCAGAATAATGATGTTAGGGTCTTCCATACTGTGTAACAAATGTTTCTGATGGTGTAGGACTGCTGATAAGGCGGAAATCTTCATATGGACACAAAGTAAGCTGAAACAGTAATGTGTACCGTGTCCTTTCATGGAAGAACATTCTGCCGATATGGAAACCTTGATAGTATTATATTTCTGTGCATTGAACCGTCTGAACGATCTACGGGGTCTTTGATTTTGGTACTCTGTCTTTCAAAATCCTTGAAGGAGCCCAAAAGTATTCTATTTCTTATCTCGAGCTCTCTGTTGCTCCTGTACAATCTCTGTCTGTGCAATTCGAGCTTTAAATGGCGCCGGATAGGGTTTGCAGAGTTTTAACTCTGTCCTTGGATGAAATCTATGATGCGGACACCTTTTCCGGACAGTCTTCTATGGAATTAGGCTCTAAATTCAGCCTCCTTTGTGCACTGCGCCATTACAATGGCGTATATGAACCATGGCGGGCTTTACCGCTTGATAAACCTGCAAAACACAAAAACAGTTACCAAAAACACGTATGGAGGTGGTGGTATGGACGAGCATGACAGTGGCAGCGTCGCGCAGACAAGGATGATGACTGCATGGGCAACAATGGAGGAAAACATGACATCGTGGAGGAAGCATGAGAAACGTTGGGCCGGAGGTTTTAATGTAAAAATAATGAAATTTGACCTTGGAATGGATATACACCACGGGGCGGATGAACGTACGGAGGAGACACGTGGAACAGTGACGTGGCAGGACCGGGCGATGGTGGAATAGTCAATAGCGGGGGGAAAACAAATGCAGACCGTGTGATCCCAGGAGGAGATCAACGGTGAAAAACTACGGAGGGCGATTGAATGTGGACCTTCGATCTGCAGATCAGATCAACGGCAGAGATTGATTGGATGGCGCGCTGCACCCTGAGTTATCGTGTGCACATCTGGGTTAACTATTGCGCATCTTCGGCGAGCGATAGTCGTTGGATGGCCCGCCCCAGATTGAACGTTCCACGGCAATATCGCTGGGCATCCGTGTCCGAACAATAATGCGCGATGGATGCGTTAACGTGCGGGGACGGCAGTTTTGAAATCATACAGGAGGACGTGTGTCGCGCGGCGTATGGAATCACTGGCCGAGCGGAAAATACCGCCCTCTGCCCAAAGGCGGTACGATAGAAACAGGCTGGTTTATGAACAGTGCATGGGGACCACCAGCACGGGTAAAGTCCAAACCATCGGATCTTCATATAAATGGATGACGATGGCGCGGTCAGGAGTTATAACGGGGAGGACCACGGGCACTGCGGAGTTGACGATCGTCGTCTGATCTACAAAGGTCAACGGTCGAAACTGCGCCCATTGAACGTATGAGATAGGCGCTCTTTGGGCTGGCGGGTGGTTCTAGCGGCCCGTTACGTGGAGGAAAAGGAGTGGGGGGCTAGCAGGAAAGGGGCTAGGCCTGTTATAAAGTTAAAAAGTGGGTTTTGGGCCCATTTTAATGCAATTCGAGGCCAAACAAAGGTAATGATAGAAAGAATGAGGGTTTATAAAACTAAACCAAGGGTGTATGTGTGGTTTAAGAGGGGCATAGGGATGGTTTGGAAGGTTTAGGGGGGAAATGGGGGGGTAATAAAGGGGGACTTTGACCAAGGGAAAAAGGGATGGAAAGGGATGTTTTGTAGGAGTACAAGGGGGGGTAAATGAAGGCCTTTAGGAGCACAAATTCTTGCAATCAGAGGGTCTTTAGAATGGAAATCAGCAGAGGGGATTATCAAAGGCAGAGGCCCAGGAGACTTCAAGGATGATGTGTCTCCAAGGAGTTGCATTCATTGAAGGCTCAGGAACAAATTAGCCCCCTAATTTTCCTGTCAAAAATTTATGGGGGGCTAACAACTCTCATTGGACTGCACTGTCATATGCTTCAGAATTTCTATGTTGCAGTATTCATGGGATTGTAGTGTTTCTGGGCTTGGGAGGTCTCTTTAACTAAGTTGGAATGATTTTTTTCTCATCACATTGTATATTTGGTTGCTATGATGCATAAACTAATGGATCGATGGGTTTTTCTTGAATTCTATAACATAATTTGCTGAATAATTCATTTTTGGTGCTTATATTGTTGTCTTTCCTAATTTGGAATATCACATATAATAAAAAATCTCAACAAAACTTTGTATAGCTTTCTTTTCAATATATAGCCATTAAAAGAGAACCTTAACCAATTGGTTCACTTATAATGATGGTTAACTAACTAATATGGCTCTTACTAATAAAGATGGTCATTTTTATAATGAGTGACCATTGACTAACTATTTACTGGACCTTATTCAAGTAAGCTGTACATAAATAAAGTATCATGAGTAAGGGGGTTAGGGTAGAACCCTAACATGCCTTCCCCCTTCAAAATTAGTATTCCAAGAGGTTGAAGGTGATATAATTGTTGTAGAATTGTTGTTGGTTCCCATTTGGAATCCTTTGGCTGCATATATTTCAAACAGGTCAACATTTCTTGGATCAAGTGTTGGTGAAAATGACACTTTAAGGAATCCAATATCACTACTAGCTAGAGTAAATTGAACCTTCTTTATCAAGCTTTCAGAGCTTGGTATAAAATTTGCAATTCGACCCACATCCGTTTTAAAATATGATACATGAAAGACTGGATGAATCTTGGATTGGTTAGCAGATCTAGATTGGAGACCACTTATCCACTTTGTTGTACGATTTTGATAGAGACCATATAACTTGGGAGCTAGATTTTGAGGAATTGTTTCTTTGATTTATATTTGTTTCTAAGGTTATTGTTGGCTTAAGGGGCCCTGGTCCAGGTTCAGAGCATTCTACGCAACCAACTACTGGACCTTTCGGCAGTGATCTTCTTGCACAGACCAAAGTCTCACTCGAAGCAGTATGGCTGGGTGTTGGAACCAAGTTTACGCACCCTGAGGGAGAAATATGTTGTGGATCTAACCCTTAATGATCTGATCTAATTAATATTGTGTTGCGCTATCTTTTCTAATCCCGATTCTGATCTAACTTGAATAAAACCCTTAACACATATGCAAATTTGCACAAACACAGAGATCTATTTTATCTGAATATAACTTCACAAAAATCCTTAATAGAAAAAAATATAGATATTTCACAATTATATAATAAAATCAGAAAAATACGAATAAATAATAAAAATTGAAGTAGATCTATAAGAAAATCAATACATAAACACATAAAAAACGATCATGCAAATAAAATAGTACTTTCGCCAAAACTTCTCTTTATTTGCAGATCTCTAATGATTACAATTCTTCTCTTGTGCACACAGCCGCAGGAGCCTATCTCTAATTGGACTTATCACAAAATTTTTTCCAAAGCACATAAATAGATCATTCGTTCATGACCTAGATTATGCCTATTGACTCAACTCATACATGCCTTTTTATATAACTTAGGTGTGTTAAAACGATGGAATCAAACCGTGGTTTAAGCCTCACATTTTACCTTTTTACCCGTTACAAAAATAAGGATATTTTACCCTGAAGCCTCTTGACTTGCATGTTGCGCTTTAAGAAAATAAAAAATTCGACTTAAACTTTGACCTCGGGGAACCCTAGCCCAACAGGCCGCCAACACAAACTCATGACTCATCCTCAAGTTAATCTGGTTTTGATTCCTACATCTTGGATTTAAGTGCTTGGATGGATGCTTGCAGAGGTAGGATGGCAAAGATGCTTTGTGTTGATGCGCCCTCCGCTTCTTCGACTAATTTTTTGTGGTCAGCACCTCCAATACTAGGCCGATGTTGCATTGTATCTGGTGGAGTCCCTTGAGTGCACCCTTAATGTTTTGTGACATTTGTTGTGCTTCATCTACCTAAGGTTGGTTCCTTGCTTCCAAAAGCTGCTCCTTTCAGTGCAGAGTATCCATCTCATCTTGAATATGCCGAATCTCCTACAACCGGGCTAATATTCGTGCATGCACAAGGATCTGTGTCGCAATGTGAATTTCATCAATTTGTAGCTGCTTATATTGAATGTATGTCTTCAACTATTGTAGTAATGAATCTTCTTGGATAGAGGACCATATCCCCATTGTGTCTTCAAAAAATTGTTGCATTTCTCTACAACGGCGATAATGCTGGTGGTGGCCTCCTAAGCACTGGTAGCTTTTTGCGCTCCAACTTCTAGTGGCATCTTGGATTGTAGCTTTGTTTTTAGGTCTACGATATTTTTCTCTAGATCGGCACGCACGATCTCTATCTCTCTCTTTGAAGCTTTTAGTGTGGCTACAAGAGTTTTTAGCTTGGTAGTGGCCGCAACATCAGTTGATATTGACAAACCTAGGATCTCAGAACAAAGTCAGTTTATGAGTGTTTCTAGCTATGTGTGTTGGCTCTCTACATTGCTTCTTTCTTTCTCAGCGATCCTCTTACTCTGATATAACGTGTTGGCCCGCTTTTTTTCCTATGTCGTGGCGCACGATGCACAGTACTCCTAGTACTACAACTCATCAGCAATCATGTTATCCATAGCGTGAAACTTGATAATGGGTAGCGCAGCCAAGTTGACTCCAATCTCTGGCCATGAGGGGGTGGTAGTGCACTTTCTGGGATGATAATAATGGAGTTTTGTGCCCTGAATCATAACTAATATGACTTCCATGGTTGACTTAGTGACTGGTGTGCTAACTAATAGCGTGATTTCTTGAACCACGCTCGATTTATTCACGCTCACCTGAATCTCGCTGTAATATTCCCAATTAGAAGTAGCCAATTGGAATTATTATTATTTTTTTCATAATTTTTCTTTCTAATGTTCAACCATAAATAAAAAGGGTGTTGGGGCCCATAAACCAACTTAGGAGAAAATAATCTTCCTAAAGTTACTTGGCTAACATAACATATTTAGCGTAGGGCCTAGGGGGGACCAAGTGGCAGTGCAGGAAGAGGGACAACGTGGGCCACACAACTCAGTGGCAACATGGGCCAGACAACATAGAGTAGGGAAGGGCAGCGTGGAAAAGAGGACAGCGCAACACAGTGGGGCCCAAGGGAACATTGGGGCCTTAAGAATAAAAGGCAGTGAGGGCCTATCTTCTCATTCATTCTATCATTCATCCTCAGAATTTCTATCTAATAGATATTGAACACGCTTACACTATTTAGCTAAGTTTGCAAGTGTTGTTCAACATGCGGTTTTCTTCGAGTAGAGATCCCAACCTCAGCCTTGGGGGACTTCGAGTGCTTGCTCAGGTGAGGAGCTTCATCATCAGTTTTCAGAGCATAGACCAAGAGCCAGCCTTTAGGAGTTACACAGTTCTCTAGGCAGTGCAGTCACTCAGAGGGATTACGCAGTTTTAGAGGAGACCAACTTTGGGAGTGAGGGAGACTTAGGAGTTGCAGTCCGAGAGAAGTGTGAGGGTATCAACCCTTCACAAGTTGAGTTTGGAGTAGTGAGAGGTTCACATTTCTAGTAGATCAGCTTAGAGGCCAACGTACTCACCAGAAGTGCGTAATTTTCTCGGGGGTCAAATTTCGGGGTCAGTCTTTCCAGAATTCCTTCTTGTGTTTTTCGGGTTTTAGGAGGAGAGATCATAGCCGAAATTTCAAAATTTTCTAAGCAAGGGAACAACCCCAAAGAGTAGCTCTATTCTAGCCAATAACAACAACAACAGTCCAGAGAGTTACGCAGTCACTAGAGGAGAAGCCATTCCATAGTAGGGTTTGGAGAGATATTTCAGATTGCCTTGAGTAAGCCAAGGTGCCATCATTCTTATCACCTTTTTTACTCATTCCCTATTTCCAGAAATACAATAAAATGGCTCATATTTTCTGAATTGTTTGCAGTAATTTTTATCGTGCATCTCTATTTGTTGTAGTTTTTGTTTATGTTGCTTTGTATTTTTGGCTAGTGGAGTTGGTTGGGCTCGTACCACTAGCCAAGACTAACCTAGAAAGCCTATCGGTGGGCATCCCACCTGTAGATCAGTTGTCCCAATAACCCACTGTGCCCCTTCAGGGATGTAGCCTCTTCGTAGAACTTGAGGAGGCCTACCTCCCTTAGGAGCAACTAGGTGGGTGCCGTAATAGGGCGAGAGTAAAAAATTCTCTCCCTCTCCCGTGCCTCCCATAGCTGAATCATGTTATAACGGTCCTCCATATGCTCTTGTTGTCCCCTTTTCTCTCTCTATTGACGTCGATGAATGATTCACATATTAAATACATGTTTTTTATTAAATGAGAAACATATATATATATATATATATATATATATATATATATATATATATATATATATATATATATATATATATATATATATAATTTTTATTGAAAAAAAAACACTCGGTGTGCCCAAAAAAACAATAACGCACCGTTACTGGTGTGTACTTCTTTATCACGCACTGCGCCCGGTGCGCATGAAAAATGTTTGAGCACTGCGCAAACAGGAAATATTTTTGTGTGGTACATTGACCAAACTAATTGCCCCAGGGCGGATAGTTTGGTTAACAAACTACCCAATAATAATACATATTCAATGGTGTGGTCCTGTAAACGACTGCACCGTTAATTATGTACTATTGTCAGGAAGTGCATTGACCAAACTATATACCCCGGGGAGATTAGTTTGGTCAACGCACCGCTCGGCCGACAACAGTGCATAGTCAACGATGCGGTCCTGTAAATGAATGCACCACCGTGTTATTTTTAAAATTTTTATCGGTGTGCATTTTATCAGCACCACACCGGAACCCAGTGCAGTTTCTGTTAACACTATTCATGGCGCGACCTGTAAATTTACAGGCAGCATCGCGAACAATGCGAGCTGAACGACTAGAACACACATAATCTTTTTTTTTAACAGTAATTTTATGTTAATTTGAAATTTTAATCCGTTAAAACGCTTAGTTATTGATAAATAAGTGGATTACCTATACATTT
This sequence comes from Pinus albicaulis, assembly GCA_034641835.2. Taxonomy (NCBI): domain Eukaryota; kingdom Viridiplantae; phylum Streptophyta; class Pinopsida; order Pinales; family Pinaceae; genus Pinus; species Pinus albicaulis. The sequence continues at coordinate 383,697,624 of CM076575.1, forward strand.
GCACATCGAGGAGGCATCCTTGCTGAGGAATTCAAAGAAACAAATTTTCCCATCTTTTTCGAAAATTCAAACTCCACATAATGAGCAATGGACGATAGCAATGCAGGCAATGGGAGCATAGATGGTAGGGCGCCTTAGAGAAGACAAACTCGCACCAGTGCTTGAGAGGTCTATAGCACTAAAAAAGTAGAAAGGAGGGTTTTACGGCCGGTAATATTTTTAAAATTATCCCTTTTTTGGCGCGCTCGATTTTGAGACACACCGAGTTGTTTTATTAATGGCTCACCACACATCGTTACGATGCACTGGATTACGGAGACACGTCGGGCCAGTTTGTACGTAGAGCACCGATGCGTTGGAGTACTTAGATTCATCAAGCCAGTTTGTACTGATAGCGGGGTGTCTCAGTGTGCCAATTGATAATATGCACTGGTGCGCTTTTCATAAAACACACCAATGAATTTTATGATTAGAAACGCACCGCATAAAAAACATCCTCAAAAACCTCCACCTGTCAAACTCCTCTAGTGACCTCCGCTACAAATATATATCTAGGCTATTTTTATAAGGACTTCCTCAAAAACATCCTCTAGAGGGTCTTTTCCTTGTAGTGACCCCTAGAATCCCTTTCTCTATTCATGCATTCTAAATGATTTTTATCATGATTTAACTATGCACCTATAAGATTAAATTCATCTAAGATTATATTCAAATGAAAAACTGAAGTCCTATATACACTTCCTCGACAACGGCCCCAAAATGTTGGGTAGTTTAATTGATGGTTAAATTACTGCATTAATTGTCAACCAAGGTTTGTGTACTTATGAAGTGAATGTGCACAATATATGCTAGGAGTTCTATTTTTTAATTTTAAAAGATGAAATTGAAGTAAATAAGAATGAGGTTAGTTTAACTCAAAAAATTCCTTTTCACATGTTCTTTCCATTTAAAATTAGTCTTTTCAAACCAATTCAAACTTCAAGGAAAAATCAATTAAATATTCTAATTATCAAATTAAATCGAAATTTAATCTATTGCAACATGAATTGAAAGTCACTACATTTGAAACGAATTGAATTTTACTCTACTTCATGAAGAATAGAAAATTATTCTAAGTGCGCTGAATTGAAAATTCTATTGTAATGATAGAATTGAAATTCTTCTTCCATTTGCAAGGAGTTGGATTATTCTAAATGCTTCTGCAATTGAAATTCTATTCTACTTGACAGAGAAATGAATCTGAAAAAGAAATAAAATAAAATAAATAATAATTAACAACCTAAACTGTAACTTCAAAAGGATTACTAATGTGCACAATTATACTTTAGAATTACTCTATGCATCACTCATGAAATCAACTAAATTACTACATTAAAAACATTGAAAGAAATGAACTGTGAAAAGTAAATGTTTTTGTATTTTTTTGAGCGTTCGATCTGTTCAAAATACCAGGAATTAAACTAGCAATCGATGGAAAAGTACTAATTAAAACATCAATTAATTTCAGTAAATAAAAAAATATTCATCTAATGAATAAAAATTAACAAAACCATAAACTAATCTAGTCTTACAGCTCTCTAGGGAGCCCTCCTATTGACTGTAAGCACATAATTGAAATTGTCAAAAACAAAATGAATGAAAAATTAACAAGGGTAAGTGTATAGATTGCTTCACCTTAAGGGATTTTATAATCCTCCATTAAAGAAATATCTTAAGAGTCATAACCTGAAAGGAAAGTTTCTATTTTGACAACTAAGAAAAAAAGTCGAATTTGGAGTCTTTTTTCTCATGATTTTCTACTAAAAGAGAAAATGATCATGAGAAGAACTTGATTTGACATGTTAACTCCAAATTTTTCTCGTCCAATTCTACACTCCCTTTATATCTCTACAAACGTCCTTCAAATTGTGCACATCATTGGAGTATTCAAACTAGAGTTGACTTCTGGTTTGACCATCAGATCTCTTAAGCTGGGTGACTTTCCATATCTCTATGATAGTTGGATATCCATGTGTCTATCATTTTTCATCCACCTATGTCCATTATTCCTTCTCCAAAATACTGGAACCTATCTAATCATGGATGTAGCTGCAGAATGAGTGCAATTCAGTAGTTATAGGAATGTTTTGATTAAATTTCATAGAGAAAAATTATATTATAAACCATGAATTATTGATACCTTTAATGATGTTTGAGTATAACTGAGGCTACCTTTCAACTGGAAATGTAGCAAACTATCATGAAAAGGATGAAAAGGAAAGCAAAAAGGGTTGTAAAAAATAAGACAATTTTGGACTTTAATAGGTGTCCAATTTCTCTTTAGGGTCGACTTGTCCTTTAATGCACATGTGGGCTTCCATATTAAAAACATAATTTTCCTTAACAAAATTAAATTATTTCAAGGGAAATGAGGAGTCTTTCTTGATGAGGAATATTTTCCAAAGGAGGGAATTGGAATTTGTCCCTGAGTTGCCTAATTAACATAGGCTACACATTGGCTTTCTTGAACAACAATGTAGGCTAGTCCACGATAAAAAAAATCATATAGTTGTAAGTCCTACCTTGTGTTTGTGTATATATATATACACACACACCCGGAAATTGGTAAAAGAACTCAAGTAAAGGTGGAAGAGGGAGAATAAGACTCCCTACTTACTATCTCCATTTATGACTGCTATAAGATATCATTTACGAACGTTTCCTTAGACATAAGTCTACAACATGATCTTAACTCATGACCATTAACCACAAAAGAAACCTTCTCTTCATCAATTGTTTTAATTCTTACTGAGCCATTATTGAAGACAATCTCAACGTTATAATGCCCCAACCAATGTGTAGTCAACTTACCCTTGATGTTTTTGAATCTAGAGTTGAAGAGGAGGTCCAAGTCACTAGGTTTAAAGTGTTTCTTTCTAATTTTTTTTCGTGCTATCCAGTTCACTACTCTTGCACAAGGATGGTATGTTGAATGAAATCTTGTCAAATTTCATTCAACTCAATAATTGTATCCAGTCTTTGTTTTTAAGCATATGATGTAAGTATATACCTAATTGTATGGTTGTTTTAAAGGTTTTCAAATTTTATGGGAAGGAGAAACCGCTTTCCATACACCAGCTCATAAGGTGTATTTCCTGTGGTAATTCTCCATGTATTATTATAGGCCTAAAGTGATTATGGAAATATCTCCTCCCCAATCATTATGATGTTTTTGTACTATCTTGGTCGGAATGTATTCAAACACCTTATTCTTGGACTCAAATTATCCATTGGATTTCGAGTGGTATGGAGAGGATTCGTGATGCTTTATATGGTACTGTTGGGTAATGGGTTGCACTATATTTTACATGAAATACACTCCGTGATATGTCATAAGTTCTCTTGGAACATCGAAACAAGTAAACATATCTTCAAAAATGAAATCTACTATTGTTTTTTTCGCTAGCTTTATAAAGAGGTTTTGCTTCTACCCATTTACTGACATAATTTATACAAACTAAAATATACCTTTTCTTTCATGACATGGGAGATATTGACCCTATAAAATCCAAGTCCAATATTTAAATGACTTAATAAACACTTGGTGTGTAGGGGCATCTCTTAAGTTCCATTCCATTGGTATTCCCATCTATTCATAGTTGTTGCAACTACTAACAATTTTTTTTGCATTGTTGAAGAGTGTTTTCCAGTAGTACCCATGATGAAGTACCTTGTACAAGGTCCTCTTATTAGTAAAATGACCCCTACATTGTTCGTCATCACAAGCTCACAAGATATCGAATATCTCTTCCTCTTGTACACATCTCCTATAGGTCTAGCCCGATCAATGAGTAAGTAGAGCTAAGCTTAACAGATTTTTGTTTTTATCATATTAGTAGAGAAAACAAATAAATGATCATTATTATAACTATCATCTATAGGGCTAATCTCATCATCATTATGAATTCTTGAGAGAAAATATGCAACCAAATTTTCTTTTCCTTGCCTATCTACAATAGTAATATTGAACTTGTTTAATAATAACAAATCTGTAGTAATCCTACCATTATTAATTGTTTTATTCATTACAATTTTAATGGAGAAACGATTAGTATGTATAAATACTTTTGAGCTTGTTATGTAATGTCTAAATTTGTTTATAACTTGCGCAACAACCAAAAATTACTTTTTAGTGACGGTATAATTAAGCTCAGTTGGTGTCATGGATTTTCTTATGATACAAAAAGCATAAGACACATGATTCTCTTACAAAATAAATAACATAATACCCATGCTCATTGTGGATTCCATTACAGTAACATTTATTTTCCTATTAGTATTTTTTTTTGTAATGTGGATTATCACCTACAAAATGCCATTTTTGATGCCATTTAAATATTTCAACATTGTTGAGATGATTTTCTTGTAATTAATTTAAACTATAACGCTAGAAAATCATAATGAATCACATGTATTCAAATATATAAATTCTAAAGTGAAGATATTTAAAAAAAAATAGGTGAAGGACATGTTGCAATATTATGTGAAATGTTGCAAACTTTAATGTTTGTATACACATGAATCAATAAATAGTTACATTAGCATGATATAACTATACTAACTTATGCCAAGCCTCTTGCATCTATTGTGGTAGCAACTACAACAACAATGTCATGTTTATCAAAAAATGTTATTGTAATGACCACATTTAACTATAACAACCATGCACAAGCTATTGCTTGGAATATTTACCTGTCATGGAAATGCTTGGTAGACACCATTAACCATTATTTATTCATCATTTTCAATAATCACAAACTACATAAATTGATTACAAGTTATTGTGTCTATCTCATCTCTTGTCATTTCAGGAACTTCATGTGTAACAATGAAAATGATAGGCAATAAGCTACAATACAAACACATACTAATACTTGTGGAGTTAATTGACACAATAGCATGCTTGTGGAAGAAAGGGGAATACTGTAGGGCATGCATGCAACTCCCAATATAAGAAAAGAGTGGAAGACCCAACCATTGATTCCTTATATTTCTTCATTTCCTATGTTTACCACCTATAGAAACTTAAGGGTGTGACACTCCTTCCTAATGCTTAAAATTGTATTAGTTGTGCTCCTAAAATGGTTTGGTTTGGTCAAAAGTACGATTATAGTGTACCAAAATTGGTGCTTTTAGATGTTGCAAACTAGACCCAATTTTTTTGGTTAGCCTTCCACCCATAGTCATAACTACATTTTCTCTTTGCAACATAAACACATTTTTTTATTAGCACACGTGCAACACTACTATCAAACTACTTCTCTCTGGTTTAAATGTATAATCCAATTCAACAAGAACTATGCTACTACATAGCTCTCCACTTCATAGATTATGAACAATGAAGAGACATTTAAGCACCTAAGCCAAATCCACTGAACCATCTTGATGAATTTCAAATATGAGACAACTAGATCAAATTATTCTTAATGAGGTTTTCTTTTTTAAATAGATAATTGATTTAGTAAATACATATATGTTTTTTTAATGTACCTAAGGTTTCAAAATGTTAAATGAATAATTGAGTTCCTAAATTTAAAAAATATATTAGGGATTTACACAAACCAGTATACTTCTCTCTGGTTTAAAAGTATAATCCAATTCAACAAGAACTATGCTACTATATAGCTCTCCACTTCATAGATTATGAACAATGAAGAGACATTTAAGCACCTAAGCCAAATCCACTGAACCATCTTGATGAATTTCAAATATGAGACAGCTAGATCAAATTATTCTTAATGAGGTTTTCTTTTTTAAATAGATATTTGATTTAGTAAATACATATATGTTTTTTTAATGTACCTAAGGTTTCAAAATGATAAATGAATAATTGAGTTCCTAAATTTAAAAAATATATTAGGGATTTACACAAACCAGTATATGATGGTGGTTTTATCAGGGTGTCTCATTATTCTTTGAAAAATTCTTGGTGAATTTGAGTGATTGAGTCTCTTTTGAGTGTGTTGTTAGCAACTTGAGTTACTAGCACCAATATTGAATATATCCTCGTCATTATGAATAGTTATAAGTGTATAATTTTTCTTTGGTTGCACTAAGATTCATGCAAAATAAAGATAATAAAAAATAAATAAAGAAAAAACTTACAACATTTCCTTGTTATAGAAACATATTTAATAGTAAGTGTTTCACTATATTGAAGACAAGCTTCTACTCTCGTCACAAGTTGTAGTTCTTATATTTATGATACATAAATAACAAAATCACAAGTTGTAGTTCTTATTTTTATGATACATAAATAACAAAATTAAGAAGGCTAAACATTCTATGTTTTTAACAATTTTTGGTTTCCCATAATGGAAATCTAATTATGTAATGTTCTCTTGGAATGATGAAATTATGATTTTAATGTACAAATTAACTATCACAATTATACTATACAATGTTAACATTTTATATCTTTAATTCTGTCGATTCAAAATGATTCTAGGCCAAAAGTCCCCATTAGTTTGAGTAGCCTTAAAAAACTAATTCATCATGTGCTTAGATTATCACTTGAACAAATTCTTTATCTCATCACATATATTCATCTCACAAGTCACTCCAAAATTCCCCTTTCTCTTATTTTAAAATATGCTAATTATAAATAATGAATAAAAATGTCTCTTAACTAACTTTTTTAACATTTTGACTTTTTCTTGTTTAATGGACATGAACAAGTATTTACACAAGGTTGGTAATTGTTTCATGCTCTTTGAATCCACACATTATATTAGCATTGTGCCTATATCCCATTTCCTCTAAAACATCTCCACTTGCAATGTATTATATTTCATTACATTGAAAAGTTTATTTTCAAAAATATATTAATTATAAAACCAATGCATATCTATCTTAACTCTAGATCTATCATGCTTCAAAAGGGATCTAATCCTTTGAGGTGTGATTTTTTCTCAAAATTCTACAATCTAGAAAAAATAATTCACCCTGAATAATTTGATCCCTCTCAATACATACTAGAGTTGAATCAACATAAATATATGCTCATTATATTTCCTATAAATAATGAGATAGATACATAAACTCAAAATTAAAATAAATTTGAAGTTAAAATAAATTTACCCCTTTTATAATAAAAATTAATATAAATTTCTTAATAATCACAATATACAAAATTACTTACAAATTTTAAAAATTACATCCCATAAATTAAATAATAAATACTTTTTATAAATGAAATTACATCTCAGGGTGAATCGATTTCACACAACTTATAAACCATTCCCGACTTTCTAGTGAGCTAACAATTTTCCAGTTGGAAAATAGACATTATATAGTTAATGATCACAAAAGCTACAATTAACGTTGTTGTGCTCTTTTTTTAACATTTGCAACCTATAAAAGAAATAGAATAAAATTGGTTATTTATTTCATTCACCTTGTTAGGATATAAAAACT